>CM022666.1:14855939-14860939 GCA_012295275.1 Chrysomallon squamiferum
TTTACAAAACTGGGACGTTAAATACAAACTGAACTCGCACGCTCTTGACCGTCTGCTGCTGTCATGTTACGCCTCTTACTGTCAGTCACTACCAGTCGATACCGACTCTTGACGATGTTTACAAATCGACGCGGAAACCACCGAATCCATACGGAAACGAATAAAATGAAAATTACCGATAAAACATGACCATTAACGAGAACGGTGGGTGAATACCAAATTAGACGCCAGTGAGAGACGATCTGTTTATTTCTGTAAATAATCTGGAATCCAAGTCCCTGTTATTTCTGTTTCTTTCACATACAGACCTTTATTATGCTGTGTGTGTGTGTGTGTGTGTGTGTGTATGTGTGTGCATCCATATATAAATGCATACATAGAGAGCTACCTACATGCTATATTTGTGTGTGTGTGTATATATATGTATGTATGTATGTACATATACATACACACATAAATACATACATTCAGAAATACATACATGCATACACACATATATACACACAAATACATACATACATACAAACATACACATAAACACACTTAGACGACGTATAAACATACATAAATAAATATAAAATAAATAAATAAATAAGTGGCATATTGTAAACCAAAACTATATTTTTAAAAAAATGGAAAAAAAAATAAATAAATAAAAGATTATTAAACGAAAGAATCAAAGAAGATAAATGAAGTTGAAAAAAAAATTAATAATAATATCACTGCATACAATTGCTTGGCAAAAAGTAAAAGAAAAGTAAAACAGAGACAAAAACAAATACGAGTGACAGATTTGAAAAACTGGAAAAATAGACAAGCTCTTCAGAGGCAATCGAAAACAACATTCTTTTTTACTTTTTTTATTTTTTATTTTGTTCCCTTAACATTTTCAAATCGTCGAATGTGAGTTGCCAGTGCCGCCATTATTACTTGTTATCTAGATGACTGTTTCCACAAACAGACACGCATAGAAAAAGAAGGCGGCGAATGAAATGAAAAATCTTCATAGGAACCAACGCGACAACGTTAACCGTCACCAAGCGAATACAATCGGCCATTAGAAGAAGTACGTGCTCGGAATGCACGCTGAGCGCTGTGTCAGATCTGCTGCAAATGCACATTTAATTAGTTTTGTTTAACCCTTTAATCCGTCGGGCATAGCGCACCGCGAGTCTTTAATATTGTGGAAAAAGTCGGAGGAATGAAAGACTAATCAACTCATCTAGTTGTCTTGGGGATAAAAACGTGCGGTCCGCTTCTTGCCTTCGACACGGCGGACGAGAGAGAGAGAGAGAGCGAGAGCGCGTGGTGATGTACGTTCGGCTAGCAGACGATACAGCAGATACGATTTGTTGTTTATCGATTGGTCGAGATTTTCTTTTGTGGTAGGCATATTGGAGACGGTGCTAAATGACGTTCGTTATGTTTCAGACTCGGCTGATTGCGGGGAGGGGGGGGTGGAAACGGTGTGTGTTATTAACAGTGTAACCTCGAACTCGGCTGAGAAACGCGATAATCGTGATTCCTGAGCCCTTTTCTGCTCCCGTCGAAAGCGTGTCTCGTTAGCCTGTCAAACGTCTGACACGTGTCAAGAGTGAAGCGCATTTGTCAGGTGCACAGCTTGTGAATTATTTATTTATATATTTAATTTTTTTTTTTTTTTTTTTTTTTTTTTTGTAGCAAAACATATTTTACGTGTATCATGTCAACGTATTCATCTTTAGATTAACCAACTGTCTCTACAGCTGGAGATTAGAGTGTTTTTTTTGTCTAGCAGAGAGAGAGAGAGAGAGAGAGAGAGAGAGAGAGAGAGAGAGAGAGAGAGAGAGAGAGAGAGAGAGAGAGAGAGAGAGAGAGCTGATACGTATTACAGAATTAACTTTACATAATGTTCATGCTCAGCGGCTTCAGCCATCGGCTAAATTAAATCCCGTCCTTTACGAGAAAGTAATTCAATTTCTTCTTCTTTAATCAAACACTGAAAAGCGAAAAGCGACGATGAATGTCGGCCATCCACATTCGTTAGTTTCCGGTCAATATCGACGTCAGTGACCGGACTTCGTCGTGTTGTCTTCTTCGTTCAAGTTTTTCATTCTTCAGCTCTGAACTCTCGCTGCATAACGATTTCAGCCTTTGAATTAATATGCTCAGATTCCTGAATGATATTCACGTATCAGTCGCTGGCTTTCGTTTTCATTTGCCGCGTTGCCCGGAATCATCGTCTGAGGACAGACGCGAGAACACTGGAAACAATTACAGTTGTTTATCGGCAGACGTTGGCCGTCTAAACGAAATCTCGCGAGAATTCGCAGTCATATTTGGTTACAAACTTACTAAATCTTGTTTGTACTTCAGCGTTTTAAAATTATTTTTCTTTCGTTCAGAATAATGGGCTAGTTCCAGTGTGTATTGTTCTGTGTGTGTAGCGGTTTGAATTTGGTGGTACATACGAAAATATGACAGATTTTTATATATATATATGAATATAGTGTATGTACTTATTCAGTTATTTATTGGTACGTTTTCACTATCAGTTTCATCATCATCATTATTATTATAATCATCGTCGTTATATTATTATTATTGTTGTTGTTGTTGTTATCAATAATATATTATGATTATTATTATTATTATTATTGATCTACAGTTAAATAACAACATTAAACTGCCAATAAAGAATAAAATGGTTTTTCGTTTTTTCGTTTTTTCGTTTTTTTTCTTTTCTTTCTTTCTTTATTTATTTTTAAATTATTATTATTACTATTATTATTATTATTATTGCTGTTGTTGTTGTTGTTGTTATTGTTATTTACACCATTAAGGAACTGTCATTCAGCGTGTTTTCTTGTAACGTGTAACGTCCACTCGATCTATTTTCCAGTTAAAAATCGATAACCAGTTGATTGATTGCATACTGGGAAAGTTTCACCGATTCTCCCTTTTCGTAGAGTCGTCAATACGAAAATTACCGACCTCTGCCGAATCTGAACCGACTCACTCCTACGCGGATTAAAATATCATTCATGTTAATTATGCATTTAGAAAATAATCATGATATCTATCTATCTATCTATCTATCTATCTATCTATCTATCTATATCATGATTATTTTCTAAACGTTTCGACCTTCAGATCAGCATTTGTGCTAAAATAACGTTTTCTAAATTAATGTCAGTAATTTCGTTAAACTTCGTATATGTCCGTGCGAAGAACAGATGGCCTTAGCTTAGATAAAACAGAAATAGTATTGTTGATTCATTCAGCATTGGAATTTAAAATGAAATTAAAATTTTGATTGTTTCAGAATAATTATTTATTTATTTACTTCTTCTTCTTCTTCTTCTTCTTCTTCTTCTTCTTCTTCTTCTTCTTCTTCTTCTTATTATTATTATTATTATTATTGCTATTGTTATTCTTATTCTTATTGTTATTGTTACTGTTATTATTATTATTGTTGTTGTTGTTGTTATTCTTGTTACTACTGTTCTTATTGTTATCATTATTGTTGTCGTTGTTGCTGTTATTATTATTAATGTTGTCGTCGTCCTTTTCGGTATTGTTATTACTACTACTGCTACTTTTTTCATCATCATCATCATCATCATTATTACTATCATTATAAATAATGTAATACTGTCATTAAAATGTCATTCAATAGCGCTGTACATTTTACAATTATTGCACTGTTAAATAATTAATACGCAGAATTAAGCGCACGCCATCTTGTCACAAAGCTTTTTCAATTCTTCAACAATAAGCGATAAATAATTGATGACAGCCTATGTCAGGTTCTTCATTTCGTTTAATTAATTATAATAAAAAAAAATGTCAATTAATATGAATAAGAGTTTAGATTGAAAAAAAACAAATGTACCAGAGTTTAAGTATCTGTCTATGCATTTATATATGGATGATATATGCATACATCCATACATAATATATACACACATACATACTTTTATACATACACACACTGACAAACATATGCAAGTCAGTACTGACCCATTCACAAAAAACCTAATAAAACACAAGTAATGAAACATATTCTGCATAAGAAAAAACAACAACAAAAACTCGCACGAATTAACAACCACAACAACAACAACAAGTTTTATTTGATCAAGACATTAATGGCAATAATAAATGTTTTGATCTGATAAAGTCCACTGTATGCAAGGTTCTATATCAACAACGCAACGGCAACAATAACAATAACAACAATAATAATAATAATATTAATAATAATAATAATAATAATAATAATAATAATAATAATAATAATAATAATAATAATAATAATAATAAAGAAGCACAAAATTCAAACAATAAGAAAAGAAAAGGAAAACAAATAATTCTTTCTCAGTATCTTTTTTTTCTCTTTCATTTTATTTATTTAAAAAATTCTGTTTCATTCATCATGTTTGTTTCCTGTCTGCTCTCACGTTCCCCATTTCTTCATTCCTCTAAACAAACTAAATGATGGATATTATGGAAACCAAAATAGACTGATCGTTTTAAATGACAGAGAAACTAAAAAATAACTCTCAAAGTAAAACAAATGTTTAATATCAAAAAAAAAAAAAAAATAAATAAAATAAAATAAAATTATTCAAGATTTTCCCAAAGGCGTTTTTCGTAAAACGTAACATCAGCCTGTTTTTCATATAATTTATTTTCTTGGCCTTATAGTCAAACATTCATTGCAGTCTTTATTGCCTGAAATGATTAAAAAAAAATCATTTAAGTGAAGATGACAGTTTGGACAACTTTGTCTTAATACTGAATTTTTATTCTATTGTCCTTTCTTTGACAGTTATTTTATATCGATATTTTATGTTGTGCTAACTTTTATTTTATTTTAATTTAATTTAACTTTATAACTTTATCACTGTTTATTTATATATTTATTTATTTAATTATTTATTTATTTATTTTCTTATTTCTTCTTATTAATTTGTTTGCTTTGTTACAGGTTATTGCATTACATTACAGGTCATGCG
>CM022666.1:14865939-14868439 GCA_012295275.1 Chrysomallon squamiferum
TCTTATATTAAACGTCATACGTGCAATTGTGCGCGAAAGCGTTTTCTCGTCTTAACACTCTTTAGTCATAATTCATTGCGACTTACATGATTTCCTCGGCAAAATAACAAGCAACAAACGATAACAAAAACCACTAAATCATGGCACAAATCCGCCATGGCTTATATTCTTTGTCGACGTCTGACCGTAACGCGCGGAGCACCATTAAACGACCGAAGCTTCAAATTTTTGGTGGATGATCTTCTAAGATTCATCTTTACGAGTGCTGCAAATTCCATTGATCTGTTTGGAAAGAGCCGGGCAGGAACAGCCTAACGCAGTTATAAGGCCAAAGGGGCGAGTAATCAGTGACGTGATGCTTGCTTCTTCACGCCGAGGAATCGTCTTAACAACCACGTTCTTCGATCTCCATTTAAATTATGTGTGGAACTCGATGTTCAGAGGCCTTGACACACCACAGTCTTCTTATTTACTTATCTCTGACACACACACGCGTCAAACTCTCCTTCATTCATTTGATCATATCTACACCGAAATATTTCTGAACAGTAAGATTGTATATGTGTGTCTGCGTACATGTGTGCATGCATTTTTTGTATCTTTGTCTGTCTGTGTGGGGGGGTGTTTGTTCTGTGTATATATGCGTTTTCCCATTTTAATTTTCACTTCCCAAACACGATCTGGCTTACATCAAGCGCAGTAGTTTGATTTCTCTTAAACAAATATATTTTTCGGTATAAGTATGAACAGTTATTACTGAAATGTCATTGAAATGTAAGTTGTAATTGTGTTGGTTGAAGATAGGTTCTGTGGTCAGTTCTCTACAGTTTTCTCATTCGCTACCATCCTGTGCCGCGACTGCTTTACTCAGAAATGTTTTTTCTGTCTGTGGGAAGGTGCATATAAGATATTCACGTGCTGCTAATCCGTAGGAGTAACCCAGGATTACTCGTTACAGGTTTCCTTTCTCAAATCGCCGTACTGCTAAAGCCAAATACTTCATTGATTACAACATCAACACAAATGAATAATTTCACTGAGTTGTACGCTTGCGGTCACGTGACTATGGCAGATGTGTTAATATCAACATGTAATAAAATAACTTATAAAAACGTCATACTGATGTCTTGAAAAAAACCCAAAAAACTTACAACCACAACAGCAACAACAAAAACAACAAGAACAGTACTACTACTACTACTACTACTACTACTACTACTACTACTACTAACTAACTACTACTAATAATAATAATAATAATACTCATAACAGTAATAATAAATAAAATAAATAAATAAATAAATAAATAAATAAATAAATTCTTTATTAATTAAAGAAGAAATACAGTAACACAAAAACAAAGAACGAGTTGACAAAAAGAAAACAAAAATTTGAAAAATGTTGACGTTGTGTTCCTCTAATAAATGGCTTCTTTCAAACGCATTTTTGGGAAACAACCTTCACACCCCCCACCCCGGAACCCCGGCCCATGTTAAATCAATTTCCTCGGTCGCTGACCAGCACCAGCATTTCCATAAGTGGCCAGTCTGACCCCTGGTCAGCTGGTACATTTTGTCCGTGGAAATTGCTGAGGCAAAGTTAATGAATCTTGTTAACTGCAAACTTTGCTAGATTCTTGCCGAGCTCTGCTACGTTTCAGAGACCGGTGCAGAATTCTTCAGAACACCGACCCAGTGACCTTTGATTTCGTTGGACGTTTTTAACGTCACTTGGACGGTAGATTGAAGGAAACTTAATTTGAAATCAAAGACGTGAGTTTCACTTTTCAATCGACTAATGACATTTCAGAGTTTTATCCTTGAATGATGGTTCGGTTTGTTGCCGATGAAAATTGTTTCTGTAATTGCGTACTGAACGTTTCCCGCTCATGGCGGTCGTAACTTTTTTTTCTTTTTTTCTTGTGTTATTAGTTTCTCAATATCCGAGCCTCTTTTATTTTTAATTTTTTTTTTCATGTTTTTTTTTTTCTTCCTCTTCTTCTTTCGATCATCAACATTTACCATCGTCATCTTCTTCTCTTTCTTTTCAATTTTCATCATCATTATTATCATCATAATCTCCTTCTGTTTCTTCTTTTGTCATGTTAATGTTTTCTGTAGACTGAATGATTTATGCATTCCAGTGAAACTGTGATTTTAGTACAGATAAGAATAGATTTACTTCACTTCATATATTCTGTTCTTGTTTGTTTATTTATTTATGTATTTATTTATTTATTTATTTATTGTCTTATTTATTCATTTATTTGTTTGTTTGTTGTTTGGTTGCTTTCTTCGTTGTTTTCTTCGTTGGTTTATTTTATTTTATTTTTATTTATTTATTTATTTATTTATTTATTTATTTATTTATTATTATTATTATTATTATTATTATTATTATTATTATTATTATTATTATTATTATTATTATTATTATTATTATTAATGTTAATGTTACTGTTACTGTTGCCGGTGCGTTGTTGATATAGAACCTTGCATAC
>CM022666.1:14873439-14890939 GCA_012295275.1 Chrysomallon squamiferum
CTCAAATTAATCACTGCTATTATAAAAAAAAAAAAAAAAAAAAAAAAAAAAAAAAGCTCGTGATTATAACTACTGCGCAAGCGCATGACATCTTGTAAAGGTCAGAGGAATATTTTTTTTTTAAGTTGGAAAGTGACAGGTAGAATTACAGACTGTAGAAGTAGAGTTTAGAATAATAAAAAAGAAAAACATTTTGTGCCTGAATGATATTAAAAATATAGTTCAGTACTGTTTGCTCTTTGCATTTTCATTCCCACAGAAAATAACGGAATACAATAATCACGTTTTATTTTATTACTTAATGTGGTCTGCAGTGGGAAAAGGAAAGTATTCTTGATATTTTAAATCCGTTATTTATATATTTACCCACCTATAAAGTCGTTTCACTGTTTTGAAACTTCGCAAATCGCTTGCACACAGCCAGCAGACAACTGTCAGATTTAAGCTTGCGAATATCGAAATGATTATTCAAAGCAGTCATCATGGGAAATGTTTACTGCGCTCTCTAAAACACACACATCGCAGTAACGTCAGAGTACAGGATTGTTCCATTAACAAGATTAATTTTTGTACTTACCACTATAGTTTCTCATGTGGATTCATGTCTATCTCTTTCTCTTTATCTTTATGATTATCTTTCTGTCTCTGCCTCTGTCTGTCTGTCTGTTTCTCTGTCTCTGTCTCTGTCTCTCTCTCTCTCTCTCTCTCTCTCTCTCTCTCTCTCTCTCTCTCTCTCTCTCTCTCTCTCTCTCTCTCTCTCTCTCTCTCTCTCTCTCTGCTCTCACTTTCTGATTTTTTTTCTCTATATCTTTTGCCTGTCTCTCTCTTTGTCTGTCTGTCTGTCTCTGAGCTTGCTAGTTCATTTATATGCTTGTCTTACTTTGTGTCATATTTGTTTCAATACTTAATTATATTTTCACCATATCCTTGTATCACTCCCTCTGTCTCTCCCTGTTACCTCTTCTCCCATTCTCTCTGTCACTCCTTTTTCACACTAGCATTCTCTCTCTCTCTCTCTCTCTCTCTCTCTCTCTCTCTCTCTCTCTCTCTCTCTCTCTCTCTCTCTCTCTCTCTCTCTCTCTCTTTCTCGTTCCTTTCCTTTCCTCTCGCTTTCCTTTTTTTGCACCCTCAAGAGAGAGAGAGAGAGAGAGAGAGACAGACAGAGAGAGACAGAGGGACAGAGAGAGAGAGAATCAATAACGTGTATCAGGACTCAAAGTGGGTCGGAATACGTGCACATCTAGACGCGAAAATCATTTAATCTGGGCGATGTTTAATCAAACTCACAAACTCTCCCATTAATGAGAGCTAAGATGGCGGCATGCGGTGAATATTAAAGGAAAACTTGGTTATGAATGCGATTTGAAGAATATGACGTGACAGAGATCAATTAAGGGAATTATTTATTGCTTTTTGACTACGTTCAGGTTTAGCTTCACTGCATAGGAACGCACTGAAATATCTGTATTACTTGTACAAGTAAAAAAGAAAAATAATAAAATCCGTTTCCTTGCCTCTATTTGTTTTTATAACCATTAATATTATTATTATTACTTGTGGTAGTAGTAGTTGTCGTGGTAGTAGTAGTAGGCGGAGGAGGAGTAGCAATAGAAGTAGTAATTCTAGCAATAGTAGTAATAGTAGTGTATTAGTACTAGTAGCAGCAGAAGAAGAAGTAGTTGTAGTAGTAGTTGAAGTATTCACAGTAGTAGTTGTAATAGATATTTTATTTATATATTTATATCTCTTCTATTGGTTTCTAAATATTTTAATCGCTTACTTAATATTTTAGCTTATTGAAAACATAAGACATTTTGCACTGTTTTCATTAATTTATTTATTTATTTATTTATTTATTTATTTATTTATTTATTATTATTATTATTATTATTATTATTATTATTATTATTATTATTATTATTATTATTATTGCTATTATTATTATTATTATTTATTATTATTATTATTATTATTATTATTATTATTATTATTATTATTATTATTATTATTATTATTATTATTAAAATTAATCTCTGTGTTGTTGTTTTAATTAGTGCACCACCAAACCGCGCCGTACAACGAGTTTCTTGTTTCTCGTTGACGTGTGTGGGTGTTCTTGTCAGAAAAAAGCAGACGCGCGTGTTTGAATCGCCTCGTTGCTCTTTCCACAGAACCTGACTGTTTCCTTGCCAGCGCCGCCGAAGCTAGAACGAAGTAGAAATATTGCAGAAAGTGCAAAAAAGAAACGAAACAACAAACGCTGTTTTACAGCTGCTGTCGTTGTCTTTAAGATGTTCGTATTGATAGCAGAAAGTCTCAAGAAAGTTCAAATGCATTTGTTTATTTATTTGTTATCTTTTTACTTGCACAGTTAAAAAAAAAAAAAAAAAAAAGAAGGAAGGAAACAAACAAATAAGGATACGAAGAGAGAAAGAAAGAAAGAAAATGAATAAAAACTGAATAACCAAAGTAAATATATACAGAATAATGTAAGAAATAAACAAATAAACAAACAAATAAATAAATAAATAAATAAATTTGTTTCTACTTCCAGTCTCTCCAATCTGTCTTTCCTTCTTTATATGATTTTTTTTTTCTTTTAATTTGTTCATCCCTTCTTCTTTTCTTTCACTTCTTTCTTCTTTTGTTGTTCTTCTTTCATTTCTGTTTTTCAACTTCTGTTTTTTTTTTTTTTTTTTGCACTTTAAGCTTTTTCCTCTAATTTTCTTTATACTTTTTTTTTACCTTTTTTTTCCTCTTTCTTCTTCATCATCATCATATTCTTCTTTCTTTCTTTCATACTTTCTTTCTTTTTCTTCTTCTTGTCCTTCCCATCTTAATTCTAACTTTTCTTCGTTATTTTCATTTCCTCCTTCTTTTTCTTCGTCTTCATCAAAACGTCCGTAGATTTACTACTTGCGAATTACCCAAATTTTAAAACATTTAATCGTAACATTTTTTTTTTTTTTTTTACCTCTTAATTTACTGCGGTGCTCTAAGTATTCCGGAGCGAGCTGACAACAGAACACACCGCGGAATAATAAACATTTCATCAGTTCGTCTAATAAGTGATTTACTAGCTTAATTTTGACTTTTATGATAAAGTAAATAACCAAAATGATCGACATTTTGCAATTTTTATCTTTTTCCACTCTTTTACGTAATTCTCACTTCTTCGAGTAATTCTGAAAATTATCCTCTTCATTATTGTTATTGTCATTATTATTATTTTTATTATTATTATTATTATTATTATTATTATTATTATTATTATTATTATTATTATTATTATTGTTGTTGTTGTTTTGTTGTTTCTGTTGTTGTTGTTTTTATTGTTATAAATCACATGATTATAATTATTATTATTATTTTGTTATCATTATCATCATCATCATCATCATCACTGTTTTTGTTGTTGTTTTGGGATTTTTTTTTTACTGTTGCTGTCATTAAAATGTAACAACAACAACAACAACAACAATAGCAACAACCACTTCCACCACCACCATTTCAATCATAATAAAAAAAAAAAAAAAGTTAAGATAAAAACACATATTTCATCCAACTAAAGAACATTTTTCTCGCGTTTTATTTGAAATCTTACACTCGCGTACTTCATCTGTTGCATGCATTTGTTGCCATGGATACGACATAAAACGAGGAATCCTTAACAAAGGTGCCTGCGCGGTGCTAACGTTGTGTTGATACTCGTGTAGGAAAAGTCCAGGGTTGATCGGGTTTAAACGAACGAGGAAATCATGTGGACGTAAATTACGACAGGATCGCGAACCGTTGTAACGACATGACGTAATTTTACTTTACACGTAAATGAAAAATGGATTTTTTTTTTTTTTATATGCCTAAATACAACAGGAGGTTATTGTTAGTTTAAATGCAACATGGAATCAGTATTTTAAATACTAGATGGAGTTATTATTATTATTATTTTAAACATAGCATTGGCGCGATCAGTATTTTAAATATAACGACGTTATTAGTGTTTTAAACATAATCTCAATTCATTATTATTTAATATACAACATGGAGTTATTATTAATTTAAATAAAATATCGAGTTATTGTATTTTAAATAAAACATAGATTTGTTATTATATTTAAGTCTAGCACGGGGTCATTATTATTCTAATTACAAAATGTAGTCATTATAGTTGTAAATAAAACACAGTGCTGCTGATAGACTCACACTTGATGCACACGCCTTTTACTAATACATACATAAACAGATACATACATACATACATACATACATACGCAGATATACATACACACACACAGATATAAAGGATCTGTTTGTTAACTCTAACTGTATATCTGGCAGGTGCCATGCATGTCGTTACCATGCTAACCGCACAGATAAATCAAACATTCTTCCAACCAGTGCGGGAATGTCTTTCAGTTCCTGGTTTCTTTGTTCGCACACTGGACCAACTCCCCGATCAGAGAATAACCGAAATAATCAGTGTAATTAGTAACGACTGCTTTAAAAATTTACATCTGAGAAAGAAAAAAAAGCGTGTGTTGCAAACTAATGGATGTCGGTTAAGTTTCTTAATACGGTGAATGCCTCTCCTGTAAAGAATAGATTTTTCTAATATTATTTCTCGCTTTGTTTCATTTTGTTTTCTTCTTCTTCTGCGATGACAAAAGCAGAAACATAATAGCAGAGCTTAAGTAATTAGATACAAACGAGTGTGCATATATACAGTGTACATCAGAGAACTTCAGAACATTGCTGTTCTTAGAGAGAGAGAGAGAGAGAGAGAGAGAGAGAGAGAGAGAGAGAGAGAGAGAGAGAGAGAGAGAGAGAGAGAGAAATGGCTTAACAGACACACACACAGATACACAAACACGCATACTATTTATGCTGTCTCTCTTTTTCTCTCTCTCTATCTATCTATCTATCTATCTATATATATATATATCTATCTATATATATATATCTATCTATATATATATATATCTATCTATATATAAATATATATATATATATATATCTTTATATATATTGTGTACTTATACTCAAATACGCACAGATACAAAAGACATATGTTTGTAACAATATACGAAGGACAAATGGTTCAGTCATCTTTCGTCACCTGACCCCAAACGTCCTCTTCATGGCCACGTGACTCAGCGAAACGACGACGTCTCCAGCGTCCTGTAAATGAGATCACATCACTGTGTGACAGAATTAGCCTCATTCACTCATTTCTGGAATCCATTCGTCCATTCATCCGAAAGTCGGTCTAAGCAACTGTCTCGTCAGACGTCTCAGTAATAACGTAATTTACAACTCCTTCTTCTTCTTCTTCTTCTTCTTCTTCTTCTTCTTCTTCTTCTTCTTCTTCTTACCAGTCACGTAGAATCGAGCCTCACCTCTCAAGGGTCGCTTGTTCAAGCCTCGCTTCCTCATAATTGAACAGCACCATTGTGTGATTACTGCACTTCTTCACGCCGGCTAGAATTTTACAGCCGCGTTCATCCTCCATTATTCCATGCCCGAATTCCCTTCCATTAGCCCGCGCACCGCAGTCTGTGTTGACGACATCTTGCATGCGAGATGCTTGTTTGTTACCGAAATGTAATGCACTGTGGCGGGTACCTGCACATCCAGAATCTGTGACATTTTTTTTTTTTTTTTTTTTTTTGACAACGTCGAACTTGTGTCTCGCGTCGATGCTCTAAAAGTAAAGCGTTGCCCGGATATGCATTGATGAATTGCATGATAAGGAGTAGTTACTGGCTCTGGCTTGGCGGGCAGGAGAGTTTTCTAAAGGATTTCGCCCGCTCATTCGTCGTAAATTGGATCCATGCTGACTGAGAGATGGTCGGTCGTACGTTTCTTCGTGACCTTCTTATCTTCCCGCACAACTCTGACGGACACATCAATTTTACTCGTGTCTTCATTACATTTGTAAGATGTGACTAGAGAATACAGCGACATTCCGTCAGCTGTTTATACGGACCCAAACACACACAGTCTGTGCATGCGGTGTGCGTTGTCTGTGTGTGTGTGTGCTTGTGTGTTTGTATGTGTGTGTTTGTGTGTGTGTACTTGTGTGTGTGTGTGTGTTCTTGTGTGTGTTTGTGTGGGTATGTGTTCTTGTGTTTGTGCTTTTGTGTTTGTAAGTGGGTTTATATATATATATATATATATATATATATATATATATATATACATGTACGTAGATATGTATGATGTATATCACAAAGATTTATTATTATCATTATCGTCGTTGTTGTTGTTGTTAATATCATCATCATCATCATCATCATCATCCGTTAAGAAAGTACAAGTATCATGCAAACCAAATTCCATCTCAAAATAAATAATAAAATTAAGAAGAAAAGTTATCTGTGCCATCTACACAAGCACAACGCGCATTATGATGCTTATCAGTCTGCACCCCCTAGAAATGCCAAACCGCCGCACCAGGGAACATTCCGTAATGACTCTTTATCTTCGCTTCTTGGCGGGGGTGCGTGATGCCATGCTGGAAAAGAAAAAAGCTCAGGAGAACGATAGAGACTCAGCAAGCGGTCTCAGTCAGGCCATAAAATTTTGATAATTTGCTGTCAGTTTGTGTAATGGTAAGTGAAGACAAGTTATCGCGGTCTGTGACGTCACTGCAGGTGCACTTATTTGAACGAAAAAAGTTTAAAGGGAACTATTTATCGTGCTGTATGAGAGAGAGAGAGAGAGAGAGAGAGAGAGAGAGAGAGAGAGAGAGAGAGAGAGAGAGAGAGAGAGAGAGAGAGAGAGAGAGAGAGAGAGAGAGAGAGAGAGTATAGAATTGTTTGTTCGTAATTTTTAAATCTTATTACAAAGTAATAATTGTTGAGTAATCTGGAGTTTGCATGCAAGTACCATCTTCAGTGATGAATGTGAGGAGGTAACCTTTCGCTCGATTATTTAATTACGAGAGTTCACCTGGGAAATGTGAATTTTCAACAGCATGTCTAGTTTAAAATTACAAATGTTTGTAAACATTTAGAAACTGTAAAATTATGTAGCAATAATCTAGACTGAAATTACAGATGTTTCTAAACACATACGGGAAGAGTATCAATCTGTAGCAATCTGTAGACGTTTCTGAACATGCAAGAGTATCAATCTGTAGCAAGTCTGGTTTGAAATCTGTAGACGTTTCTGAACTTGTAAGCGTTCTGAAGCAAGTCTAGTTTGAAATCTGTAGACGTTTCTGAACATGCAAGCATTCTGTAGCAAGTCTAGTTTGAAATCTGTAGACGTTTCTGAACATGTAAGCATTCTGTAGCAAGTCTAGTCTGAAATCTGGAGACGTTTGTAAACAACATTCGTAAACATGTAAGCATTCTGTAGCAAGTCTAGTTTGTAATTACAGATGTGAGTAAACATTTCAGACAAGAGTCTCTCGTTGAGTAAAGCGCGGTTCAAAATAATTTACACGTTCGGGCGGCCACGTCTTTCATTGAGCGCGTGCCGGTTTACGTAAAACTCGCCGCAGAATGAAACAACACGTCACTGTCGTCTCACCTGAAACAGCAAATACTGGTCGAGTTTCTGTGAAGTGCAGTTTCAACAATTAGTTGTTTGTTCTAGTGATCCAGAGTGGAGTTGTAACTAGGTTTTTTTATTTTTATTATTTTATTTAATTACGATTGTTTTTATTATTATTTATTATTTTTTATATATATATATATATATATATATATATATATGTCGGTTTGTTTGGAGTAGATTACGTTTTTTATTTTTATTTTTATTTTTATATTTTTGGTCAGTATGGTTATTTTATTACATACGCACATACATACGCACATGCGTATTATAATAGTAATAGTAATAGCTATAGATTTCTTTATTTCAGTATAGATGGTTAATATAGATAGACAGATAGATATATTTCGACAGATACAAATACACATATATATTATGCATTTGTATTTTGTATTCAATAGAAGATGGTGATTTTAATACTAAATATTTACTTATTAAATGGTGTTTTTTTCTCTCTCTCTCTGTCTCTCTCTCTCTCTCTCTCTCTCTCTCTCTCTCTCTCTCTCTCTCTCTCTCTCTCTCTCTCTCTCTCTCTCTCTCTCTCGCTCTCTCTCTCTCTCTCTTATACTGTGAACTATCGAATATTATCTCTCAAAGTACTGAAAATATACTACAGTTTATAACAGTTTCAATTTTAAATATGTTGCTATATTGACTGCATTACTAGCTAATATTATTTATCAACTCATATATCACTTTTGTTTTAACGGTCATACATGATATAAATTTAGATAAATCTAAATATTAGCAGATGATTGTCATGTCTGTGTATATTTATGCGTGCGAATGTGAGTATTATATATATATATATAAAGGCACACAAACAGAGAGAGAGAGAGAGAGAGAGAGAGAGAGAGAGAGAGAGAGAGAGAGAGAGAGAGAGAGAGAGAGAGAGAGAGAGAGAGAGAGAGAGAGAGAGAGAGAGAGAGAGAGAGAGAGAGATGTACACTTATTATTACCTTAATACATTTGTTATTACTCTCCAGACAGCATTTTTCTTTCAACGTAAACCATTAAATTTAAAATAAATGAAAACAAACACACGAAAAACATTGCATTGAAATAGTCGCTGGGATGCTATATAATTGGGTTGTTTTCGTTGATTGATATTGCCGAACATCCGCGAGACAAATCTGCCAGCTTAGAACCTGGTAACACAAAACAGTTTTAAACTGCACCTAATTGAAAGAAAACATTTGAGAAAATGGCGAGGATTTGTGACACGGCTAATCCAATTTTCTCTCTAACGTGTTGTGTCACTTTCTACTCCGTGGAGCAGAAACTGTGGAAGTAATCAATTGTATTCGCACTGTTTTAATGTCAGAGAGAGAGAGAGTGTGTGTGTGTGTGAGAGAGAGAGAGAGAGAGAGAGAGAGAGAGAGAGAGAGAGAGAGAGAGAGAGAGAGAGAGAGAGAGAGAGAGAGAGAGAGAGAGAGACTGGTACAAAAACTCATAACAAAATAAAAGAAAATAAGAAAAAGTGAAGAAGAAAGAGAAGAAATACGCATTATTGTGAATTACAAAATTCTTCAAGAACACACATTTTAGACAGGAATCAAAATTATCACAGCAAAACACTCATTATTCGGAAAGGCTTTCATTTTTAAAACAAAAAAACTTATTTTGCTCAAGTTAAATAATAAAGAAGTATTAAATAGTATTAAAAATGTACATTGTTTAAATTATAATGTACGAAATATTAAATAATACTGTTATATAGAAAATAATATTAGAGTTTCATTGTTATATATAGATATAAAATATTAAATATTAATAATTTTTATTAAATACAGATATTAAGCAATGTTATTGCACTCAGATAATAAATTAATATTATTACATAAATATAATAAATATAATCAGCATCTACAATGCATTATTCAGATTTGATTGATTTGCTGGGATAATTTCAACAAGTATTTGTTTAAGTCAGAATGTAGTAATCAATTTCCATAGCGTGTCCTTCTCAATTTCAACCAGTCAGTAATTGAAATGGACAATCCAGCGCCCACTCGAAATGGATTGAACATTTTTTTTAATGGATTAGAGAGAGAGAGAGAGAGAGAGAGAGAGAGAGAGAGAGAGAGAGAGAGAGAGAGAGTTTGAATCGACTGTTAATGTATAAAATTATTATTATTATTATTATTATTATTATTATTATTATTATTATTATTATTATTACTGGTTACATATAAATCTGTGAAATGCGTTTTTCATTAGTAAGTTTGTTTTATTTTTGAACCTATTTGGAAATTCACATTGTCAGTTTTAATAAACGCTTGATACTTTGTAAACGAAAAATGATTTCTAGCTGGGCTGATGAAAATGTTGTCATTTTCCAAATTATTCTAGAAAGTACGAAATTAACAGTGACGTAATGTGATCGGTACATTATAACGACATGTCGACTTCCGGTAACCCAGTTTCGATTACGCATGCGCACTAGGCTAATCAACTAAGTGGTTATGTATTATTTTATCTTGTCACTGTAATGTTTCGTTTTTATATTATTGGTATTATTAATAGCAGTTTAGCAGCAGCAGTAGTAGTAGTAGTAGCAGTTGTGATAGTTATAGTAGTAGTAGTAGTAGTAATAGTAACGGTAATAATAAAAGTTGAAGCAGTAGTAAAGTGTGTGTGTGTGTGTGTGTGTGTGTGTGCGCGTGTGTGTGTGTGTGTGTAATTTATTTTTACTTTGAAATGATTTATTCAGCCTTCGCTTTATTGAAAATCATTGCATAAAAAGTCAAAGAAAAAAATAACAGAAAAACCCCCAGAAAACACGAAGAAATAAATGATGATGATCATGGTGATGATAATAATAATAATAATAATAATAATAATAATAATAATAATAATAATAAGTGCAGTGTTATTATTATTATTTTTTTTTCTGTTCTAAGGATGGGTTCGTTTCAATTTAAGTTGATCTGTAGGAAACATTTCACGATGGTATAACTTTTGCTGCTTAGAAATATTTGACTTCAACAGAATAATTTTTATTTATTTTAAAAATGAAAGCCTTTCCGAATAATGTGTGTTTTGCTGTGATAATTTTGATTCCTGTATAAAATGTGTGTTCTTGAAGAATTTTGTAATTCACAATAATGCGTATTTCTTCTCTTTTTGTCTTTACTTTTTTCTTATTTTCGTTTATTTTGTTATTAGTTTTTGTACCAGTGTTCTCTCTCTCTCTCTCTCTCTCTCTCTCTCTCTCTCTCTCTCTCTCTCTCTCTCTCTCTCTCTCTCTCTCTCTCTCTCTCTCTCTCTCTCTCTCTCTCTCTCTCTCTTTCTCTCATCATCATCATATTTTATTAAATACACAATACAAATGCATAATATGTGCATGTGTATTTTTATATATCTGTCTATCTGTTTATCTACCTATCTGTCTAGCTGTATTAAAACAACCATACTGGAATACTATTACAATTCACGTATGTACGTATGCATGTGCGTATGTAATAAAAGAAAACAACCATACTGAAACAAAAGTAATCTAATCCAAACAAAACGACATATTTATGAAAATAATAATAATAATAATAATAATTGAAAATAAATAAAATAAAATAAAATAACAATTCACATCATTTCAAACCTAGTTACAACTCCACTCTGTATCACTAGAACAAAGAACTAATTGTTGAAACTGCACTTCACAGAAACTCGACTAATATTTTACCATGCTATTTATTATTATCATCATCATTATCATCATCATCATCATCATCATCATCATTATTATTATATCTACTACTACCGAAATATTATTGGTCTTGTTCTTGTTGTTCTTGACGATTTTTCATTTACTTTTCAAATTTATCTTATTCCAATATAGCATAGAAGAAATTATTAATCATCATTATTATAATTATTTAAAAAAAAAAAAAAAAAAAAAAAATATGATATTAAAGAAATTCCATTAATAAAAATTTCGCCTGTCTATTTACCTCTTGCTAACCTACTGATATAATTTTAAGTATTAGCCATTCTTGTCCACTCATTCCATTATGACGGAGAAAAAAAAAAATGTTTAACCATCCATTTAAATATTAAATCTTTGGCTAGATTTAACCACTTGTACCACGAGAAATCTTCGACCGTGAACAATTTAATTCTGTCAAGGGCGTCGACTTAAGCAACCCGATATTCTCGTTTATTAAAATTCTTAGCTTTTTGTTGCCCTGAATCTACAATTTTCGGATTACGAATTAATTACTGAGATGGATAAAGAAGAAGAAGATGACGAAGAAGAAGAAGAAACAGAAAAAGAAAGAAAAAAAAGACGAAGAATAAAATTTAACCTGTCAAGTCGTTTATGATTATGAATTTGATGCGATTATTTCTCATTAAGAAACATTTGCTATTGAGCGAAGCAGTAGAAAACGAGATAGAATTAAAAAGAAATCAACAACATTTTGATTAAGCTCGACATTGTGTATTTTCCGAGAACAATGGGGTTTAATAGCCTGGTATGAGGAAAACGAAGCAACTAATCTAAGGCTATGTGATAAAAACGTAGGAGAAAATTCCCTCTAATAATAGTATTGTGTCCAGTGGATTACTCTTCAGTATTTAGAGTATTTCTTCTTTCTTCTTCTTCTTCTTCTTCTTCTTCTTCTCCTCCTTACAACAGCAACAAAAACAAAACTACTGTTACTACTACAGCTGTTGCTGCTGCCAATAGTATTAAAACAACAACAATAACTACTACTACTTTCACTGTTATTACTACTACTACTAGTACAAATATCAATAGTAATAATAATATTTATTTATTTATTTATTTGCAATCTATTATTATTATTATTGTTATTATTATTATTATTACTATTACTATTACTATTATTATTATTATTATTATTATTATTATTCATTATTGTTGTTGTTATTCATCATTTTTTTGGTGTTTATATAATAAAACAATCTCGAAAAGAAGAAGATTTTATTTAAAAAAAAAAAAAAAAAAAAAAAAAATTGAAAAATAATATAACCGAAGAGAGAATTTCTTTTTTATTTTTATTTCTTTTTTAAATTGAAATCTAGATTTATTCCGAACAGCCGAGACAAAAATTGCCACTCATACAAACATTCATACAAGTTATTAAATTTTTATTTATTTCTCAACTCCGTGTCCATTCATTAAAAACTCTGGAAGCTTGCTGCAAGGCACCACAGAAATCTGATGATCATTTTCTTTGACGTGAAATCCTGTGCCGTTAACCGATCTTTGGGGTCAGATTAATTACGTCTTTGCCGAGATCGGAGAGGTTCGGGCAGCCTCGACTTCGAATTTCGTTGTGTGAACGCAGTGTATGGATTTCACACTGCTATTCATACCGAGCTTGTTGAGCTTGTTGTGACTGTACCAAAAGCGTTTGAGTTATTTGTGATTGTACGATAAGAGTTTGAGTTCTTCTCTGATTGCAGAAAAAGCGTTTGAGTTTTTTGTGACTGTACAATAAGAGTTTGAGTTTTTTGTGACTGTACAATAAGAGTTTGAGTTTTTTGTGACTGTACAATAAGAGGTTGAGTTTTTTGCGACTGTACAATAAGACTTTGAGTCTTTTGTGACTGTACAATAAGAGTTTGAGTTTTTTGTGAGTGTACAATAAGAGGTTGAGTTTTTTGTGAGTGTACAATAAGAGGTTGAGTTTTTTGCGACTGTACAATAAGAGTTTGAGTCTTTTGTGACTGTACAATAAGAATTTGAGTTTTTTGTGACTGTACAAAAAGAGTGAGTTATTTGTGACTGTACAATAAGAGTTTGAATTATTTGTGATTGTACAATAAGTTTGAGTTTTTTGTGATTGTACAATAAACGTTTGAGTTTTTTGTGATTGTATAAAAAGAGTTTTATTTTTTGTATTTTCTGATTGTACAATAACAATGTGAGTTTTCCATGATGATACAAGAAGATTAGGTGACGAGACTTTTAATGCGTCTTTGAAATTTTCACATTTCCTGTTTTAGATCAGTCAGTACTTACAGAGAATAATAACTCTCTCTCTCTCTCTCTCTCTCTCTCTCTCTCTCTCTCTCTCTCTCTCTCTCTCTCTCTCTCTCTCTCGTTTGTTATGTCAAAGAAAAAGGAAAAGAAAATAGATGCAAACAAATACTAATACTGAATGAAAACGTTTATAGACAGACTGATGTTGACGCTTTTGTGTATTATTATGATTAAAAATAAACAAACAAATAAATAAATAAATAAATAAATAAATAAATGAATGAATGAATGAATGAATGAATGAATGAATGAATGAATGAATGAATAAATAAATAAAGAAGAAAAACAGAAGAAAAGCAGAAGAATGAAAACCAGAGATACCTATATTTCAGTCTAGATTTGTTACATATTTAATAGTAGATTTTCAGTCTTCATTTTAAACTAAATTTCAATCTATAGTCATTCTCAGTTTTCAAAGTAGAATTCTGTATCTGTGTTTACGTACTTTTTCACAATAAATATTAAGTTCTAATACATACATACATACAGCAAACCGAATCATTCACTAAGAAAATCAATTTCGTTTTTTTTTAATTTGATTCCCCCCCCCCAACGTACTGATTAAGAAGTATGTCTTTATTTGAACAGAAATCGTCTGTACTTATTTACGTGTCGTGTAAATTTCCCATCAGTCAACACCGGCGATTCTTCAGACGGCCTTCGACCTGCTCACGTGACGTTCTCACGTCACGCGAGGTCGTGAGATTTGACCTGATCAGTTTCATTATTCGATTAAACGATTTCTTTTGCCGTCTGCCCGATCCGCGCTTACAGAAGCCTCGGTTTAGAATGTAATGTATCGTCTGCTTTGGCGTTTTCAGTTTTCGCACCTGAAATTCTGTTATTAGACTTTCCTTTTTTTTCTTTTTTTTTTTTTTTTTTTCTTTTTTCTCAGAGCTCTAGACATCATTTAAGTTCTAAATAAGTTCATTATTTTAATTATTATTACAATTATTATTATTATTATTATTATTATTATTATTATTATTATTATTATTCAGTCTAAGTAAGCGTCAAAAAAAAATTAATAATAATAATAATAATAATAAATAAATTAAATTAAATTTAAAAAAAAGTAAAAGAAAAAATAAATAATTCATTACTGATTTGTTGTGGAGTTTCAGTATATTAGTTTTCACACTGTACTTTTGAAGACAAACGCATACACACAGACACACGTTTACATACACATATCTAAATACACAAACATAGTCTGCCTGTCTGTCGTTCTATCTATAAAGCTAAAAACTATGCAATTATTATTATTAGTAGTAGTAGCAGCAGCAGAAGGAGCAGTAATTTCAGAAGAACAAAAGAGAAGTATTTATTTATTTATTTATTCATTCATTCATTTATTTTCAGCTCAATTCGTAAATAGCGCTTTTATTTTCAATGGGCAGCGAAAAAAAAAAAAAAAAAAAAAAAAATTATAAAATTAAATTGTATTATACGAAGCCAAGTTCTCCATTATTTTTTATTTTTTATTATTTTTTCGTATGACGTCATAGAGATAAATCTCCGAAGATCTGAACACGCTTTAGCTGTTCAGTTATTCAAGCCAGCGTCATATAAAATAAATGATATTTCAATGGAGAGTTGTAAATGCGTCTTATTCGATAACGAGGCCTGTCTCGGTCGGGGTTAAAGAAATTTATGTTGGGACAGCTTAATGACTCGATTAATCGCTATCGGTAAAATATCGAAGTGAATAACACTCTAAGCAACGGAGAATAAATAATTCAAAAGATACTTTAAAAAAAATAAAAGAATAAAATAATATTATTTTTATTTTTAATATTTTGTATATAGGCATGCATGTATGTAAGTGTTTGTCTATGTATGTGTATGTACGTACGTACGTATGTATGTAGTATGTGTGTATGTGTGTCTGTGCATACATTTATGTGTATGTATTTACGTATGTATGTTGTATGTTGGCCTATATATTCCATTCAAATATGTTGGACCAACAAGACCACTAAAATCACTCCTTCTTCTTCTTCTTCCTATTATTATTATTATTATTATTATTATTATTATTATTATTATTATTATTATTATTATTATTATTATTTACTTTGTTGTTAGTTTTGTTCTTACTGATGAGAAGCCTACATTTACATTTTCCCCCATGAATATGTGAAATACTATGTCACAAAAAACACAAGGTTAGAATAAGAGGAACATTTACGATTGAAGTCTAGTTGTTTCCACTAAATTACGCCTGTATTAAGTCCTATTCACTGTGAAACGTATCTTGAGGCTCTGGGAAACAATACGTTTACGTCAATCTCAGGCGAATAATACCGCGTAATTGTTTCAGAATGAACTAAGATCTAATAGCGTTTTCAGTAAACTTGTTTAATCTGCAACGAATTAAAAATAGATCTCTTTATTAAAAAAAAAATTATAATTATTCTCTCTCTCTCTCTCTCTCTCTCTCTCTCTCTCTCTCTCTCTCTCTCTCTCTCTCTCTCTCTCTCTCTCTCTCTCTCTCTCTCTCTCTCTCTCTCTCTCTCTCTCTCTCTTTGTCTAAAACTAATGTTAAGTTTTGGTATGTAAGTATACCGACATTTTTTCTTTTCACAAAAACATAATATGTATTTCAGAACCTTCACTTTCTCTACCAGATACATAAATATATTCAGATGCGTGTACATTTACCCTGACACTCTAACACACTCACACACGTGCACACATATATACATACATACATACATACATACATACATACACACACACACACACACACAGAGAGAGTGAGTGAGAGACAGAGAGAAAGACAGAGAGAGAAGCCTAAACAGTAAGACAGACAAACACTCGTACACTCAAACATAGAGACATTTCATGACCTTTTCTAACGAGGATCAATAATTCAGCTTCATTTGTGGGATTTTTTTGGATGAAAATCTTACTACATGAGTCTAAACACTAATCTATTTGTGTCTGTTCGCGTGTAATTACCAATAACGACACACTAACTTTGAACCTTCGCTTTATCAATACAAGTACCTTCTGTTTTTTATTTTTATTTTTTTGTATTTATATATATATTTTTTTTTTTCAAATGTAGTGAGTTTCATCTTTCATTTGTCTCTCTGTGTGTCTCTGCCTATATGTCTGTCTAGCTAATCTACATAATCTCTCTATCTGTCTGTCAGTCAGTCCGTCTTTCTGCATCGATGCGTATATCTGTCTATACAGATATTTCTATCTATCTGTTTTTTCTGTCCATTTATCTTTTCTTCTGTCCATCCAAATCCATCCATCCATCTTCCCGTCTATTCATGTTCACATCTATTTCTCTGCCTGTTTATATCTGTCTCTATATATCCATCCAAAAGTTGATCTGTCTATCTATATGTCCATATATCTATCTATCTATCTATCTATCTGTCTGTCTGTCTGTCTGTCTGTCTATTTATCTATTTATCTGTATATCTACCTCCTATCTATCTATCTGTCTGTCTGTCTGTCTATCTATCTATCTGTTTGTCTGTCTATCTATGTATGTATCTATCTATCTGTCCATATATCTATCTATCTATCTATCTACCTATCTATCCATACGTCTATATATCTATCTGTCTGTCTGCCTGTCTGTTTATCTATCTGTCTGTATATCTGCTTACCTACCTACCTACCTGGCTCTTTCTGTGTCTGTCTATACGTATGTATGTATCTATGTCTTTCTATGTATATCTACCTAACTATCTACCTGTCTGTCTTCTGTCTGTCTGTATGTATGTATGTATGTATGTATGTATGTATGTATGTATGTATATCTACCTATTTATCAATGACTCTGTTGTTCTGTGTATCTGTCTCTCTGTCTGCCTTTCTTTCTCCTTATCAGTCTACTTTTCTTTCTATCTACATTTATGTCTATCTGACTGTCTGTCTCACTGTTTATATAACTATGTATGC
>CM022666.1:14900939-14955939 GCA_012295275.1 Chrysomallon squamiferum
CGTAAGTATACGTTGGTATGAGCATGTAGTCTGATAAACAGACAGACAGACAGACAGACAGACAGACAAACAGTGAAAGACAGGAGGCAAATGTTCATAATGACAAATTCTATCACTTTGTATGTACCTATATGTATTTATATGCGTTTTATGCATTTATGTTTATATGTATGTATGTATATGACTGTGTTCGCAAACAACAACAACATCAAAAAAAAGCAGCAAAAAAGCAACAACAACAAAGTAATAACAACAACAACAAATAAATATAGTTAGCAGCTAAATACCAGTAACAGAATAGATAAAGATGAATTATATCCTACAAAATTGATAAATGATGATGATGATGGTGATGACATTTATTATAACAGTGATAATTATAGTAACAGTGTGTAGTAGTTATACGGAACATTTGAACGATATTTTTACTAGAAGCAGTTAAATCCATAACAAATGTCAGACATTTTAATCTGTTAATCTAATACATTACTGTCCAATGTCATTATAATGTGCATACTCAATACATCAATTATTATATGTTTGTCGTCGATGTCATTATCATTTATACATGATACTGTTCATTTAGCATTTTATTTTTTATTTGATTCTTTATTATTATTATTATTATTATTATTATTATTATTATTATTACTATTATTACTATTATTATTATTATTATTATTATTTTGTCTTATTTTTCCCGTGTTAGCGTCATTATTGTCTCGATAAATAAAAAAAAAAAAAAAATAAAAAATAAAACACGGAAACTGCCGGTTGAAATCAATCTCATTTTAAGATAATCTTTCGATGTGTATGGAATATTCGCAAAACGGAGAAAGGAAATCGTCTACGTCGAGTATCTTCGTGTTTAAATCATAACTTGTATACGCTGTCGTATTGATCCGGCAGACGGACTAATAGTCCTGTGAAAGCCACGCGAGCCTCGAGCAGCGCACGCACACTTCCGCTGTTGCCGGTTACTCCCGCCGACGTGATTAAGGCCTCGCTATCGATCTAGGCAGTGGGGGCAAGCTGGATGAATCGAGTAGAGAAGTGGCCGCCAGCGCTCCGCGTACTGAATGGTACCAGTCAAGTCCTCTTCTGATTTGTTGTGATAAATAACACGCAGACGAAATCTTCTACGTCCGCCATGTTTACTTGCGAGTTTGAACTACCAAAACTGTTTTCCTCAACTCAAAACTGTGTTTTCCTGTTTTCTAACCAGCTCGCCACAAAGCCACGAGGCAGTTTTGTTTGTTTGTTTATTTATTTATTTATTTATATTTTTATGTTATTTATAACAACAACAACAACAACAGTAATAATAATAATAATAAGAAGAATAATAATAATAATAATAATAATAACAAAAAAATAATAATAACAATAATATCATTATTATTATTAATAATGACGATAATGATAACATAACTGTATTATTATTATTATTATTGTTATTATTATTTTAAATTTATGGAAGTTAGTTTCCTGAGAGAAAAATAGTAAATAAATAAATAAAAATAAAAATAAATAAAATAAAATAAAATAAAATAAAATAAAATAAAATAAAATACGATTTACTCGTTACAAAGCAGAAGACTGTACCGCTACATCATTATCTTAATGTCAGAGATTTTACGTTTTTAAAAATATTTTTATTTGTTTTAATTTTTTTTTTTTTTTTATCTCTATTAAGCTAAAATTACGTATTTATTTTGTATTCACACATCTATGTAGGTAGCTATGTAACGTGTGTATGCATGTATGCATGTACGTGTGATCAACACAATGTAATATTCACATTACAAGAAGAAATGTACAGTGAGATTTCATTGAGCTCTATTTACTTCTTTCGTTTTAGTTTTCATATTCATCTCGAGTTGACTAAACCGAACACAAAATATGAAAAATCTGAACGCCTTCCGTTACAAGACACTGAGAGCAAACTAAGCTTTGGAATGAGTTTTAATTAGGCCGACTAATCGATAATTTGTCTCTGACAATGGCCAGGCATTCTTCTTCTTCTTCTTCTTCTTCTTCACGGAATAACGTCTTGTAGAGAAATCTGAGAATTCTCCAGCGATAAATTAATTTTTTTTTTTTTTTTTTTTTTTATGTCTCCGTCTCACTACAAGATTAAAGGGCTTGCATGTTTGTTAAACGACGTTCTTTTATCGGGGAACGGTCAAGGTGGGAGGGGTTAATATCTGCCACGCCCCTTTGTTGATGATTGCATGGCAAAGGGGTGTAATTTATACCAGGGCTAGATGAGGTCTCGTGAACCGTTGTTGCTGTCCTTTTAGTTAAATGATTCAATAGATTTATTAATATGTGATATTAAATAACGAATGTGTATATTTGTACCTATATGTATATGTCTTTCTATCTACCTATCTTTTCATCTATCTATGTATCTATCTGTCTGTCTGTCTGTCTGTTACTCTACCTATCTATCTAATTATTCATTTTTCTATCTCTATGTATAAGTAGTGTGTGTGTGTGTGTGTGTGTGTGTGTGTGTGTGTGTGTGTGTGTGTGTGTGTGTGTGTGTGTGTGTGTGTGTGTGTGTGTGCGTTACTATTAATTTCAACAAATTTAAATTAGAAAATAAAACAGATGACAGCCGATTTTTTAAAAAGAAACGAAACAAATCAAAACCAACAACACAGGAACCAATTTGTGTCTCTCCAGTTTGGTCTAAAATAAATAAAATAATTCTGACATCATTCCAATCCTCGACATTTTGCTGTTTCCAGAAAAAAAAAAAAAAAAAGAAAAAAAGAAGAAGAAGATACAAACAAATTGAGTTTGTAATCAATGTTCCAAAACTTTTAAAAAATCCGAGTTACTTGTGGCATAAAATCGCGGACTGACATGTCTAACTTAGAACGGAAATTTAAAATCATTTTTTATAGATTGTTGCTGCGCAGCTACAGTAATGTCAGCTGAAAGCAAATTTATCACACAGACACACACAGACACACACAGACACACACTCACACACACAGACACACACACACACACACAGACAGACACACAGACACACACTCACACACACACACAGACACACACACACACACACTCACACACACAGACACACCCACACACACACAGACAGACACACACACACACACACACACACACACACACACAGACACACACACACACACACACACACAGACACACACACACACACACACACACACACACACACACACACACACAGACACACACACACACAGACAGACACACAGACACACACACACACACTCACACACACAGACACACACACACACACACACACACACACACACACACACACACACACACACACACACACACACACACACACACACACACACACACACACACACACAGACACACACACACACACACACACACACACAGACACACACACACACACACACACACACACACACACACACACACACACACACACACACACACACAGACACACACACACACACACACACACACACACACACACACACACACACACACACACACACACACTCACACACACAGACACACACACACACACACACACACAGACACACACACACACACACACACACACAGACACACACACACACAGACACACACAGACACACACACACAGACACACACAGACACACACACACACACACACAGACACACACACACACACAGACACACACACACACACACACACACACACACAGACACACACACAGACAGAAAGAGAAAGAGACACACATTCACAGACACACAGAAAGAGAGAGACACATACACACACACAAACACACAGAAAGAGAGACACACATACAGACACACTCAGAGAGAGAGAGACACACATACACAGAGAGAGAGAGAGAGAGAGAGAGAGAGAGAGAGAGAGAGAGAGAGAGATGCTCTATCAACCTAATTTATTATTATTTTTTATTTTTTTTTTATTTTTTTTACTTATTTGTTTGTTTATTTGTTTATTTATTTGTTACAATTATTAACGTATAACCTAGATGTGTGTGTGTATGTTTCATGTTAAAGCAAACATTTTATTATTTGATATCTGGCGCACGTGTCACGTTGTGATATATCTCTGGTTTCACTTGAACTGTTTGCGGTGTGAACTTCACTATTGATTGACTGCTGCTTATGAAGCCTATGAATATATCGCCTCGAAATTCTTTCTAGTTTCTGCAAATAGTCTGCATCAATTTCCTCAACCTTCGGGCTCAGTGGGAGTCGTGTCATCTTTTCAGTTTTACAGTATTTTTATTTTTATTTTTATTTCTATTTTTATTTCTATTTTTATTTTTTTTTCTGAGCATTTACTGGATCCCTTACACAACACAACACAATACACACACACACGACACACACACAAACACACACACGACACACAACACACACACACCGAGACATTCTTTTATAGATTTTACGTACTGTACAATACATAAATACTGTTTAAATTGTCGTTGTTGTTGTTGTTGTTGATGATGTTGTTGATGTTGTTGTTGTAATTGTTGTTGTTGTTGTAGTTGTTGTTGTTGTTGATGATGTTGATGTTGATGTTGATGTTGTTGTTGTAATTGTTGTTGTTGTTGTTGTTGTTGTTGAAGGTTCTGTGACAATCAAACAAATTAAGCCTGGACTACAGTCTCCACCCCGTACACTTTCCCTGTAACCTTTCTCCCTCCTGCGTCACCCCGACCGCTCGTTTCAACCTGACACCCAATCAGAATGTCAACGTAACCCAATTTGCATCTTCTGTGTCGGTGATTAAGCGCTGAAAACGAGAGGTCGTCGTCAGGGCGAATGTCAAAGTTAGCAGTGACATACAGTGGTTTGTCAGGCAGCCGGAAATTACGTCACAACCAGAATCACGTGTTTGACGTAAAATTCGTTTTTGTCACGTTTGAATCAGACGTTCGTGAATCGGTGTGAATAAATGAGCAATCGACTGGATATTTTATTCGACAAGAGAAATTTTTCGGTTTGAAGTATTTAGTTAGTGTTTAATGTTTGCTGATAATAAGATATATATATGTGAGAGAGAGAGAGAGAGAGAGAGAGAGAGAGAGAGAGAGAGAGAGAGAGAGAGAGAGAGAGAGAGAGAGAGAGAGAGAGAGAGACTATATCGATATATACAGACAGAGATATATGTAGATAGACAGATAAAGATAGATTAATAAATACACAAACACACAGAGATAGAAAGATGAAAAAAAAAAAAAAAAAAAATTTCAATAATGCGAAGTGTTCGGAATAGATCTCGTGATCTCTGGTTTTCTCATTTCACTACATCTTCTGAACAAGCTGTAAAACCAACGTCAGCCGTTCTCGTGAGCTCTTGTTTGCAGTCATTATCTAATAAGTCAGCGAATAATAACATTATTCCGTCGTAAATCGTCCTTGTAACTGTCACCATCTGCGTATTGACAGCAGTTTCTGTCGTCCTGAAATAATAGGATTTAACACCATGTTATCTCCAGATCCGCCATTTTCAGTTCTTATCAGTCGCTGTTTGTGTTGTGTCATTTTCTTTTCTTAAACTAGAAAGAAAGATGGATAGATAGATAGATAGATAGATAGATAGATAGATAGATAGATAGATAGATAGATAGATAGATAGATGGATGGATGGATGGATGGATGGATGGATGGATGGATGGATGGATGGATGGATGGATGGATGGATGGATGGATGGATGAATGAAGAGATAGATAGATAGATAGATTGATAGATAGATAGATAGATAGATAGATAGATAGATAGATGGATGGATGGATGGATGGATGGATGGATGGATGGATATTAAAATTAAATATGAAACTAGGTAACAGATTTATAAAATGTGAAGAATAAAAACTAGTTATATTTATATTGTTACAGTTGTAGTGGATGTGACTTTATGTATATATATATGTATGTATGTATGTATGTATGTAAGTATGTATGTATGTATGTACGTATGTATTTTTATATTGTTGCTGTTGTTTTCTTCTCTTATTTTTTTGTATTTACTATAACTTTTATTATATTCTCTCTCTCTCTCTCTTTCTCTCTTTCTCTCTTTCTCTCTTTCTCTCTCTCTCTCTCTCTCTCTCTCTCTCATTAAAATATATAAAAGATAGACATATAACAATTAGTACTATTAAAGTGGCTGAAAATGTCGTCAATCACTCATTAGGGACAGAGAACTGTCAGTAATATTTGTTATTGCTGTCATGTAATTAAGCTTTAATTTGAAACATGTCAGTTTAATTTTCTCGCTCCTCGGCTTGCATTAGATTTATCTCCCTTACTGACAGTTTTCACTGTTATCAGCGTTAACGAAAATAGCATTCGGTTCATAACTTCACTTTCATTTCTTGTTAGTAGACAAGATAGTAGCGTTTAAGTTAAATATGCCATTTTCTTTTATTTTATTTCTATTTACTTTTTTTTTTTTTTTTTTTTTTTTTTTTTTTTTTTTAATTTTTATTGTTATCATTATTGTTGTTGTTGTTATTATTATTATTATTATTATTATTATTATTATTATTATTATTAATTGTTTTTTTTTTTTTCCTCTTTTTTTTTTTTTTTTTTTTTTTTTCTTTCTTTTTGTTAGTGTTAATGAAAATAGTATTTTATTTACAATACGTCGTTTCATTCGTAGTAGATCTGGTTATGTTTATTTCAGTATGTTTGTATACCTCTCTCTCTCTCTCTCTCTCTCTCTCTCTCTCTCTCTCTCTCTCTCTCTCAGTGTCTGAAAATAAGTAAATACGTCAAAACTGTCTTATATTACGTGATTTGGGGGTACATCTGGAACGGGAAATAGATTAATTGTCTTACCGAAGAAAAGGAATGAGCATGCATATTACGTGTGCGGGTGTGTGTGTGTGTGTGCGAGCACGCGCACGTGTGAGATACTTTCATATGTAGGTGATGACCTGCATAAGACTGAGTACTTAGTTAATCAGAAGCGTACATCGCTACTGGTAACAGACTTAAACCTCGAGTCTAAAGAGAATTATTACTGCCCGAGACATCAGAAGCGTTTGTACTGTTAACTGTTTACACGTGTGATGATGTGTTCACTTTGTTTGTACTCGTTCCAGTTCGTTCTGGAAATAAGACGTTCATCACGTGCCTGCTTCGCGCAGCGAAGATGAAAAACTTTCGTTGATGACGTTGATTGGGTGACTGTTCGCGTTATGTTAAACGATACGTGTTATGTTAGTTATGTTAACAGTTTGTTGTTACATTAATTATGTTAGAAAGTGTGTTACATTAATTATGTTAATTTGTAGACTTGTCATTATAGATACGTTAAAGAGAATATCTTATTTTGTGTACGTTAAACTGTAAGCCCCTATGCGTTACATTAGTTATGTTACATTAACTTTGTTAAATAGTTGATGTTAAACTGTTCATGTTCGATTTTTTTTTGGTTAAAGAGTTTCTTCCATTAATTATATTAAAAAGTTTTTTGTTGCATTAATAGTTTAAACAGTCTGTGCCACATTAATTATGTTAAGCACTATGTATTAAATTAATTTGGTTAAATACGATGTGCTACATTAATTGCGGTCAAACAGTAAACCTAATTCATAATGTGAAGAAGTATGACCGGTATTAATTACATTAGTCTGAGGAACATTAATTTGTTATTTTATTTTATTTTTTTTTTTTTTTTTAAATGACAGTAATTAAGTTAATTACGTTCAGCCGGATTTCTCTCGTTTATTTAGAAACAGGGCATCCATATGCAAGTCTGAATACATCACAGAATTAAACTCATGGAACGCGAAACTTCAAAACAGGGGGCCGCGCCTCTATCGAACGAAAACCCGAACAAATTTCTTTCATCGAGTTACTGGCTACTGTCACTCCTCTGAGCTATACAGAGGAAGTATTTGCAACTTAGTCAAGCAGCTAATGATTCTTGAATGCACTTTATAGCGATAAAATCTTCGTCTAATACTGCAGAGCGCCACTTCTTCTCTCTCTCTCTTTTTTTTTTTTTTTTTTTTTTTTGTGTTCTGTTTCGCCAAACCCAGCGAGCTTTGCCAATCCAGTTATTGCAAAATAGTGTCGACGATCCATTTCCCTGTTTTTGTAGTGCAAAACCTCGCCTATTGATTTGTAATTGTTCGCGTTACTCATATTTCAGAAACATCTTTGCGAGGTCTTGTGCCTTTAATGATTTTCCGTGTCGAACTTTAGTTTCTCATTGATCTCTGAGGGTGGGGGGGAGTTGTCTAAGAGTTGGGAAGAAATAGGATGCCCTGCTCAGGATGAATGTAAGATGGTATCACTTTGGGAACCGTGAGTTGGTTGATGCAGCAGCGATTTAGAACTTTTCCTTCATGTAAAAGCGAGTTCTGATAGGTTTTTTCTCGGAGTTCGTTTTATGAGGTACGAGATCGTCAGTAGACTTTAGTGTTCAAGAAATTTTTTGTTAAACGCAAGGTGTGGCCGCTGTCACGTGATTTGATAAAAAAAAAAAAAAAAAAAATGATAATTTTCTATGTGAATGCATTTTAAAAATAATCCCATATAATAACTCTAGCATTGATATCATTTCTTTCTTCTCTCTCGTATAAACATTGTAGATTTAATCTACAAGAATGTGATACTTAATTTTCTGTCTGTCTTTCTGTCTGTTTTTCTCTCTTTCTATCTTTCTAGCTGTCTGTCTAACTGTATATACACGCAAACACACACACGCACATGGATACATGCACATACAGAAACCCATTCATATAGATAGATGAATAGATAGATACAGATATATAAATAGACATATAGAGATAGATAGAGAGATAGACAGACATACAGAGAGACAGACTGATAAAAGAGACAGACAGACAGATAGATAAATATATATATAGATAGAAAGATAGGCAAACAGACATACATATGATAGATAGAGAGTCAGATAGAGACAAATAGATAGACATATATATATATAAATATATACATACATACATACATACATACATACATACATACATATACACATACAAACACAGATGCAGATAACTCATAATTTCGAGAATTAAATTGTTTATATTGTCACTGCTTTGATACATTACAATGTTTCTGATGTTCACAAGCGTTTAAAAATTTCCTCTGCGTTCAGACTACGGGATTTCATTATTATACAATTATAATCTTCTCTAATCGGCTAACTGGATTATATTTCTGTCCAGCTTCTAAACGTTTATCTCTATCGATTGCTGTGAAACACGATGTCGGTCATTCACATACGATCACACACCGCTTTCTCTCTTTAATGAGTTTTTGCCATTGATTTATCCCACGTGGCTGTCTCATAGATCAATCTGTGACTGAAAGATTAAAAATCCACATTCTATCCAAGAAACAATTTTCTCGGATTTTTCTTTTTAACGAACTTTGAACTCTTTACAGCAAAGCCGGGGGATAATCATCATTTGACATACATCGTCGTGCATGTTATTTATAACGAAGATAACAAAAAAAAACGGAATGAGATAACAAAAAAATAAATAAATAAATAAATTAAAAAGGAGAGACGTTTGCAAATCTCTGCCTCCCCCCCCCTCCCTTTTCTGGCTCAGACCGAATTAACGTCCGAGAACGACCGCAAAAATATTAATCGCAGCGGGTCTTGCTGAATACCGAGCTTGGCCGCACCAATCCATCATTTCTTTGAGCTGTTAGTTCGTAATATCTCCACGTCTGAAAGAAGAGAGATTGTTTACGAGATCATTTACCACACCCTTGCTGAATGGAGATTCCATTTCGCCGACATTGATTGTGAAGGCGTGTAGAACATTCATAGATAATGTCTTTGCAATACTGGAGAGAGAGGGAAAAAAATAAAATAAAATAGAAGCAGAAGAAAAAAATACGTTTTAGATTGCTTCCTTTTTTTTTTTTTTTTTTTCTTTGATCTTTTTTTTTTTTTTTTTTTTTTTTTTTTTTTGCCATGGCAAAAAAAAGAAGAAATTGGCTCTTTTACTTCCTATGATTGTTTTATTTGTTTCTGCGTGCGCGAACGCAAGCGAATGTTTACGAGTTGTGTAAGTAATCATGATCGTACAATACAGAAAATCTCACGCATACGTACATACGTATATATATATATATATCGACACAGGCGTGTATGAATGAATTATTTCTTTACTTCATTACTTTTTCTTTCCTCTTTAATTTTTTTTTTTTTTTTCCCCTAAAAGTAAAAAAACAACAACTAAACAACAACAATGAAACATTAAAATTCAAGATTTCAATCAATCGGGGTCGCTCTCTCTCTGTCTCTCTCTCTTAGTCTCTCTCTCTCTTTCTCTCTCTCTCTCTCTCTCTCTCTCAGTCTCTCTCTCTCTTTCACTCTCTCTCTCTCTCTCTCTCTCTCTCTCTCTCTCTCTCTCTCTCTCTCTCTCTCTATCTCTCTCTCTTTCTATCTAATATTTCTGTCTTTCTTTCTCTCTATCCATCGATCCATCCATCTTCTTCCGTCTATGCGAGGGTTTGGTTGTGTGTGTATAAACAAAAACAAACAAAAAAAAAAAACACCAAATAAGACTTTCAGCAACATGCTCCTCTGTTTCTGCTAAGAGCAGAGATAACTTAGTTTTCGCTGCGATCTGGAGCAAGCCAGTGAGCTCGGAGATCGCAGACGGAGTTTATCGCTGATTTAATCTGTTTTAAATGTCTCCTCTCTCGTTGCGTTGCTCGCAGCTTCTCCATGTTGCGACTCTCTCTCTCTCTTCTCCCTGGCACCTCTCCATCTCCACTCAGCCTCCTCCGCTACAGTGCAATCAATGGCACGAGATGAATTTCTTTTTGATTGCCGCGATCAGCAGACTTTTCTCCAGCTGTCTGTCAGATACACGCTAGCCTGGCAGAACGGCAGGTGGACGGGAGGTGAAAGGTCATTGCTCTGGCAGCAGTGATTTATCATTGCTCTCAAAAGAGAATGAAGGGTTTTACTTATGACTATATGATGTGTGTGTGTTTATGTACACATATGTATATATATATATACACACAAACATATACATATTTATATACATGCTTGTGTATGTATGGATGTATGTATGTATATGTTGTATGTGTATGTGTGTGTGTGTGTGTGTGTGTGTGTGCGTGTTGTGTGTGTTGTGTGTATGTTTCTTTTTTGTGCATATGGGTGTACGTCTGTCCGTATGTACATGGTGTGTCTTATTCTTTCCACATTAAAATGTTACGAGACTATCCACAGTTCTGATCTAATCTTGTTTAAACAAGTCACAGAAGCCCCACGGTTTATCGTTTTCACTGAACTCCGAAAATATTTGAGTCAAGGGGAGACAACCTTTTTATTGCCAATCTAGCGAGAACTCTTTTTCGCCTGAATTAACTTAAGCCTCTGAACAACTGATTGAAGTTGCATGTAAAAAACCGCGATTTTAAAGACAAACGACCATGAAAAATTTCCCAACACATAATTGCTTCTTTACGTTCGAACGATCATAAAATTTATCCGAAACTGTAATTCTACAGACTGACAGCAAATATGTGATTGATCATAAAAGAGCCAGGAACTACCAACCGAAAAGAATTTTTAACGTAACTGTCTTCAGATGGCTAAATCGTTTACATCCGTGCCAATACTGTGCAACAACAAGCTGAGAATCCTAGGTTCCATTCTCTGTTAGGGAATGATCAGTGATGAAACAAACAATTATCTATTCCTTGCCGTTACTACTAGTTTTACTGGTACAACAACTACTACTACTACTACTATAATAATAATAATAATAATTATTATTATTAATGATACTTGTATTTATTCACACACACACACACACACACACACACATATAGCTTTTTTGTTTATCCATTTATCTAATTATTTATCTATATGCATATCTGTTTATCTATCTATCTATCTATCTATCTATCTATCTATCTATCTATCTGATCTAAACTAAATATATATATTATAGCTATGTATCTATCTGACCAACTATCTACATGTGAATTATTAAAAAATTCAGGTACCCCAACGATATCGTCATCAGAATAATCATCATTATCAACTACAGCATTATCATGAACCACCACAAAAAGTTTCCCAGCTAATATATATGTTTTTTTTTTTTTTTTTTTTTTGTTGTTGTTTTTTTTATTTCAGATATTCTCTATCAAATAATTTCATTAGCTGCCTCAAACCTAAATCAAATTTAGATTTCAGGTATATATCTCATCGACAGCCTCATCATCATCATCATCATCATCATCATCAACAACATCATCAACTAGAAAAGTGCCTACTAATACTCCTCAGTTTCAGATATTCGCTGTCAAGCAGCTGGTTCGTTCTTAACACGTTCCTAGGTAAACGTTTCTCCCACGTTTTTCTCATCTCTCTCTTTTTTTTCTGTCTTCTTGCAGGTGGCCTACAAAAACTGGCTATGCGCAAACCAACTTCCTTACTTCCTGTCAGGGCAGCAGGTTCTGCCCTGCTCTGATTTTTGTAAACGGGTTGAGGAGAAGTGCCCATTTTTTCGTCCTATAAATGATGAAACTCATGTTGGGGATCCAAGTTTTATATGCAAAGGTAAGAGTAAAATGTCACAGGAAGAGAGAGCGGAGTTTTGTGTGTGTGTGTGTGTGTGTGCGTCCGTGGGTGCGTGTGAAATATTCTCAAGCATGTATAAATATGTGTGTGTGTGTGAGTTATTTTTGTGTGTGTGTGTGTTTGAGAATACCTATATATTTGATTATATATCATTATAAGAATGCTTACATTTGTATGTATCATGATGTCTATGCATGTATGAATATATATTTTATGTGTGTGTGTCTGTGTGTTTGTGTGTGTCTCTGTGTGTGTTTGTGTGTCTGTGTGTCTGTACGTCATTACATTTAGTCGTGTGTCTATAACGTGAAATAAAGTTACGTCTCCGACTGTGAACAAAGACGTAGTTTCTCGCAGACTTTCGTCTACATTTGATTATCTTCCTTGCATCTGTGTGAGTAAGTAGATTTTCTCTTAACACTTTTAACCAAATTAGTTTACACAACGCCATACCGGACGTCGTCACGTCCTAATACATCGTCCTTCCTTCAGAAACCTCCTGTCAAGGGAAATAATTCTGATAAAACTCAGTTACTGAAGTGAACATCAGGCGGGTTTAGTGAGAGAGTGCTGAAGAAAGACGCTGTCAGTGTTTGTTGTTGTTGTTTGTTCTTTTTTTGTCGTTGTTCTTTTTTTTTTTTTTTTTTTTTTTTTTTTTTTTGTAATGTTTATTTATTTATTTATTTATTTATTTATTTTTTTATTTTTATTTATTTATTTTTTTTTTTTTTTTATTTGTTAACTATATGAGCATAGAACGGACCTTCAGTGTTTAGGATACAGTGAGAGAAAGTCACAGAGAGAGAGAGAGAGAAATGAGAAACAGACAGAAAGAAAGAGAGTGGGGCGAAAGAGAGAGAGAGAGAGAGAGAGAGAGAGAGAGAGAGAGAGAGAGAGAGAGAGAGAGAGAGAGAGAGAGAGAGAGAGAGAGAGAGAGAGAGAGAGAGAGAGAGAGGAATAGAGACAGAGAAAGAGAGAGAGATGATGATTAATAAATTTCAGAAACATTTATCAAACTCTTTGCATTTCAGCTTCTGCCATTTCGTCTTCGAAACATGAGATGTGCTTGCGGGAGCCGCCCGCCTGTTACAGTCTGTGTAGCATACAGATGGACAGAAACACGGACGACTGTCACACAATAGACTTAACTCACTGTCGTGTGAACCAGACTTCTGACGTCATTAACAGCACAAATTCTACTTCCGGGGCTCTGCAGTTGCGCAGTGACCGTGTTGACAATATCGCCGATGTAGTAACATGTTCAATTGTGTTCTGGGTGGTACGAACTATTTTACAATACACACGGATTGGGTGGACATAGTGATGATTCTTTGGACCAATAGTTTCAGTTAATCATTTATATATATATATATATATATATATATATATATGTATATATATATATATATATATATATATATATATATATATATATATATATATATATATATATATATATATATATATATATGTATATATATAGATATAGATATATAGATATATATATATTTATGCCGTCTCTTGTGATATATACTGTTCCGTTAATTTTGCGTGTCTAATGAAAGATGAATGTTATTGTTATTATTTTTTACTCATTATGAATTATTTATTTATTTATTTATTTATTTATTTATTTATTTACTTATTTATATATTTATTTGATTGTTGGTTTGTTTATTGATTTACTGACTGATAGATTATTATTGTTTTTATTACTATTATTATAATTATTATTATTATTATTGTTATTGTTATTATTATGATTATTATTATTATTACTACTACTACTACTAATAATAATTAATATTATTATTATTATTATTATTATTATTATTTTTATTAAACCAAATTAGAGAAAACCAAGAAAAATAATTTAAGTGAAAACAAAAGGAAATAACAGTCGGATGTATACAAAACAATTAGCATTATTACATGAAAGGCGGGTGATCTGGAAGAAAAAAAATCTATAATTATATATACCTAACGATAATAATGATTGATGTTGTGCGAAATAAGTGTTGTTACTACATCATAGATAACCTTCATGGAAATTCTGGGAATTAGTTTCATGGAAGTTTCTGAGAAATATTTTCATGGATTTCCTACTTTGTGTATAAAAAGGAGAAAATGAGTCAGCGTGTAAATACAACAGATACAGATGACTGTTCATTCAACAATGACCTTCCTCACGAAGTAAGGGAGATAACCCACTTATTATTTTGTTTTGTTTTCATTACAGGGTAGACTCCCTTGTGTGTTTATAATTATCAATACAGGGGAGGTAATTGTAGTTAACGTTATCTCAATGCAGACGGAAAAAAAAAAAAAAAAAAAAAAAAAAAAAAAAACTACCTGCATATTTCATACCCGCATTAATGTGACAATTATTATGATATATTTTTCCTCCCTTTATTTTAAATTTCAGCAGAGAAAGTAACTGATATCATGATTCTCAGTGAAAGAATATTATTAGTATCTTCAGCTGTAGGGATCTTTAGAATTAGTGATTAAAATGTGTAGATAGTCAAAGTTGTTTCCACGCTTGTGATAAGATGAGTGACAGAATCAGAACGACCTTGTCATATCCAGTCACCCTACATTTCGGACAAGGAACAGTATTGGGACGTGTTATTTTGTTTTTAGAAAAAATGATTACTACTATCGTTGTTATTAGGAAACTAATAGAGATTTAAAATAAACAGAAACTTAACTAAATTTTATATATATATATAATTTACGAATAATTTCAGGTAAGCTGTTTCTCAAACAGTAACAAAACAAACCAACATTTTGGAAAGTTCAAAACATATTTTCTGACAGTGAATGTACTCGTGTTTTTATTATTATTATTATTATTATTATTATTATTATTATTATTATTAGTTACTTTATTTATTTTATATTACTTTATTTTATATTTTATTTATTGACTTTGTTTTAATTATTATTATTATTATTATTATTATTATTATTATTATTATTATTATTATTATTACCTTATTTTTTTTTCCTCCTATAGATCTCAATCTGATTAATACAGTGAATATTTAAGAAATAAATTTATTAATATTTTAAAGCAAGCACCCAATTTCGTAACTTCAGACGTTAATATTCTAAAACAGAATGTAAACAATTACAGAGCTATATTTATTTATTTATTTTCTTTATTCATTTGTTTGTGTGTTTGTTTCTTTATTTTTATAAATAATTATGAACACAGATCTTTAAAAATGTTGCTGTTACTACCTCGAATACAATTGTTGCCATTACCACTACTACTGCTACTACTACAACTACTACTACTGCCACTATTATTACTAGTTCATTTTCTGTTTTCTCTTGCTACTGCTATTGCAGCTTTCACTGTAATTATCACTGCACCTTTTCCTAATGTTATATCTGAAGTTACCACCAATGTGACTACTACCACAATTACTATTACCACTATTACTGATATTAATAGTTCTACAGCTAGTGCTACTCCTGCTAGTACTATTACTATAACTACTGCGTCTGTTACTATCACTACTGCTACTATAATAACAACAACAACTCCAACAACAACAACAATAATAATAATAATAATAATAATTAGCATATAACAAACGCATAATAATTATATAATAATATAAAATGACAGAACTGATAACGTAAAACAATACTCCAAATTATTTGTGAAAAAACAGCATTACTACTACTACTACTACTACTACTACTACTACTACTACCACTACTACTATTATTGTTACCACAACCACTACTAGTGCTTCTACTACTACCACTATTGCTATTTATTATTACTTCTACTACCACGACTACTACTACTACTGTTACTACCACTGCTACTGCTGCTGCTACTACTACTACTACTACTACTAATAATAATAACAATAATTACAATAATATGAAAGAAAGAAAAAAGAGAAAAGTAGACTAAATATGTACCCATTACCATTTCTTTTAGTCATTGTTTCTTTTCCATCATAATAATCATCACCGCATCTTCTTCTTCTTCTTCTTCTTCTTATCATTATTATTATTATCAAGTGGCAGTAATTGTAGTTGTTATTTATTGAGATTTAGAGTCGTTTATTGGTGATACTTTAAATCTTTTCTTTTCTTTTCTTTTCTTTCTTAGTATTCAGGGTCATTACTGTCTTTCATTTTTTATTTATTTTTATTTTTTTTTATTTTTTTTATTTTTTTATTTCGGACAGCCTTTCTTTGTTTTGTTATTTCCTTCCGTTGCCATAGCAATCAGAACTGATGCTACTTGCTTCAGTTCTTAATTGCAGTAAATCGCGCAATATCACATGATTACGTCATTTAGGATAGAGGAAAACTGAACTGATTCTTGAGGCACTGCAAGAGATCGTCTCAGAATTAAGGGTGTTTTTTTTTTATGTCAATTCATAATTACTCCCGAGTTTTAAAGATAATTATTAGTCAACCAAGTTTTATGTGAATTCAAAGTTAATTCCGTCAAGTTTGCTTTTTTTTCTTGTTTATCTCTTTGTTTTCTTTTCTTTTATGTCTCTTTTTATTTTTATTATTTGTTTTGTCTTTCTTTACGGGTGTTTTTTTTTTATTTTTTTTTTTTTTTTTTTTTTTTGTGGTTGTAACTACGTACCGATCTAAATGCCAAACACCGAAACAAGACGGATAGCTACTACAAAACGAGCAGAGAGAAGCCAGGCCCTATTCATAGCTAATGTTTATCTTTCTTTCTTTTTTCTTTTTTTTTAAATTTTATTTTATATTATTTTTTTAATTTTAGAAACCGATTTCTGAATCGTTTAGATGTTGTATTCTGACATATTTTTTAATGTATACGGTACACAGGTAGCTAGAGCTCTGGTCTAAAAGCGGAGCTAAATTTAACTTTTCTCCCATAAAAACATTGAAATATATATATAAAAAAACAACCAGAAAAAAACGGGAAAAAAAAACGGCAACAACAAATAAACAAATAAATAAATAAATTTATAAAATTTTCAGTAAATCAGAGGGAAATTTTATTAAGAATAACGCTATACGAGACTCTTCTGGTTATTTCAGATTATGCAAACCATTTTTATTTATTTATTTATTTATTTATTTATTTATTTATTTATTTATTAATCATTTTATCAGTAGGTATCAATGTTTCCCAAATTTTCTTTTCTCTGTTTGCTTTACATCAAAATAAAAATACATACTTGATTTCGTAAACAAACCTTATTGCGAAGAACGTAGGTAACAAAGACACCTATATTTTAACCCATGTATAAAGACCCCTTTTAATAAGATGTAGATACAACTGTCGATGTTAGACACAGGCAAAACGTATATATGAGTTATTCATTAACAGAAAACACACTGTACGTGTATTTTGTTGTTGACAGCTGTGTACTTGTGTACATACTGTTGTCCCATTTGTTTACATGAAATCGTATCATGTCACTTTTCCTGTTACATATTGTATAAATAATTTATAGACATGAATGTAATGAAATGAATCTGAAGAGAGAAACGGAAGATTCTACTGCGAAAAGGCGTGAGTGTGATTTTCTATAAAAACACAACATCTAGCGGAATGCAATCATTCATGTTAGCATTTTACATGAAAAATTTCAATAAAATTTAAAAGCTAGATTATTACTGTCTTTGTTGTTGTTTTTTCTTCTCGGAATTAATCTCTGACTCTTTCAGTTCCTTTTATGTGTGCGTTACTCTCTCTCTCTCTCTCTCTCTCTCTCTCTCTCTCTCTCTCTCTCTCTCTCTCTCTCTCTCTCTCTCTCTCTCTCTCTCTCTCTCATATGCAGCACTATACATTTCAACAGAACCTCAACATCGATCCTTAAACAACTTTTGACAAGATAATTTCTTAGTTGAGTAGGTGAGAAGAGGCACAGAAACAATCCGTGAAATAGATCTTCACGATACATCCACAATCTAGGAATCCGTATGTCTAAATGCATCGCTCCTGCTACCTGGAATTTCACGCGTTCATCGAAGTGAGCTCGGAAACAGATCAGTACACTAGAAGATTTACGTAGTCATCTCTCGCTTAGTATAAGTTCTCGAGTGATCAGTAAATCTCTCAGGTTTAATCTGTTTTCTCTTACATTTTCCCCCTTGTGTTCACTCTGTTAAATCTTGATATCTCGTTTACTTCTACTTCGATCCATTGCCTTTTCTAGACATTGAACAACTGGATCTCGCCAGTCTAGAAATGTTTCACACATTTCTAATGCTATGTTGATAGTATTGATGATAAAACATACCTAGCTTAAATGGCAGAAACTGAGCACAAAATAATAATAATAACAATAACAATGATCATGGAATAAATAAATAAATAAATACTTATCTATTTCTTTTTATTTTATTTTATTTTGCGTTATATTATTTTATTTTATTTTATTTCATTTTATTTTATTTCATTTCATTTTATTTTATTTTTAAAGTTTCTGACAGAGGTTGTGCCTACTGTGCTAATTGTTAACTTTAATAGATTTAGGTATACAAATTATACATATATTGCACACAAAAGACTATATAATGTATATTATATATATTATATATGTATGTATGTATGTGTGTATGTATATATGTATATGTGCGTTGAGATTATATTTGAAAACACCCACATATTTTGTTTGAACTCACTGTTTAGTGCACACGCTTTCACCAGTCATTCATTAAAACAAACACACACAAACTCGTCAACAAATATCATTTACACAACAAATTTTAATATCATTATCTTTTCTTTACTTTTTTATTCTTTATTTTATTTTTTATTTTATTTTTTTATCATTATCATGATCATTATTATTATCATTATTATTTAATGTTTTTTTTTTGGGGGGGTCCTAATTTTAAATGTATAATATATTTTATTTGCAGTTCGTTTTGGAATGGGAGCAAACGAATGGAACTTTTTGCATGTCCATCATTAGGAACAAATTCACGTTGCAATTCATGTTTTTACAAAACAGTTGAAAAAAATATAACCAATAACTTACATAGTTGTATTAAAAACAAAAAACGGAACATAATCAACAGCAATAATTATATATGTATGTATATATGTATGTGTATATATGTATGTATATATGTATGTATATATGTATGTATGTATGTATGTATGTATGTAGATAAAATAACCAAGTAAATAAATCATTGAAAACACAAGAAGCAATACAAAAGAAAAACATTCCGAGTTCAACAATAAATAACTATATTATTATTATTAAAATCACTATTTATAAATAAGTAAATAGATAAATAAGCAAACAAATAATAAATATTTTGACAATAAAGTAACAGACTGCGTCTACTGCATCTAAGATATAGTTCTCAGAAATTGTTCAGTGGAGACGATTCATATCAGATTCAGTCACACAGTGTTTGTCTCCCTTACTACACTACACAATAATTTAATTTTTTTCGAAGACTGTTTAGCAGTTTATATGACAAAGTAAATTCTGTTTGTATATCCTATTTGGCAATATTTCATTTCTTTATAAGTGCCGATTTTAATATAAATGTAAATCTTTTTTTTAAATATTTATTTACTTTAATACTTGTTTATTTTTTATTATTATTTTTATTTTTTTATTTTTATTTATTTATTTTTATTTATTTATTTATTTGTTTGTTTTTCTTTGGTGTTTTGTTGTTGTTGTGGTTGTTCTTTTGCTGTTTTGTTGTTGTTGGTCGTTGCAGGGTTTTTTATTTGTTGTTGTTCTTGCTTCTTGATGCATCTTGTTGGTTCCTATTTTGTCGTTTGTTGTTGTAGTTGGCTATTGTTATTGGTTCTTGTTGTTGCATCTTGCTGTTGGTTGTCGTTGTTGGTTGGTTGTAGCTGTTGTTGTTGATTATTGTTTTGGTTCTTGTTGGTTTTTGTTATTAGTTGTTGTTTTGTTGTGATTAATTGTTGTTGTTTTTGTTGTTATTAATTAAAAAACAAATGTTTTTATTAGCTGTTTCGTTTGTGTTGTTGCTTCCTGTTGTTTCATCTTGCTAGTGGTTGTTGTTGGTTGGTTTTTATTTTTGGTTCCTCTTCTTGTTGTTCTTTGTTGTACTTGGTTGTTGTTGCTGTTTTTTTGTTTTGTTTTTATTCTTGTTGGTTCTTGTTGTTGGTTCCTGTTGTTGTTATCGGTTGTTCTTGATCACTGGTGATGTTTGCTGTTGTTGGTTCTTGTTGTTGGTTAGTGTTATTGTTCGTTGTGTTGTTGTTCCTTGTTCTAGTTGGATGTTGTTGCTCGTTTGTGGTGTTTGCTGTTGTTGTTGTTGGTTATTGTTATTGTTGGTTGTTCTTCGTTGTTATAGTTGGTTGTTATTGCTTATTGTTGTTGGCTGCTGTTGGTTTTTGTTCTTATTACGTCTTGCTGTTTTTATTTCGTTTTTGTTCTTCCATCTTGTTGTGGTTGTTGGCAGTTGGTGATGGTTGTTGTTGTTGGTTGTTTGTTCGTGTTATCCTTGGTTGTTGTTGTAGTTGGTTGTTGTTATTTTTTGTTGTAGTTGGTTGTTGTTGTTAGTTATTGTTGGATGTTGTTTTTTGTTGTTAGTTGTTGCTGTTTTATGTGTTTTTGTTTTTGTTGGTTCTTGTTGCATCTTGTTGTTGGTTGTTGTTGTTATCGTTGGATCTGGTTGTTAGCTTTTTTTTGTTGTTGTTGTTGTTGTTGGTTTTCTTCGTTGTTGTTGCTTATTGTTGGTGTTAAATGACATTCTTATTTTCCATGTTTTGTTCAACAATAAATGAAGAAGAGAAAGAACAGACATAAAAATAAGGGAAAGAATAAAATTGTGATAAAAAAATAGACATAGATTAAGGGAAAATAATGAATTAAAACATAAAAATAAATCAATAATTAAAAGTTGGTTTGAAAATATAACTATATCAAATCATCTTAAATAATTTGAATGTAATCTGTATTTAAAAAATCCCAAAACATCTAACTATGAATAAATAATAATAATAATAATAATAATAATAATAATAATAATAATAATAACAATCATCACTGCATATAAAAAAAAACAATAAAAAAAAAACAACGAAGGAACATATTAAAAAAACAAACAGCATAATCATCTTGAATATAAGAAACTATTTACACATATTTAGCAATAAAAACAAAAAGTCAGTTCTAAAATAACACAATTACTTTATTGTTTATATTCTTTCTTTTTATTTACAATTTTCTTGTTAAATAAAGCCAAAAAATTCAGTAATTACACCTTGCACAATATCCACAGATTTGATAATACACAACTATTCTCACAGATTACAGCATTAACAATACATATATGAAATATGAGATCAGCAATTTATTGCAATAGCAACTAGGTAAATTCTAGTCTCATTTCATTTATTATTTAAATGAAATCACTTTAAGTGTTTAAAATATGACCGTTACTTCACTTTATATCAGAAATATAAAAATCTTTTCAAGAAACTAATTCTTGTAATATCCTATTTCACAGTATTTCCTGTATTTAAATCTTTTTTATATTCATTTGATTTATTAGAGCTATTATTATTATTATTATTATTATTATTATTATTATTATTATTATTATTATTATTATTAATACACATGAAATTCAAGATTCACAAATAACTAATTTCTTCTGATAACAAGTATGAACATTATTTAAATGAAATCACGGTTTATATGTTTAAAATAAAAACTTCATTTCAGTTTAAATCAGAAATATAAAGTGAAACATTTACCTGTTACACAACGTGTATTGTAATACAGTGTAATGTGTTCAAACAGTTAATTTACTCTTCACAAAAACACAGGTACACAGCACATAAAGAGTTAACTAATTAACAAAGTAGACTAGATAGTCAACATGGAGTGGAGGTGTAGAGAGACACTGTAGACTGAGGATTACTTCTAATGAGATTTAAAACTGAAAATTTACTACATTTATTACTTTTACAAATAATTTAGATAGTAAGTGTAATAGTCCATGTGTGTGTACATCTGCATGTCTGTGTGTGTATCTGTGTTTCAGTATGTGTGTGTGGATGAAACTGATAGCCTGTGTTTGTCACTGAGAATATTTATATTTAGTTTATTTAAATATAGTACAGAGATAAACAATAACAGACAGACAGACAGTTATTTACTTTACAAATTTACTTTTGTTGTTTGTTTTTAAAGAATTACTATTTTGTTAAATAATTTTACTTTATGGGCAGATTAAAGAAGAGATCAGTTTGAGCAAAGTGGAATTCTTTGATAAATCAGGTAAAATTTTCACTTTCACATCAAAACTAGGAGGACTGAAAACAGCAAACACAGGTATCAACGGTTGTGACACGTCAACATCAGTCAGTGTGTGTACAAGTGTGTTAGTGTCTGTGTTTATAATGTGCAGAGTTTTACTTTGTGTGTCTAGTACTAGTGTAAGTGATGTGTGGACTAGTGTGTTTGTTTTATAGTCACACACTGGACTATGACACTTACCTTTACCACAGGAACAAACATATAAACACATTTTGTTGTGTTGTTTACAGCTGATAAAACTAACACACCAAGCATGTTTATTTTTATCTATTTGAATTTCCTCATCACAATGTCTCTCCTCACAGACTCCAATCTCAGCTGCTACACAATTCAGTTCTGCACTTTCTAAAATGTGACAGGTTATTTTACTTTCCCAAATGTAACATTTGTTTTCTTTAAAACTTATGTCACCTGTTACTCCACTCATAACTTTCATCCTGTCTTCATTTTGGTTTTCTTCTACAGATCTTTTGTTAACTAATTCCTTGTTTTCATTAATACAACATGTCTCCCAATTTAGTGTTTTTTCTGAAAACTTCATTTGTGTCACTGTGAAAATAAAATATGTTGTTAAATATTTCACTTTTACAAATTGCACTGTCACTTTATACAATTGTTAACAATCAAATACAATTTTAAATCTTGTGTTTTTACACTTAGTAAATGAAAGTAAATAAATAAAATGTTTATTAAAATAATTTAATTCTACATTTAAATTTTATTATAATGTTGTTTACTTTCAATATACACAACTGATAATTAAATATCTATTTAAAAAAAAAAGATTTATTGTTATTATTATTCTTGCCTTTATCAACATTATCATCATGTATTTTTATCATCATTATTATATTTAGAAGTAACTAAATAAAAATTGTTACTTACATGAAACTTCTCTGTGGATTCCTCTGTGACTGACAGGTTCAGGTTTTAAACACAGAAGTTTTCTTGTTTCAGGTGATTCTGTAAAAAAAATTATTATTATTATTATTATTATTATTATTATTATTATTATTATTATTATTATTATTAATTTATTATTATTATTATTATTAATTTATTATTATTATTATTATTATTATTATTATTATTATTATTATTTTAACAACTGTAAAATCAGAAGTAATACTAGTACTGTCTTTACAAAATGAAAAATTAGTAGTAGAACTTTTTATTACTTTACTAATTAGGAATAGAAATGTGAAAAATAAAAATACTGAATGAGAGAACTATTAAAATATTAACTACCTAATTAAACTGAAAACACGTTATCTACTTATCTATACAAAATATATAAATTCAGTCAAAATTTGTGAACTTGTTAACAATGAAAAATACCGCCTCGATGTTCGCTTCTCAAAATGAGCTCGAACCAGACAAGACACGCGACTCGATGTTATAAGCTTACGTAGAAATAAAATCTACCGTAGTAACCGTAATAATAACTTACCTTTTATTATTCAGTTGCTGTATATTTTCAAATTAACGTTGTAATCTGTGTAAAGCTATGCATGTACCTCGAAATTGTTTTATACACAAAATAAAATTTTATGCGATGCCGATCAACATCTAATTAATAATAATCAAAAATTGTTTCCAGTAAAAACCAAACTCTTGTTTTCTTTTCCACAATTATTCATTACGTTTTTCATTTCCTACTGCATTAAAGCCAAAATTGTATAACACATTATGAAACCTGAAACACTTATTATTAAAGATCGTATTTGTATCTCTTACATTTAGTAGCATTCTTTTACTGGTAGGTGTCCGTTATTCATCTCATTTGACATTCACTATGCAGCCCTGTTTTATAATTTCAAAGATATGTGAAGAAAAAGTTGATAGAACAACTATATTTCCGATCATCACGAGAATATTGCCGCATCAGTCAACAACTCAGTGTATATCACGCATGCGCACCGGTTGAATGTTGTTATCATGTCGGTATGACAGTTTGAACTGTTTACTTTCAGACCGTTTAATAAGTAACCAGTACATTGAATAAATAGACCGGAATATTTTCAGTGAACTTCTTCTAACACATTATCTAAAGTCATTGCGTTTTGGGCGGCTGAAACATAAGCGTTTGCAATGTCAGGCTAAAAATAGATGTATTACACATGATGTTGCGGGGAAATACCAAAAACAAAATTTCACGTTCCGATGTTCACTAACAATACATACATATATATATTTTTAATAAAAATAATCTGCAGGAAAATATTATCTACCAAACAAAACGAATTCGTTTAGGTCAGATCCAATAGCTTTCCTCCCTTCACATTTATTATCATCATTATCAGTAAAGTTGTTACCTGTATCATCCTCCTTGAAAATTACGCCATCATACAAATTAACACTTCTCTCCAACACTTTGTTGACTTCATCAAACGTGTCGTCCAAGGTGATTTGCTGCATGGGAACATCAACCAGCTGTAGACTTTCAGTTAGAGACTGAATCCTTTTTTCTAGAGATTCACACATCTGTAGAAACTCCCCACCTTTTGCAAACTGCATCGCCTGTTGACAGTACAGAACATGATCGTTCTTTTCACTTTGTGACTCGGCAATCACTTTTATCTGTTCATCGAGCACAGCTTTCTGTTTGGCTATGTTAGAAACAACATCTTGTTTCATCTGTTCCTTTCTCTCTGATAATTTTCCTATAATTGTGTCATACGAGTCATCAATTGTTTTCAAGAGATGTGCTTTGCGTGTGTCCAGTGTTGTGCTTTCTTGCTTCAGCTTTATCCTCTGTTCTGCTGAAACGTCTTTTGAGGCTTGTAACTTGGTTAATTCTGTCATGATGTAATGTTTCTTCTCTTCGTGAATGTTTTTCAAATTACAGATTAGGTGATTACTGTGAGAAACAGGAGCACAAGCAGCACAGATAGGTGACCAACACTGCTTACAAAACAGATCAAGTTTCATATTGTCATGAACTTTACACAACTCTTTCTGCTGAAGAAAATATTCATCTGAGGTGGTCTGACGCAGTTCTGTCAAAGAAATCATTTTATGTTGTTTTGTAACTTTAATTTTCTTGTGAATCACTAGACATTCATCACACAAGTAATTGTCACAATCCTGGCACCAGTGTGTTGCTTTAGAATTTCTCTCACAGATTTGACATAATAACTGGTCCGGTTTGTTCTTCATGTTCAGATACTCCACTAAATTGCATACACTTCTGTTTCGCTCAAACGACTGTTCTATGGAGTTGTTAACAGGCCACGATTTTCTACAGTTAGGACACGTAAGTCCATGTTCTGAATTGTTCCAGATTCTATGAAGACAAGTAGTACAGAAAGTGTGATAACACGGCAGTAAACGTGGACATTTATCTTCCTCATCAAACGATTCCTCACATTTACTACAAGTAGCAAACTCTTCTTTTAGCTCTGTAAGTGGTACAGCCGCTTTTTCAGCCATCGTACAACAGTCTCTCTTTGTTAATGAGATGATCCGGCTAAAACATTAAAAATATTATTGCTGATAATGATTTCATTTCTATTATTATTATTATTATTTGCTGAGGAAGCATTTAAGAACTTAACAAACTGGTTTATTTATAATTAGCACTGATTACATTGATAAATAACAGTAAGAATAATAGATAAATAAATAAATTGACCCATAACAATAACAACGATAACAATGTGAAAAGAAACAGAAAAGGAAATTAACTATTGTGTTCTGAAAAATACATGCACCATTGCTACATTGTAGAAACGTGTTTCTCTTATTATATCTTATGTTCTTAAATTACATAATTTTTTATAAATCTTGAAATTTATGATTCGTTCATCTAGTACGTAAGATCAAATTAATATTTTCTTTTATGTCCATGAATTATTCTGTTATCAAAATGTGATGAATGAAAGAATGTTTCCATAGTGAACAAGTTTCGAACGTTCATCAGGTGACAAACAAAATTTTTTTTTTCTTTTTTTCCTTGTCATTACAACAATTTGAATACGTCTAAACAACTTCGACAACGACGGACACAAATACGGAGCATGTTGAATCTCAGATCTAAGACAAAACTTTCACACGTTACAGGTCGTGCGATCGCCCCTCGTTACAGAAGCAATGAGACTTTCTCTTCACTCGTTTATCAAAGAAGTATGGATTTTTACATTTATGGGAAGACAAACATAAAATATATCTTAGTGCTAGTAAGAGTAGTCGTTGGGGTAACGACAGCGACTTTATTTTCTTACTTGAATAAAAACAATGTTGCAAAAATCATTAGTGTATTAATGTGAGGACGCGACGACAACAACAGTAATAACAACAAATTTAACAATAACAATAATAATAACAATAATAACAAGTAAGATAACAATACTAACAATATCACTACTGCTAGTAGTAATAGTAGACATAACATAAGAATAAGAACTTTATTTTATCTGTGGGAAGACGTATATAAAACATATCCTATTTCTAATAGTAGACTTTACAGTAAGGACAACGACTTTCATTTCTTACATTACTAAACACAATATAACAGAAATCAGAGTAAATCTACAAAACTGCATTAAGGAGACGCTAATAACAAACCAAAATCATCATGATCATCACATTAACAACTGTTACAATTACAACAACAACCACAATAATAATATAAGAATAAGAAAGTGATCTTACCTAAGTAAAAATTCAGTGTTGTTTTAAGATAAAGTTGACAGTTATTTTCTTTTAAGCTTCAACTGAGACTCGATCCAGTTCAGTGTCCTTCGTCTTTTTTATATCAGTCCTGCAGAAATAGTCCCACACTGCAGAATCCTCAAATCTCCTTATATGGCTTGATTTAACCACTGCGGTAATATTACTACGCCGTTGCACGACTGTCTTTTAAAGAGGGTCGTAACAACCTTTTGGAGAGAGGAGACCAGACATTTATGTAGTGTTTTGGGGGAGGGCCAAGATATCAAATGTATCACACACACACACACACACACACACACACACACACACACACACACACACACAGATATATCTCAGTCTCTCAGTTCTATCTTCAATACAGAGCACCAAACAGGGATTCTAGCAGATCTGAAGGTTTAAAGAAAAACAACGAAGTTAATGTAACAACTGATGTCCAAGTGTTCAGGTGGCGGGCAGGACTAAAATCTCTCGCGGGTCGGATGTGGCCCGCGGACCAAAGTCTTCCGACCCTTTTTTATCATATACCTCCCTTGCTATAAAGACGTGTCTTTACCTGTGTTTGTGTGTAACCAATGATCACTGCTTATTTGAATTGTGAAACTTGAGTGAGTCACCGCACACTGAACTTTGTCACTTTTAGACAGAGCCGCATTATAAAATTTCAAGTGGTGTATACTGTTGTTGGTTTTAGCCCTGACATTATTTTAAGTTCTCTTTTTTTTCCTCCTTCTTTCCTCCTTTTCATATTCCTGTTTATTCATTCAGTTTCATTTTTTATTTATTTATTTATTCATTTTTATTTATTTATTTATTTACTTTTACACCTCACTTAAAATTTAAAAAGTTTTAATATAAAAATACTAAAAATATTAGCTGTGTGCTTGTGACTTCCTTAAAATTTTTGTGCCGCCACAAACAAAGTACAATAAATTAACGTTTTCATTAATTAATATATACATATAAATAAATCCATAAATAGGTACATTTATAGAAATATACAAATAAATAGATAAATAAATACATATATAAACAAACAAACAGATACTAATATTAAATAATTTAATATGTTGATTTCTCCTTTTCTAATTATTAAACAAACACTGAAGTCTTGATTGTTTTGTTCTTTAGTTTAACATGCGTGGGTCAAACGAATATTTGTTTATGATGTAACCATGGCGATGATCTTTTCTCTTGACTTTGATGTAAGTACAGTCATACATCGATTAACCATGATGAAACATGAATTATAACGTTTCTTTCAATCAAACAAGATTTATATAGGTGAAACAACATGTAAAACTAAATTTTAAAATTTGTTTGCACTGTTATTCTAAGAAGAATGTTTCAAAACTATCTCAGACACACATGCACATACACAAACATCCACATATACTTGTTTTGTTTTCTTTGTCATGTTAAAGATTAGTTATATTGTGGTTTAATTGTATTTTAAAATAAACAATCACATTAAAATTAACAACGAGTATATCTCTTCAAAATTAATATGATATTTTAATATATCAATTTCGTTAAACATGTGACATTATTGTTCATACGTTACTTAATTTGTAGCATTAAAAATAATAAAATTATGAAAGAACTGAACACCTCAGACGAGATGTGATTATTTGCACGTGCTGTTTATGACAACTGTACATAGCAACTACCTACACAAACTGTTTCATGTCTTACGTATTGTCAAATATGTCAACTTTAAAACAGATCAACGCAATGAACTGATTTCAATGAAATTAAAACGAAAAATAATGTCTGTTGTCTGAGTTGAAAATATTTATCATTTTCTAAACTCTGAATAAAAAATATACAACGCGTGAATCCTAAGGAATATCTATAGTTTGTATTACTTGTTTCTGTACAGATAATTTGTGTCATACAACAGATTTTAAACGACTGTTGTCTATATTATGCGGTCGTACATTCAGTTTACATATAAATTTATTGTGTTTGGCTGTGTCAAATCATTCACTGATACCGCGGGAATAATAACCTCAAGACGAACGTATTTGATGTAGCACAAGATGAAAAACAAAATAAAAATTAAGTGAGCGAAAGAAAAAATAACAGATTAATTTTGATTAAATAAGACCTAAACTTCGGCTGTTTCTTGAACTAAAATAGGTAAGAAAAATTTAATTTAAGAAACAATTTTATGATACTTAACTATGAAAAATAAACAAATAAAGAAAGAACGAAATAAAGAAATAAAATAAAATAAAAATGTTTTACCCGTGATAATCAGAGAAGTTTCGTATATTCTTTAATTAATTTATTAAAGCAATACTGACAATAATATTCAGTGCACTTTGATTAAATCTAAATATAAACGATGTATTAATAAAAAATGTTATTGATATTTTGATAAGATAAATATTAGGTGTAATGTTTTCCTATACCTTTGTTTGACACAACTGAACTTGTAAAAATAGCTTTATAATTTTAATTTGATTGTAATGGTTGAAGTTTTTTTTTGTTTGTTTGTTTGTTTTGCTGTGTTCTTAATTCATTTACTTTCTTGTTTGCTTTATATTTCTCACTCTTCTTTCTAGAGTTCTGAAATAATGTGCTGAAACATATTCAACGTTTCAAAAAACTCAAAATGGGCGTCATCTTTGCAGTGCAGACAAAAATATGTATTACTGTTAATAATAAACAAAAACAAAACAACAACAACAAAACATCTTACAATCTCTCTCTCTCTCTCTCTCTCTCTCTCTCTCTCTCTCTCTCTCTCTCTCTCTCTCTCTCTCTCTCTCTCTCTCTCATGTCCAAACATCTCTTTTTTTTTCTCTCTTTTCCTATTTCGGTAGCCAGACACAAAATTAGCTATTTTTCTGTTCTGAATTTGGCTCTACAATAATATTTATATATGCAAAAAGTTTTAGTTTCGTTATTTTCTGATATCAATGTACTTTAAAATAATTAATCTTATTCATATTAACAGTATGCATATCTCTTCAAAATTGATACGGTATTTTAATATATGAATTACATTATTATTTTGTTTTTGTTTTATTATTATTACTTAATCTGTTTTAGTAAAAATAATTAAATTATAAAACAAAGGAAGACCTCAGATGAAACGTGATTATTTGCACGTACTGTTTATAGCAACCCTACATAGCAACTACCTCCACAAACTGGTTTTCATGTCTTACGTATTATCAGCTAGGTCAAGTTCAAAACAGCTATTGAACTGATTTCATTGAAACAAAGCGAGAAATGTTTATCACCAGTTATACGATAAACAGAAAAAATACAACGCATGAATCCTATAGAAGATCTGTAGCTTGTATTACAGGCTTCTGTATATATAATTTATATCATATGACAGCCAGTTTTAAACTGAGTATTGTCTGCATTATGTTCTTGTCGTAGATTCCATCTACAGATACATTTATTGCTTTTGCATTGTGAACACATGCACTGACACGTGGGAAAGACGTGGTCAAGACGAATGTATTTGATCTAAGCAATACCACATCTTAACTTTGTGTTATTATAAATTAAGCCTCGGCAGTTTCTAAAAAAAATTAAAATAAAAATAAAAATAATCGAATAATCAAAGCGTGTGTGTGTATGCGTAAATATACACATATATATAAATATATACATGCACCCACACACACACACACACACACACACACACACACACACACACACACACACAAACACGGATTAAAAAAGTGTATTGCTGATTATAATTACGTCTGATACTTGTATTAATTTCTTAAGCCAACACTAACTCTATTTCTGTGCATTTTAATTAAATCTGGGATTTAAGAATATTTTAATAAAAAACACAGCTATTATTCTGATATGATAAATAGTATGTATAATATTGTTCACTGTTTATATTTGACATAACTGAAAAAATTAGAATTATTTATAAAACTTGTAAAATTTTCACAAGTACATTTTTATTCCTATTGTTACTTCATTTATTTTCTGTGTGTACGTGTGCGTGTTTACTTGCGTATATGTATGTGAGAGACCGCGAAAATGCATAATCACAAATTATGCATGATCCTGAAAATATGTCAATTATTTTATACATATTCCCTGAAACTGTCCCACCTATTATTTTCTTTGTAATAAAGTTACGTCATCCTATTTGTAACATATAATACATTTTATTCTTTGAACAAACACTGTTTAAGAAAATATATAACGCATAACCGTATAGAAGATAAATATCTTGTATTAACGGCTTCTCTACAGATCCTTAATGTTATATAACAGTCAGTTTTAAAATGAGAATTGTCTATATTGTTTTGTAGTCATTTAATCCATCTACAGATAAATTTATTTAAGAAAAAAAATTAATTCAGCGAAGAAAACTAAAATTTTCTGATTTTTTACTTAAAAAAAAAAAAAAGAAAGAAAAAAAGCTTGATAGATGCATGTACAGACAGACAAACAAACACAAAGGTAGATCTGTCGGCACCAACATCAAGATAATCCATTTTTATGTTGAATTTGTTGAATTTGGCTTTAGAATATAAAATTATTGGATTTGGGTTGTTTTATTTGTTTCTTTTTGTTTGTTTGATTGTCTGTTTGTTTGTCTTTTTCTTTCTTTCTTTATGTGTTTGTTTTTCTTTCTTTCTTTATGTGTTTGTTTTGTTTTGATTGTTTGGGTAGTTGGTTAGCTAGTTGGTATTTTTGTATTACTGATGTGTACTATTGTGGTTTAACAGTGTTTTCAAACAAATAACTAATTCATGTTGAGAATTTGTATATCTCTTCAAAAGTGATATAATATTTTAATTTCACCAAATTCATTTCTCTTTATTTTTTTCTTTCATATATTTTTAATTTGTTACTGTGAAAATAATAAAATTATAAATGAACTAAAATAGTATACAGGAGACTCAGATGAGATGTGATTATTGGTTCATTACAACTGTATATAGCAACTACATACATTGTTTAAAGTTTCAGTTTAATTCAATTTTTATCCATTCGGAAATTTTGAATATTGCAGTATAGGGACAATTGTTGAAAGAAGAACAAACTATTTGGCAAGTCTTATTAATAAGCAATGAATAAATTCGGGTCACATGTTATTTACAGGTAAAATGTGTTTGTGTTTGTGCAAGTCACTGGTCCAGGGGTCAAGTTACTGGGTGTACGACTCAAGCAAACAGGCGACTTGCAATGAACTCCAACCCCTCTGAACGTAACGTCGTTTTGCCGACATATATCATCGTGATATTGCCTGTCTATGTATATATCTATGAATGTATATATGTATGTGTATTTTTATTATATACTTCCCCTGGTATAAAAATGTGATTAACTGTGTTTGAGTAATTTTCGCATCACTGATTTAACTTTTTATTGGTTTTGTAAACTTAAGGATTGTCAAATACGAGTGACTCAATAGTAAACAGTGCGACTTTTTATAACAAAATTTTCTTCAGTTTTCGATAAACTAATTCCGTACTAAAAAGTCTAATTCATATTTCAAATAGTTTTACTTCGTGTACATATGAATGTACATTTAAAAACAATTTTTTTATCACAGTCAGTTTTCTAATACAAGATTTCTATTACTGTATTTCTGTTTGATTAGTTATTTATTTGCATTATTTCTAAATGTTAAGTTGAACTTCATTGTGAAGCAATTTGAGAGATTGAAACCACATGTATGTCTACATACAATTACTTAGCACATTTTAAAGAGGTTATTCAGCTCCTTGTCGATCTACGCGGCATGTATTCTGATGAACTGATTAGATTCAGAAATTTTATACACCTTAGTCTCTTTAAGAATTGCACGTTTTGTTGTTAGCGACGATACAAATAACAGCTTCTTACAGTGAATGTCTTTGAACGTCCTACACCATTATTACACTGTAAGCTGGGAAAATCTGCTACTCGGGTTACTCGGGTATTTACAAGGTGAAGTGTATTTGTGATTTTACAAGTCATAGGTCAATGGGTCGATTCACCTGCATGGTCCATCTGAAGACATAAAGTTTATTTTTCCTACGATTTTTCTTCTTTATCCACTAAAATCTTTCCGTTAAAGTAAATTTTCTTTCATGTGACAGATAATAAAGTTCGAAATATATATATATATATATATTATTTTTGATATAAGTGTAATTTTAAATAATAAATCACGTTCATATTAATAGCATGCATATTTTTTTAAATCTGATACAGTATTTTAATATATGAAATTCGTTAAACATTACATTATTATTTTTTTTTGTTTTATTATTATTATTACTTAATCTGTTTTAGTAAAAATAATAAAATTATAAAACAAAGGAAGACCTCTGATGAAACGTGACCATTTGCACGTACTGTTTATAGCAACCGTACATAGCAACTACCTCCACAAGCTGGTTTTCATGTCTTCATGTGAAATATGTCAAGTTCAAAACAGCTATTGAACTGATTTCAATGAAACAAAGCGAGAAACGTTTATTACCTGTTATACGATAATCAGAAAATGTACAACGCATGAATCCAATAGAAGATCTGTAGCTTGTATTACAGGCTTCTTATAGATAGTTTGTATCATATGACAGCCAGTTTTAAACTGAGTATTGTCTACATTATATTCTTGTCGTAGATTCCATCTACAGATACATGTATTGCGTTTGCATTGTGAACACATGCACTGACACGTGGGAAAGATGTGGTCAAGACGAATGTATTTGATTTAAGAAATATCACATCTTAACTTTGTGTTATTATAAATTAAGCCTCAGCAGTTTCTTAAATTAAGAAAAAAAAAAAATTGTGTGTTGTGATGTGTGTGTGTAGATATACATATGTGCCCACAGACAGCTCACACATATTACAAAATTTGTTATTTATTATAATTATGTGTGTTACTTGTATTTTCTTAAACCAACACTATCTCTATTTCTGTGTATTTTAATTAAGCTTAGGATTTAAACATATTTTAATAAAAATACAGCTATTATTGTGAGATGATAAATAGTATGTAAAATATTCTTCACAATATTTATTTGAAATATAACAAATATTTCATATTTATGAATTAATTCTGAATACAAATTAATAAAAGTATGGTAGACCTGGACACCTCAGATGAAATGAGACTGTTTCCACGTTTTGTTTATAGCAACCGTACATAGCAACCACCTCCACAAACTGGTTTTAATGTCTTACCTATTCTCAAATAGGTCAAGTTCAAATCACCTAACGAACCGATTTCAACGAAACAAAGCGAAAGACGTTTATCATTTGTTAAACAGAAAATGTGCAACGCGTAAATCATACAGAAGATCAGTGGCTTGTATTTCAGTCTTCTTTATACACAGTTTATATATATGTCTGCATTATGTTCTTATCGTAGATTCCATCTACAGATAAATTTGTTGCGTTTGCAATGTGAACACATGCACTGACACGTGGGAAAGATGTGGTCAAGACGAATGTATTTGATTTAATTTAGTGAGAGAAATAAAATTAGAAAAGTAGCTAAAACCAAAACACATCTTAAAAATGTGTAATTATAAATAAATAAATAAATAAATAAAATAAATAAAACTGACTAAAATAGAATAGAATAAAATAAAATAAAATAAAATAAACAAATAAAATGCATACCATCTCTATAAGCTATATCTTTCTCTCTCTCTCTCTCTCTCTCTCTCTCTCTCTCTCTCTCTCTCTCTCTCTCTCTCTCTCTCTCTCTCTCTCTCTCTCTCTCTCTCTCTCTCTCTCTCTCTCTCTCTCCCAACACTTTTTTTTTTTCTGTTTTGCTGCATCTGTCTATCTATCTATCTATACAGGAACAGACAGAGTGAACCAGAGAGAGAGAGAGACAAACATTCATTGGCCTACACCCACTCCAAAATGAGCTATTTTTATTATATATATATATATATATTAAAACATTTTTAGATTCATTATTTTGTGGTAGAACTGTATTTTAAAATAATTAATCACATTCATATTAACAGCATGCATATCTCTTCGTAAAGTATTTTAGTATTTGAAATTCGTTAAATATTACATTATTTTTTGTATATTTCTTAATCTTAGTATGTACTGTTTATAACAACCGTACACAGCAAGTACCTCAACAAACAGGTGTCCGCGTCTTACCTATTGTCAAATATGTCAAGTTCAAATCACCTATTGAACCGATTTCAATAAAACAAAGAGAAAAACGTTTATCATTTGTTATACGATAAACAGAAAATGTGCAATGCCTTAAATTCTATAGAAGATCAGTAGCTTGTATTACAGGCTTCTGTATAGATAATTTATATCATATGACAGCCAGTTTTAAACTGAGTATTGTCTGCATTATATTTTTGTCGTAGATTCGAAATACAGATAAATTTATTGCGTTTGCACTGTGAAGAGGTTCGCAGATGCGGTCAGAGTGATATGAGCAAGAAGAATGTACTTGATTAAGCGTAATGAGAAAAATAAAATTACAAAATTAGCTAAAGCAAAATAACGTGTTAACTTTGTGTAATTATAAATTTAGATTCGGCAGTTTCTTAAATTAAATTAAAAAAAATAATGAAATAATAATAATAATAATAAATGCGCACGCACACACACACACACACACAGATTAAAAGATGTATTGCTGATTATAATTATGTCTGTTACTTGTATTAATTTCGAAAGCCAACACTAACTCTATTTCTGTGCATTTTAATTAAGTCTAGGATTTAAGAATATTTTATTAAAAATACAGCTATTATTCTGATATCATAAATAGTATGTATAATGTTCTTCACTGTTTTTATTTGACATAACTGAAAAAATAAAAATTATTTTATAATTACAATTTAATTGTAATGCAGATACTTTCTAAGAAAAGTATGAGCTTGTAAATCGGGACAATTTTCAAAAGTAAGTTTTTCTTCCTACTTGTGTGTCTGTGTGTATGTATAAATGGGGGTGTGTCATTGTGTACGTTCTTATTCCTAGTGTTACTTCATTTATTTTCTGTGTGTATGTGAGCATGTGTGCGTGCGTGAATGTCTGTAAGAGACCCGAAAATGGATAATCATAAATTATGCATAATCCCAGAAAATGTGTGAATCATTTTATACATATTCCCTGAAATTGTGTCGCCTATTATTCTATCTCTGTAACAAAGTTAGCCCATGCTATTGATAACATATAATAAATGTTCTTCTTTGAACAGACATTGTTGAAGAAAGTCTATAACGCGTAAATCCTATAGAAGATAAATATATTGTATTAACCTCGTTTCTACAGATACTTCATGTCAAATAACAGTCAGTTTTAAAATGAGCATTGTCTACATTATTTTGTATTCGTATATTTCATCTACAGATAAATCTACGTAAGAAAAAAGTAAATTAATCCAGCGAAGAAAATTTTAAATTTTGTGAGTTTTAACTTTGAAAAAAAAAAATATATAAATACAAATTAAATAAATAATATGTCCTGCTTCTGATAACTGGAAACAAGGTTTGTGTATTTCTTTAGTTAATTTCTCAGAGCAATACAGACTGAATCTGTTCCGTGCGTTTCAACTAAATCTAAATAAAACTGATTCTTCCCGAGAAACGAACGTTGTCATAAAACGCGACAATTTGCACAACGTTTATTGCTTTGTTACTATTTCATTTCTGTTCTTCTTTGCTTCATATTTTGTTTTCTCTAACTTTCATCTAGGGGTCTGTAATAAGGTACAGAAATATTGATATATAAACATTGATGACGCCGCCTTTATCTTACACATAACAAACCCAGTGTTTCACTCTAAATACAAATGAATAAATAAATAAATAAATAAATAAATAAATAAATAACTAGAAACATATCTGTAAGCTGTATGTTTACAATCTCTCTCTCTCTCTCTCTCTCTCTCTCTCTCTCTCTCTCTCTCTCTCTCTCTCTCTCTCTCTCTCTCTCTCTCTCTCTCTCTCTCTCTCTCTCTCTCTCTCTCTCTCTCTCTCTCTCAGAGCCCAACAACTTCTCATTTTCTTTCTTTATCTATTTCGCTGTATCTGCCTATCTAGACAGACAGAAAGACAGACAGATCCACAGACAGACAGATAGAGAGAGAAAGACTGATAGGACTTCAAACATCAAAATTGTCTATTTTTCTGTTCTCCATCTTGAATTTCGCTTTACCATAAAATATTATATCTATTTAAAAGTTTTAGATTCATTACTTTGTGATATAACTGTATTTTAAAATAATTAATCACATTAGTATTAACCACATTTATATCTCCTCAAAAGTGGTATTTTAATATATATCAAATTCGTTAAAAATACCTTTGTCTTTCATATATTATTTAATTTGTTGTAATTAAAAATAATAATGTTATGGTAGAACTGGACACCTCAGATGAGATGAGATTGTTTGCGCGTTTTGTTTATAGCATCTGTACATAGCAACTACCTCAACAAACTGGTTTTCGTGTCTTACCTATTGTCAAGTATGTCAAGATCAAATCACCTATTGAACTGATTTCAATGAAACAAAGAGAAAAACGTTTATCACCTGTTACACGATAAACAGAAAATATGCAAGCCGTGAATCCTATAGAAGATCTGTAGCTTGTATTACAGGCTTCTTACAGATAATTAATATCATATGACAGTCAGTTTTAAACTGAGTATTGTCTGCATTATATTCTTGTCGTAGATTCCATCTACAGGTACATTTATTGCGTTTGCATTGTGAACACATGCACTGATACGTGGGAAAGACGTGGTCAAGACGAATGTATTTGATTTAATGTAAGAAGAAAAATAAAATTACAAAAGTAGCTAAAGCAAAATAACTTAACTTTGTGTAATTATAACTTAAACATCGACAGATTCTTTAACTGACTTAAAAGAATAATAATATTGTCTTTGAAATAAAGTTATCCCATCGAATGCTTTGTTCATATAACAAGTAGGCAGTTGTTTCAACAGACAGAAAGTGAAACCTAATCTTGATACGAATCCAAAGAAATGGATATATATATATATCTATATATATACATATATATTTTATTTTTTGAAAAAGGTAAAGTTCAGTTAATAATCCTTTTTCTCGCGACCATGAAAAACAAATATTCATATTGACACATCTATCAATCATAACATTAATAGACAGAATAGCTAATAGCAATGGTTAACATCAGTTCTTATTTTGGAAGAGTGGGATGACACCTGGAACTGCACGTCACAATTATGTTCACAGTGACTGGTTTGACTTTGTTCCAGCACAGTTACCCTGAATCAAACATTGTTCTCAACACGTGGATTTGGTCTGAACTGCTTGCTTCTCAGTGCAGACATCATGAGTTGAATACAGATCAGTAGCGCATACTTCAGACTGGTTGACAGAATATTTTACTTTCAGAATTCCACCCTTGACAGTTACTATATATATATCTCACTGTCACTGCATTCAGTCACAAAAACAGATAGTAATCATGAGGGATTTTTTAAATTTATTTTTCGTTTTTCTTTATCCATTTTTAATTTTTAATTTAATTTAATTTATTTATTTATTATTATTATTATATTATTATTATTTTTTTTTTGACATTTGTGAGCCTTCGCGGTTTTTTTTTTTTTTTTTTTTTTTTCAGTTCAGAGACTCTTTTGTTGTCATTGTAAACCTGAACAAAGTTTCTTTAAACATGTTTTCAACATCCGTCTTGCTAGACGTATTAATTCGTCATAAGGGGACAGTACTCTGTTACTTAAAATACTGTTCTGCTATACAGACGAGTTATCTCACTTGATGATAGTAATTTGTTTTACATTCCGCATTACAAATTTAAACTAGAGATATAGGAAAGCTACCAATTACTGTTCCATGTCCATTTATTATTATTATTATTATTATTATTATTATTATTATTATTATTATTATTACTGATTCATTTATTTTTCTCTATTTTATAGTTTCTTCCTTTCTTCTTCTTGTTCTTTTCTTTTATACAATTGGATTATACTGTTTTCATCTGTTTACTTTTATGTAAATAAATAGTCATAAATACGTACACCGTTCATCCATACATCCATACATAGGAACAGATACACACACTACAAAAACATATTCCCAAAACCCAAAGTTGTGTGTAAACAGATTATTATAAAATCTTTTCTGCCGCGTAAAACAAGAATAAACTCATTGGGTTTGGTGGAATTAACACAATGCGGTAAGTGAGGTTATTTCATCTTTAGACAAACATATATACATATGTATGTGTATCTATCTGTCTACCTGTCTATCTATCTATCTATCCATCTATCTATCTATATATCTATCTATCTATCTATCTATCTATCTATCTATCTATCTATCTATATATATATATATATATATATATACACATACATACATATATATACATTTGTCTCTGTGTCTGTGTGACTGTATGTCTGTGTGCGTGTCTAAACAAAGAACAATAAGAGTAAAAAAAAAAATGTAATAAAACAATGTGGCTAAGATGATGAAGTCATGATGATGTTAAGAAATTCAAAAATATAAAATACTGACATAACAATTAGGATGATGATGATGATGATGAATAACAAACTAGTTTATTATTATTAGAAAAATCTGCGAGGACGTAGCAAGGTTGTATGAATAGATTCCTACTCGCTTCACTAGGAAATTAATCATGTATGCCTCTTGTTATTACTTTTCCAGACATTTATATTACCACTGAGCAGATCCATTGCTTCAAATGGCATGGAGTAGACTTTTAGCTTGTATAAGAATAAAGTGATTTTTTGTTGAAAAAAGAAATAATAACAATAGACACTCACATCCAGAAGTGAGTGACAGGTTAGTAACTATTGAAAGTTCTGAGTTTTATGTAACGTAATCCTCTAGGCAGCCATCTGTAATTGTTTCAAACATTCTTGTGACATTTTTATGACATTCTGCGACTGTACAAGTTTTTATCCTCCCAAGTTATTATTTAATTTTCTGTTACCTGACACCACTTTATAACAAGCACAACAATAAAATAATTCTGCTATAAAACATTTCAAATCAGCCATTTGAGACCACTGCACTGGTCTTGTGACGTCATCACGTACAACACCATAACACGTAGCGGACTGAATCTTGTGAATACATTAAAAGAAAAGTTTAAAATAATAATAATAATAATAATAATAATAATAATAATAATAATAATAATAAATAAATAAATAAATAAATAAATCCTTCCACGGTCATATTTTGTTGTCATTCTTAGCAATTAAGATTGGACACAACCACAAATACCACACAACTTAGATGTAAACACAATATATTTAGACTTTCTCTTTCTATCACAACACTACACTTTGACTGCAGAGTCCTCAACACGTTTTACAGAAAACTGTCAGTAACATCTACTTGTCATATACTGACGACAAGTGAGAGGAAACCGTATGTTTATATCCATCCGTTTATTTTGTAATCCTTACACACACACACACACACACACTCAAACACACACACACACACACACACACACACACACACACACACACACATATACTCACACACACATATTACCTAAGAGGTAAGTAAACACCATTACTTACCTAGACTAACAAAAAGCCACAAAAGACTTGGTACAAAGCGACTTCCATAAATCCGATCTATAAATTTCTTATTTCATTTATTTCATTATTCCCAACATTTTTCATTCCTTCATTCTTTCCTTTCTCTATTTTGTTACTGCTTTCTTTTCTCTTTTTTCTGTAACTTTTCATTACATTAACTGTTTCACATGTGACAAATAACTGACTTATAAATTATCTACAATGATCCTGAGAGATGCACTCTGTGGAAAAATCTGAAACATTCTTATTTTTAATTCTTCCAATGGTTATTTATTGTGTACGTACGTATGTGTGTGTATATATATGTGTGTGTGTGTGTGTGTGTGTGTGTGTGTGTGTGTGTATCTATGTGTGTATGTATGTGTGTATGTGTGGGAATGTGCATATGTATGTTAGTGTGTTTGTATGTATGTATGAATGTATGTATATACGTATGTAAAAAGAAAGCAGGATAATAAGAGAAATCAATAAATAAATAGATAAATAAATAAATTAATAAATATTTGTTATGTGATCACGTAGATCAGTATTAAAGTTATTTCCCTTAGACGACTTTCAGAAAACGCTAGACAACAGCTGCTGGTAGAAATAATAATAATAATAATAATAATAATAATAATAAAATAAAATAAATAAATAAATATCCTTTTGCTAAAACATTCGTCATTTAACTTCAGTTCAAGCTAGCTTTGAAGTCGCCTACTTCTAAATAAAACAAAGTAAAAATATGAAAGAAACAAATCAAAAGAGAAGAAAATAGAAAAAAAAATGAATGAAAAAAGAATAAAAACAGCTGAATAACAGAATACAGGAAAGCGTCAGGAACATAAAACGGAAGAAATTAATAAACAAAAGAGAAATAAAAATATAATAATAATAAATATAAATATAAAACTAAACAAGAAAGAAATGAAAAAAAAAATAACACAGCAAACACGTTTAGCAGTAAAAACAAAAATCATATTTACGATATTACATTTATTATTATTATTTTTTTAAATTAATTAATTTTCACACATAATTAACATTCATTAAATCAACAAAAATTCAAAAGTATTTTCAACAACATTTATCGATCATCTACATAAAGTTCAACAATACTGCGATATAGTAATAATATTTTATTCATATATTTTATTACATGAAATACGAAGATCACCAATAACTCTAACTCATTCTATCAGCTATATAAATTCTTGTCTCCTTTCAATCATTATTTAAACACAATAACAGTTTAAGTGGTAAAAAATAAAAATATTATTTCAGTTTATATGTTACACAACGTGTATTGTAATTCAGTGTAATGTGTTCATAGAGTTAATTTACTCTTCACAAAAACACAGGTACACAGCACATAAAGAGTTAACTAATTAACAAAGTAGACTAGATAGTCAACATGGAGTGGAGGTGTAGAGAGACACTGTAGACTGAGGATTACTTCTAATGAGATTTAAAACTGAAAATTTAAAAATTTATTACTTTTACAAATAATTTAGATAGTAAATGTAATAGACCATGTGTGTGTACATCTGTGTGTCTGTGTGTGTTGGTGTCCGTGTGTCTTTATAAATACATGTTTGTGTGTGGATATCTTTTTCAAAGCCTGTGTTTGTCTGTGTCTATTGTGTTTATTTAAACATAGAACAGAGATAAAAATAACAACAGTTATTTACTTTACAAATTTATTTTTCTTGTTTGTTTTTAAAGTAATTACTATTTTGTTAAATAATTTTACTTTATGGGCAGATTAAAGAAGAGATCAGTTTGAGCAAAGTGGAATTCTTTGATAAATCAGGTAAAATTTTCACTTTCACATCAAACAGAGCAGGACTGAAAACAGCAAACACAGGTATCAACGGTTGTGACACGTCAACATCAGTCAGTGTGTGTACAAGTGTGTTAGTGTCTGTGTTTATTACGTGCAGAGTTTTACTTTGTGTGTCTAGTACTAGTGTAAGTGATGTGTGGACTAGTGTGTTTGTTTTATAGTCACACACTGGGACTATGACACCTTACCTTCACCACAGGACCAAACAAGAAAACACATTTTACTGTGTGTTTTACAGCTTTCTAAACTAACACACCAAGCATGTTTATTTTTAGATATTATAAATTCCTCATCGCAGTGTCCCTCCTCACAGACTCCAATCTGAGCTGCTATGTAACCCAGTTTTGCACTTTCTAAAATGTGACAGGTTATTTCACTTTCCCAAATGTAACATTTGTTTTCTCTCAAACTTATGTCACCTGTTACTCCACACATAATGTTCATGCTCTCTTCATTTTGGTTTTCTTCTACAGATCTTTTGTTAACTAATTCCTTATTTTCATCAATACAACACCACTTCCAATTTAGTGTTTTTTCTGCAAACTTCATTGTTGTCACTGTGAAAATAAAATATGCTGTTAAATATTTCACTTTTACAAACTGCACTGTCACTCTATAGAATTGTTAACATCAAATACAATTTAAAATAATGTATTTCTATATGTAATTTTTATTATATTGTTCTCTTTCAATATATACAGTGATAATTAAATATTTATTTTTTCCAAAATGTTTATTGTTGTTGTTATTGTTGTCTTTATCAACATTATCATCGTGTATTTTGTTCATTATTATTCTATTAGAAATAATTTTTTAAAAAATCGGTAGATTCTTCTACACGTTCAGGTTTCAGAGCAATTTTCTTGTTTTATATAATTCTGTAATAATAATAGTAATAATAATAATAATAATAATAATAATAATAATAATAATAATAATAATAATAATAATAATAAAATTTATAATAACAACAGTAACAAAAAGAGCAGTAGTAGTCAAGTAATGGCGATAGTAGTAAATAATTAAAATCAGAAGTAATAGTAGTAGTGTCTTTACAAGGATAAATAGTGGTAAAACTTTTTTATTATTTTTAAAACTAAGAACAGAAGTGCGAGAAGTAAAAATACTGAATGACAGAACTATTAAAATATTAACTACCTAATTAAACTGAAAACACCTTATCTAATTATCTATACAAAATCTATAAATTCAGTCAAAATTTGTGAACCTGTTAACAATGAAAAATACCGCCTCGATTTTCGATTCTTAACATTTGCTGCAACCGAGAAACACGAGTCGATGTTAGAAGTAGATCGACTGACGTAAAAGTTGAATATATCGCAATAACCATAATCATTATTTGTATTTCATTAGCTATAGTATTAAAACCAAATGTGTATAAAACCTGCAATGGTGTTTTTCAGATGATACATAAAATCAATTTGTATAAAAGAACAGTTTCTACTATAGATTATCTTTATACCTCTTATCATAAGAGACAGTCATATTTTACCTGCGTGTTTCATTCACAGGAGTCCGTTACGTTTATAAGTACGTAACGACTTTGTAGTATATTTTGAAATGAGAAAACGGTTAATGATCACCGAAATTATGCCGCTTCAGTCGACGATCTATGAATTGTATGTTATGCAAGACCACCAGCCTGATGCGATCATTACAAAACAATTATATTTTCATCTGACCTATGTGCAATATTTACTAACAGCAACAAACAAAATAAAAAATAAACAGTAAACACACGGAAGAGAAATATTTGTGTTTAGTTGTAACATAAGTATCACAGTTTGAAGTATTTACTTTCATATAGTTTATTCAGTAACCAGTATCCTGAATAAACAGACCGGAATATTTTCAATGGGCGTCTTTGGTGGGTTAAACATTTTTCACAGTAGATGTATGCAGTATTGTGCTGTAAGCGTTTGCAAAGTCATATGATACGGATTACACTTCACTGGGAAATACTAAAACAAAATTACAGGTTTTAAAACCTTCTGACAGTATTAATATTTATAATAAACAGAATCTCCAAACAAATATCTTTATTAACTGTTATTATTTTACGACTACTACTACTATTTGTTTAATTTAATTTAATTTAATTTAATTTCATTTCATTTAATTTCATTATCGTCATGATAATCACTATCATTAAATTTTATACCTGTGTCTACGCCATCATAAAACATAGGATTTCTTTCCAACACTTTGTTGACTTCATCAAACGTGTCGTCCAATGTGATTTGCTGCATGGGAACATCAATCAGCTGTAGACTCTCAGTTAGAAACTGAATCCTTTGTTCTAGAGATTCACACATCTCTAGAAACTCTGCACCTCGTGCAAACTGCATCGCCTGTTGACAGTACAGAACATGATCGTTCTTTTCACTTTGTGACTCGGCAATCACTTTTATCTGTTCATTTCGCACAGCTTTCTGTTTGTCTATATTCGAAACAACATCTTGTTTTATCTGCTCCTTTCTCTGCGATAATTTTGCTATAACTCTGTCATACGAGTCATCAATTGTTTTCAAGTTATGTGCTTTGCGTGTATCCAGTGTTGTGTTTTCTTCCTTCAGTTTCTTGCTGTGTTGTTCTGAAACGTCTTTAGAGGTTTGTAACTTGGTTAATTCTATCATAATGCAATGTTTCTTCTATTCGTGAATGTCTCTCAGGTTACAGATGTCGTGATCTCTGTGAGAAACAAGAACGCAAGAAGAACAGAGAGCTGACCAGCACTGTTTACAAAACAGATCAAGTCTCGCATTGTCGTGATCTTTACACAACCCTTTCTGCTGAAGAAAATATTCATCTGTAGTCATCTGACGCAGTTCAGTTAAAGGAATTGTTTTATGTTGCTTCGTGACTGGAATGTTCTTGTGACTTACTAAGCATTCATTACACAAGTATCTGACACAATATTGGCACCAGTGTGTTGCTTTAGAATGTTTTTCACAGACTTGACACAATAACTGTTCTGGTTTGTTCTTCATGTTCAGATACCCCACTAAATTGCATACAGTTCTGTTTCGCTCAAACGACTCTTCTATGGAATTGTGAACGGGCCACTTCTTTCTACAACTAGGACATCCAAGTTCATGTTGTGAATTGTTCCAGATATCAAAGAGACACTTTCTACAGAATGTGTGATAACACGGCAGTAAACGTGGACATTTACCTTCCTCATCAAACGATTCCTTACATATACTACAAGTAGCAAACTCTTCTTTTAGCTCTAAAAGTGGTACAACCGCTTTTTCAGCCATCTTACAACTCACACTTGGCGTCACTTTTTATTAATACGATGATCCGTCTATAATTAAGATAAAATATTTATATATATATATAAACAAATGCAAAAATAATTTCCCTATGTGACAAATATGCTTCATTAACTTATTACAACTGAAGTGCTTATTCTACCTCTCTCCGCATAGAGTCACACCATTAACAGCTACATTAGAAAATATAACATATGTTTGTTAATACTTCCAACAAAACCATTACATCAGAAAGAAAGATAACAGTTAAATCTTTACTTGTTACATGACACACTGAACTAATTATTAGCTGATGTAGCACGTACACAGACGACCAGTCACGTTTCTTACTGTATATGAGAGTGTAAAAAACTGATATATATTTTTGTTTTTTATAATATCGATTTCATTTGCAAAAGATTGCTCTCTTCTCCATACGGAGTAAACTTTAGGTATGTTTTGTTTTTAAGGTTATTATGCTTAATTTTTTACATTTTATTCTTTGTCATTACAGAAAGCAAAGAAAGTTCGGTTAAGTATGTTCTTATAACTATAACAGATACTTTTGTTTTATATCAACAGAACAGAAACATGTTGTACGTGTTCTTAAATTATAATAAAACAACAGCAACATTTGCATTTATACTTATTATTTTCATCTTCTTTTATTACTTTATTATTATTATTTATTACTTTATTTTTATTATTATAATTTTTATTATTTTAACCAGTTTTTATTAATTTAAATAAAATGCAGTAATAAATCCCTAGACACTACAAATATTCTTTATAGTTTAATCATTTTTAACCTTAATTATTATTATTGTCATTATTATTATTATTATTATTATTATTATTATTATTATTATTATTATTATTATTATTATTATTATTATTATACATTATTTATTAATCTCCAAGTAGTTCGAACTTATATATAATAAATAAATATATAGGAAGATATATCACAAATATCCAGAAAATAGCGAAAAAAATAAACCACTAAATTGACTATCATTATCAGTAGGCAGAATGAAAAAGAGGACAACTTACTTTGGTTAAGTGGAAAACATGAGACTAACAATCAATTTCCACTGAAAATTATTATCTTAAGAAAAATACAGATTACATGTGTAATTTGCACGATTAAAAAGAAAACATTAATCATCTAAATAGTTGTTGTTTAGTTTCCATTTATATAGCCATTGTACGTTTTTCATAAATTTTAAAATCAGTTGACAGAAAATGAATAAATAATAACTCTAATCTCTTACCTGAAAATACTGAACGTGTTAAACAACAAGAAAACTAATCGTTCATCAGGTTTAAAACTAAAATAAACTTGTATCATGTGGTAGGCTTTTCTCTCAGCACGTGACACAAAACTTAATCAGCAGTTACACAGAAGATCAACATAAGTTATCAGAAGTGCACATCAGTGTTTACATTAACTTTTATTTGAAACTGTACCTGAGCGTCTGTTGCGAATACTGCTAAATTTGATTAATTTGATCTTTGAAAAATAAGAGGTTCACGATGACGTGTAGATTTTTAAATATTTGAAAAAGAGGAAATCGGTGATTGATTGATATTTTCCTTATTCAGTATTATCTCCGTGCGTCTCACTGAGCATGAAACTTAAAAGAAATAAATCTTGTATGATTTAAATTCATTTAAGTATCTGCTCCAGTACCTAAACAGTACTAATAACACAAAAATTACTAACCAAGACACTATCTCAATAGTGATATTGATTTACGAATAATAATAATAATTATGTTTCTAGGTTAATTGATGACTAATAAAGAAAGAAAATAAAACAACAAAAACATATTTGAACATTTTCTTTGTCAAATATATATACGTCTGTTTTGTCATAAATTTTGGCAAAAAAATCACTTTGTCTATATACACTTTGTAACAAATGTTAAAAAATGACAAAAATGAATAAACTCTTTAATATCTTACCTGAAAATACTGAACGTGTCAAACAACAAGAAAACTAATTGTTCATCAGGTTTAAAACTAAACTAAAACTTGTATGTTAAGGTGGGTGTTTGTCGCATCATGTGACAGAAATACTAATCAGCAGTTACGTAGGTCAAGTTCTATCAGAAGTCCATATCAGTGTTTACACTAGTTTTGTTTCAAACTCCAGCTGAACGTCTGTTGTAAAATTTGATTTTGAAAAATACAAGGTTGACTATGTAGATTTTAAAATATTTGAAAAATAGAAATCTGTGAAATCTCTCGTTCACTGATATTTGCCATATTCAGTTTTATGTACATGCGTCGCACTTAGCATGATACTTAAAAGATATAGATACTGTAAAATTAAAATTCATATAAGTATATTCTCCAATGGATTAACTAAACCCTACTAATAATACAAAATAATAATAATAATAATAATAATAGTAATAATAATAATAATAATAATAATAATAATAATAATAATAATAATAATAATAATAATAAAGGCAGTGATAAAGAAAAAAAGAAATAAATGTCGTTCAAGCGAATTCAAACGGACAAACGGACACAGAAATATACAGAAGTCTAATTGTGGTTCTTATTCGATTAACAGAAAAAATAAATATTAACATACTTAAACGCAAATACAAATTTGTTGATGTGTAAATATCTTTGAATAAGCATCGATTAACTAATTGATACGTGCATACACACGAATACGCGTGTATTTATGAATATGTGTGTGAGTCTCTCTCTCTGTGTTTGTCTGTGTATATATATAATTACATATATACGTCATATATTTATATTCGTCATATATATATATATTTATAATTGCCACATATATATATAACGTATCTTAATAACTGCACGTTAAAAAAGAAAGGGAGCAAGCACAAAGCCTCACTCCTAAGTGAAGCATAGATGAGGCTATTCAGTATAGAAGCTTCTCTATGTTCATATGGTTGAGTTTATATGAATATAGGTAGGTGTGTATCTGTAGGTATGTATACACATTCAGACGAATATATTATGTATGTATATGATTCTATATGTGAAGAGAGAGTCTAGTCTAATGTCATTAAGATGACAGAATATCCATTAATAAATACATACAGAGTAATACATACGTGAATACATACATAGGCGCAAATATATATTCATACAAACAATACTCTAGAATTCATATACGTGCGGTTTTTTTGGGGGGGTTTGGGTTCTTTTTTTGTAATTCACGTACAAACACATGTTTTTAGTAACGCATATATATACGTATGTTGTAACTCACGTATCACTATTCTCCTCTTTGTTATTTTTATTAATTTTTAATTTTTTAATTATATTTATTTTCAAAAACATTCATTATAAACCAACACTACTAAATTAAAACTTACCCTTTTTTTTTGACTGTTAAACATTACACATAACATCTTGACCTTCTCTGATCAACCAATATTTATCATAAACTTAGAAACTCAAACACTTGTGGATGAGAAAACAAAATCTTGACGTTTTGTAACCATGACATTAAAATCAGCGACAGCATACTTTGGTTCTACATCTGGGAATTGCAAATATCATTATGCTCTACAAATCCACTCACTTGGCTTGTAAATATATTCCCAAACCTCTTTATCTTTTCATTAAAAGTCTGGGTACGCCTGTCGTTTGCAATTCAAGATCATTCATGATTATATGGATGTTTAAGAAAATAATTTAACGAGACGAGAAAGTATAAATAGTAGTATTACAACTCCACAGTTCGCAGCAGGTGGGAGTCAGTGACGCAATCTGTCGACCAGACAGTTTTTATCATATAAAAACACAAACAATACAACGTAATCTATTTGACGTCTTCTCTCGGACAAACGATTGTCATTTTTTTCTGAAAGTCATTTTTAATATATTTTGGTTTCGCAAAATTGAAAGAAGATGGTATTAAAATGTTTGTGAAATTAATTTGTATTTAATATCGTCTTTTTTCTTTGCTGTAAATAACTACAGATTACAGATTACGGGCAATCATGCAATCCTGCATTACTAAAGAGCACTCTGTCTTAGAATTTTGAATGCTTTTCCACGTAGAAATGATAAGTAACATTCAACACATTTAAAACTCGTTACAGAATCCTGCTCTCTTCAGAAAAAAAACCAACAACAAAGAACAAACAGAAATTAAGTTCTACGATCATTCAAATTTAAATTATTTTTCTTATCTCCATAAAACCTTTTTTACTTTTTATTTTTATTTTTTTTTTAAATCATTACTTTTAGGATGTTAGGCTTAAATCAAAATAAAATACCACATTTAGTAATTCTACGATTTCACTGATTCACTTGTTTCTGACAAAACTAAACAAAACACTGGTTTTTAGGTCTTGAGTTCGCGGGACAAGCCGGTTGATCATTCCTGCATTACAGTAAGATTACTGAACACACGGAGCAATGTATGTATGTGTATGTGTGTATGTGTGTATGTATGTATGTTAAAAAGTGAGCAGTATAATAACAGCAAAAACATATAAAAAATAAATAAATAAATAAATGAAAAAATAAAACAAAAAACAATAAATAATAACAAAAGATGAAATGAAATGAACTAACTAAATAAATAAATAAATAAATAAAATGTTTTTAAAAATAAAAAAATTAATAATACACTTATTATGTGGTCACTGGAGTTATTTCCCTTACATCACAATCAGAAAACGCATGAAGACGGCTGTTTTCAGAATTAATAATGAAACAATAACAATAATAATAATAATAATCATAATAATAATAATAATAATAATAATAATAATAATACGATCAATAAATAAATTTAGAAAAATAAATAACTAACTAAATAAAGAATATTGCATAAATGACCTCAAATAAATTGAGATAGAACTACTGGCAGATAGACAGACGAACAGAGAAAAATAAATAAATAAATATCACTTCGGTAAAACTTTCTTAATTTAACTATAATTCAAATCAGCTTTACAGTCACCTATTACCACAAAAAACAAACTAAAAGTATGAACAAATGAAAAGAGAAGATAAATAGAAGAAAAAAACACGGATGTAAAGAAAGAACAAAATAACAGAGTCCAGGAAAGAGGTAAGACTCTAAAATGGAGAAAATAAATCAATAAAATGGAACTAATAATATAATAATAATAAATATAAAACTAAGGAAGGAAAGAATGAATACAAACTAACAGAGCAGTCATGATCTATGTAAACATGAGACACATTTAGCAATCAAAACAAAAATCAGTTTTAAAAATTACATTTGATTTATATTTTTAAACATTCATGAATTTTCACATATACCTGGCATTCATCAAATAAACACAAATTCAACAATCTTTTCAACAATACTGTCATATAGTAATAGTATTATAATTCATAACATGATAAACTCATTACAATAGCATGCAATATGATATTCACCAATAACTCTAATTCATTTAATTACAACAATCTAAATTCTAGTCTCCTTTCACTCATTATCTAAATGAAATCACAGTTTATAACAACAGTATCTAGTAACTATCTACACAAACTGCTTTTTACGTTTTAAGTATTGCCATATATGTCAACTTCTAAACACTTATTGAAATGATTTTAGTGAAACAGGAAATGTGTAACGTGTAAATCCCATATAAGACAAATAGTTTGCATTACATGCTTTTGTACAGATAATTTATATCATATAATACTGAGGTTTAAAACGAGTGTTGTTCACATTATGTTGTGACCATATAGTCCATCTGCAGATAAATTTACTCTCTCTCTCTCTCTCTCTCTCTCTCTCTCTCTCTCTCTCTCTCTCTCTCTCTCTCTCTCTCTCTCTCTCTCTCTCTCTCTCTCTCTCTCTCTCTCTCTCTCTCTCTCTCTCTCTCTCTCTCTCTCTCTCAGTCCAACAGTTGATTCATCGGTCTAGACCAGTGTTTCCAACCATTTTAGTACCATGCCCCACTTTTTTCTTCATGTCCCCCACCCGTTAATTGTTTAGTATGATATAACAATATCAGTTTTGAAGAAGTATAACATAAAAAATTGTATCTTTCAAATAAAACTAAAGGGTTTTACTTCAATGTGTATAACATATCTACCATCAGATTAAATACATTCAATTACAATCAATTAATGAGACCCTTGAGCCTGATGTCTACTGCAAAGAGATTTTATCCGAGGCAGAAATTTGGTTCATTTCAATCTCAAGTCGCCTCGTTTAGTGATATCCAGTTCGTTTCTTTTATTCAGTAATAAGTCATTCACAGCATTAAATCCACATTGCAGTAAGTATGACGATGGGAATGGTAACAGGGCTTTAATTAATCGAGTCATCATTTTGTGATTCTGAAAGTTCTCCTTGATAGTCCATGGTTACATCTAACAGATCCACTGGCAATGGCTGAGTCATCCAAGGTGGATAATTAATTTCTTTCAAATCAGAAAATCTGAAGTTGAAATCGCTTACCATTATTTTTAAGTGCTCCACAATAACAAGACAAGTAGCATCTGTAACCTCACATTTATTCAGCCAATAAAATTGTTCAAATTTTTTGACAGAAATATTTTCTTGGGATAATTCCAGAAATGATATCAAGCCAAATATCTTGGCCTTTGAATTAACAAGAGTCATATTTGTTCCTTGGAGCTCCTTATTTAAGACATTAAATAACTGACAAGTGCTTTACCATCAACTGTCAGTAACAGAGTCATATAAGGTTTGTCATCCAAGAACTCACTAAGAATATCAAATAATTCATGAATCTTTTCAGGAAATTCACCTTTGATAACCACCTTACATCAGTATGAAGTAATAATCTTACATAGTCTACATTTTGATCCTTGCAAAATTGCTTGAAAAGACGCTCACATTTGGCATTAGCTTTTATAGTGTTGATGCATTTTATAACTGCATTCAATGTCTCGTTTAGAACAGGGGAAACTTTTTTGGAAACTAAATTCTGTCAGAGACAGATAACTATATCAACATGAAACTTGCACTTGTGTTTAATTCAATACTGCTTCAATGCTTTATTGTGCACATTTAATTTGGTTGTAGTTAGTTTCCTCTGTTTTTTTAGCTTCAGTGGGGGCGTTGAGCAGCTGACTAAAACTCACCTTCTTAAACAAGTCAGAAGCCACGCATATAGCTGGTGCCAGCTGCACGATAACATTAGTGGGTGAACACTTGACTAGACTGCACAAGCTGTTGAGCTCAGCTAGGTTGTAATTACAATTTTACCCTAAACATTTATAATTTCTACCCATATAGGGTAAAATAAAATAAAAATGTTGATATTACTATATTTTTTTATATTGTCCCCCTATTATTATTGAAGTGCCCCCCAGTGGGGCGTAGGCCCCACGTTGGGAATCACTGCTCTAGACCTAGACCAAAATCTCTTATACAGTATTTGTAGTGTTTATTGGTCAGTATGTAAAGACAATTTATAATATTTTTTTCATTACTAGCAGAGAGCCATTGTAAACTGTAACTAGTGGTCAAAAGTTATATTTTATTACTAAATGGATTTGAATAATTCTGAATTTGTGTTTTTCTAGCTATTTGATTGGGCTCTTCATTACGGTCTTTGCCTAATTTTTCAATTTTAGATTTCCTTGTGTTAACTTTAAGACCAAACAGTGAGGCAAACTCTTGAAATTTAAATTCTTTACCGTTTATCTCAGTCCCATGTAGATTTTTGTCATTTACTACCAAGATTTCAAGAATTTTAACACATCAGATGAAAAGAACAACAACAACAACAACATTATTATTATTATTATTATTATTATTATTATTATTATTATTATTATTATTATTATTATTATTATTATTATTTTATCATTTACTTTTTTCTTCATTTATTTATTTATTTATTTATTTCTGTCATTGTCGTTTTATTTTATTTGTGAATTTGTGGTCTCAGCTCCATATTAATGGCTGCAATACCCCTGTATACTTTGAATCGAATCAGTTATCTCCCTTTAGAGCACACGGATTCAGTTTTAATTAGTTCGCTTTTTATTTATTTCTACTGTGACTACTTCTGCTACTTCTACTACTGCTACTACTCCTACTACTACTACTACTACTACTACTGCTACTAAATAAAACTGATTAAAATAGTCTTAATTTTGAAAGTAAATGAAATAAAATAAAATAAAATATAATAAAATAAAATATTATAAATTCATATTCTTTATTTTATTTTTTATCATGTTGCATTTTCATAAAATTTTGACTGTGAAAAAAACCTAAAAGGCGACTGGTGAATGTAACTGTAAATACTGATTTATGTTTCTATGTTTCTTCATTAACTGAATATGGTTGTTACATTATGTTATATCAGATCATGAAACTAAAGCATTAATGAGAGTTTACAAGTAGATTTACTGGACATCAAATCCTCAGTTTTGAGAAAAATCTTTGCCTGTCTCGGTGCCTGAGAAAGGGGTGTTGTACCGCGTTGCAAAATTTCTCTTGGAGGCCCTGTTCACAAAATATACTCTTCTGTGTGTCTCTGAGTACACAAATACATGTTTACCTGTTAAAACCGTTTTCTGAACGTGGTCTAAGGGAAATAACTCTAGCCTACATGGCCATAATTATTATAATCATTCGGATTTACCTTTTATTTTGTTTTATTCTTTTTTTTTATTATTATTTTTTTATTTATTTTTTTTTTTTTTTTTTACTGGATGTTATTTTTTATCTTTTTTTTTTTTGTTTTTGTGTGTGTTATTTATTTTTTGTGTGTTTTT
>CM022666.1:14960939-15005939 GCA_012295275.1 Chrysomallon squamiferum
ACAAAATCTATAAATTCATTCAAAATTTGTGAACCTGTTAACAGTGAAAAATACCGCCTCGATGTTCGCTTCTCAAAATGTGCTCAAACCAGACAAGACACGCGACTCGATGTTATAAGTAGGTCAACTTACGTAAAAATAAAACCTACCGTAGTAACCGTAATAATAACGTTTAATCGATGTTGAACCATGAATGTACTTGGAAATTATTTTATACACAAAATAAAGTCTTACGCGATGACAGTGCTCGAAATGCTACCAACATCAAATTAGTATTAATGGAAAATTATTGTTTAAAATAACAAATAAACTTTGCTTTTTGTTCTTTATTTTATGTTTTTATTTTTATTTTTCTGTTACAGCGCTTATACAAATTGCAGACTGCGTCTATTTTTAGATGCACTGTAAACAGTAGCTCCGCCCACATGCCTGAAGCTACAGAATTAGGACACAGTGTCTGATTAAATAGCAACGTGTTTTCTATTTTTTTTCCTCAATGGGTTAAATTTTATTTTATTTTATTTTATTTTCGAATAATTTACGTTTGAAGTTTAGATGTTTTTTTTAAAAGTATTGAGAGTCATATTATTGCATTTTAAGGTGGTTAAAATGTCACTGTAAAAAAAAAAAAAAAAAAAAACAAACAAAAAACATATGTGCCTAACAAATCTGAACAGCAGAGAATAATTTTCTTTGCACATGATTTTTCAGTCTTAAGTATTTTAAAAATATAGTTTGTAAAAAAAAGTATAATGGTGTGTGATATATGTATAGTCATATAAATACATACAAACTCACACATAGGCGTGTGTATATGTGTGTGTGTGTGTGTGTGTGTGTGTGTGTGTGTGTTACTTAAAATGACTACAAGCATTCGATTTTTAACCACAATTTTCTGAAATACACAAACTCAGCGAAAGCTTTGAGCCCATTCCAGAAAAGTGTTGGAGATACTAATCAGGGACAATAAATAACTCGGATATTTGAAACAGAAAAAACAATTCTTAGTTTTGTATAGCTGTGATTTGACTGAAAACAAAAGTTATCTATCATGTGACCACTGTTGGTATTTTCTCCATTGAATGTAATCAACACTTAAAGGAAAAATAAACAATCTTTCAAAAATCAATTACTGATACTTAACAAAATAAATAAATAAATAAATAAATAAAAATAATAATAATAATAATAATAATAATAATAATAATAATAATAATAGTAATAATAATAATAATAATAATAATAATAAGAGTGATTAGTTTTAATTCAGCAATCGAGTAAGAAATTTTGGATTCATCGAGTTTCATTTTTGCCGTTTATCGTGAGAATTTTGCAGACAAAATAATCGTCTGTGTTTTAGAGTTCCATGAATATCAATTTCAGTAAGTTTAACAAACGCGAGTTGTCAGCTGGCAGCCAAGTTTCACTTCCGGAGCTCAGTTATTTGTTAGAAAATTGATCACATGATAAGTCTTTACTAAATTTAGCATTGAGCGCATGAAGTGTAACGTACGCGCACCTACAATTTGTACAAAGACTAACAGTTATTGTGTTAAATGCAAATGTTGTAACCTGCAACGCTGAGATCTGACTTTTCAAACGATGCATAAGCACAATTTGTATTAAATGAGCAATTTCTATTGCAGATACTATTTATATATCTTACAGTAAATGTAATATATATTTGTAGCTGCATGTTTTTTCTCGTAAGTGTCCATTACTCATTTCACTGGATGCTGACTTAACTGCGACCATATTGTATATTTTCAGTTATCATGAAACAACGATTAACATTGACAGCACGACGATATTGTAGGTTATTACGGTAATGTGATCTCTCCACAACACTTCAGCAGACGATTTATAAATATCATACATGTGCACCAGTTTGATCCGGTTTTTGGATAATGTCCTACTTTTAAATTATTGGAATCCTATCCCTATAGATAATATTTATAAATAGAATGATAAACACATCAGTGATGTATTATTTTTATTTTCATATTACCTTGTTAATAATTGTAGGGAACAGTCATTATATGTGTATGCAACTAACTTTCTACACGATTTATTGAAAACTAAAAAACATTGCTTGAAACAATCATGCGCTTTTGTAGGTGCTGTTAAAAAATGTCCTAAAAGTAAAATCTGCCCAACGAAAAAAAAACAAAAAAAATCAACAGCAGTTAATTTCGCTGAATTTATTTATATATTTATGTATTTAAACGTTAGACATAATCAGAAAATAATGACGTAGTCCAGATATTTTATAACTGTAATACATTCTTATACACTGTTACCAACTGAAACTGCACAAGAAAATAAAAGTAGTCAAACTATTACTACACTGAGTGACAGTAAGTGTCGACAGTGTCGTGATGTGGTTGTAACTCAGTGGTTGCCATGATAATGCATCTTCTATAGTTACGCGATTTTGACGACCGTATTGATAGTGGTAAGTACTTAAATGAATAATAAAATTAGTTTTATTTGCAAACAAAGTATTAGATTACTTAAAAACATATTTCGAACTCACCGTTTTCTCTGCTGTGAAACACAAACTGTTCCTCTTGTAAGTTTTCTCCGTTGACAGTGAGTGAGATTTTGTGCGGACCTGTCACCTCGGGTTTGAACTGGAAACTTCCAGTAATAGCAGAAACAGAAGTCAACGTTTGTTTTACAGCTGGCTCGTTTCCTCCAGGCGGTTCGATAACGGCATCTATTTTTATATTTTCATCATCATGTTCTTCTAACAACAGTGTGTACTTGAGAACGTCGGAGACTTGTCCCGTTCCAACGTCAGACAACTCAATGTAAGGACGGAACTGCGAGACGTTACACACGATTGCTGATTTGTCTAAGCTTCTTTCAACACGTTTTAAAAGCTTGAAATCTACATCAATATTCTCTATTTGCAGTTCAGGCAGTGAAAGCGACAAAGATTTTGTTTTGTTTTCGAGCATTCCTGACGTCTCGATAAGTTCAATCTCTGTCGCAAATTGTAATACTTTTTGACAATAAAGAAAATGTTCATCGTTTAACTTTTCTGTCTTTTCCACAACTTCCAGCTGTTCATCTCTGTCAGATTTTTGTTTTCTTACACTGGACACTACGTCTTCCTTCATCTGTGTTGTGACGACACTAATCTTGTCTACTATTGTCTTGTGCATTTCATCAATCTCATTTACAAGATCGTGCTGTATTTTATCAAGTGAGTTCTTTTCTTCACTTAGTTTCTCTCTGTATGCTGTGCAATGTTTTCTTGATTCAATTAAATCACTCAAGGCAGTTTTGATTCGTTCTTTATGTTCATCGTAGACATCTTTAGTGTTAGACAGCGTGTGATTCAAATGTCCTACAAGAACGCAGGACGAACAGACAGCTAACGAACAGGTTTTGCAGAAAAGTTCTTTTTTCATATTGCTGTGTTGCTCGCAAATATCTGGGTGATGGAAAAAGTCGCTTTCTGACAACTGGGATATTGGAACAGTCTTGTGATGTTGTGAAATTGTAAACTTTTTATGGTATTCAGAGCAAACCTCGCACATCGGCTCAGAACAGTCGAGACAGTGCAGAGTTGCCATAGATCTGTTGGGACATTTCTTGCACATAACTTTCTCTGGATTGTTTTTTAGTGCAATGTACTCAACAAGGTTACAAACAGTTTTATTCTTAGGAAATGTTGTCTCAATGCTGTTTTCAACAGGCCACAGTTTCCGACAGTTCGGACATGTTATACCTTCCGTTGATTTCTGCCAAAGAGCTTCCAGACACTGATAACAAAAGGTGTGGTTACAAGGCAAAAGATGAGGCATTCTACCGGCATCGTCAAAATATTCTAAACATACTTCACAAATCACGAACTCGTCTTTTATTTCGAGCAAAGGAACGCTAACCGCTTCCGCCATTGTCTAATTTTTCAATTTTTTTCCAGTAGTGTGTATTCACTGAAGATCAAATTTGTTGCATAGTTCAGACGCGTCCAATAATTTCATTTCGAGTCAGTATTCCTTTCAGACATTCTGTCTTGTTCAAACTTTCTTGTACTATGAAATTTTAGGTTAAGCTGTTTCAGGCTTAATCTGAAATGAGATGGGTTCTTATTGTTAATATTTTCCTCACATAAAAAAAAAGTAATTATTTTATTACAAAATATATATTCAGCAGACTGGTTTGTCAAAGCCATTCTAGTTTGTACAACATAACTTTACATCTTCCTAGTGAACTCTGGGTAGGAGCTCTGCCAGAGGCTCTGATGATAACAGTTATTTTAAACCTATCTTAAAGAAACAGTAAACCTCCAGAACAAACTCTGCTCATTTCGTTTACCATCCTCCAACAAGTCTTGATGTCACTGCGCAAGTGCAAGACGAAAACTGATCCGTGTACCGCAATGCACTACTGAATTTACATTATTATTATTATTATTATTATTATTATTATTATTATTATTACTACCACCGCCACTACTACTGCTATTAGTACTACAGATGTAGTAATAACGAATGAATTATAAGGCTAATCTTATAAATTAAAAATACAAAGCGACAATACCTGTGATATAATCGTTTTCTTTTATATCTTCTTGCTGTTACAAACACTCTTTGTAACTTTGGTCCTTAATAAAGTCTTTATATCATCCTACATACAGTTTGTAACTGTATTAGTTATTAAACAAGGTTTCCTTGGTAATAGTTATTAACCTCGTCACATCAGAACGTTTTTTTTTTTTTTTTTTTTTTTTTTTTTTTTTAATGATAACAGATACTAACGTCGTTATATATTTGTATTTGCTGCTATTTACAAACACAGTTTGTAATGTTAACAGTTACTTATATCTTTAAACTTGCTGCCGTCAATAAAGTTGATAATTATTACATATGTTATTTCTCTACGCATCTTGCTGGTAATGTTTTTAAAAAGAAAAAACAAATCTTCATAGTTTGCCGTCCTACGTCATGTTATAAGTAACACTGCGAAAATAGTCCCGTAACTGCAGGTATTCAAAATGTCCTTATATGGTTAATATTAACCACTGCGGTCATATCACTACGCCTCGTGACCTCTTTCTTTTAAAGAGGGTCGTATCTAACATCCTTGTTAAGACTCAAGAAACTAACTTTTTAATAAAGTTCGAAGACGTTTTTCATGTCAGTTTATATATCTGCGTGTACATATTTGGCCTTCTTTTCCATAAATAATGTGATTATATTTTAATGGAACATTTTAAAGGTGCTTGTTACCTCCGCGGTATAAAACCCGTGATTACCAGTGTTGGTATATAACCAATGACCACTTTCCACATCACAACGTTTTATTGGTTACTGTTAACGTAAACTAGTTTCGATTGTGAAACGAGTGAGTCATCACATTCTTCTAATATTTATTTGCACAGGGCCGAATCTGAAAGTTTCAAGAGGGTATAGTGTTGTTGTTGGTGTTGGCGATCGTTTGCACGTACTGTTTATAGCAACTACCTCCACAAACTGGTTTTCATGTCTTACCTGTTGTCAAATATGTCACCCCCAAAACAGACCGACGTATTGAACTGATTTCAATGAAATAAAAACAAAAATTAATTTCTGATGACTAAATAGAAAACGTTTATGAGGTGTTAAATGTTAAATAGAAAATGTATAAGGCGTGAACCCTGAAGAAGATCAATAGTTTGTATTACAAGCTTTTGAACAGATAATTTATGTCATACAACAGGCAGTTTTAAAATGAGTGTTGTCTGTATTATTATATTGTGTCGTATGTTTTTGTAATTATAACTTATAATAAAAAAAAAAAATATTATTTATTTATAGTTTTATTTTTTTTTTTTATTATTTACCCCCCCCCCCTTTGGTGTTCTTTCATCTATTTTTTTCTCTGCTTTATTTTTCCGTTTTTTGTACTGAAATAAGGTGAAGAAATAAATTCAAGGTTTCATAAAATTGTAGGTGCTCGTCGTCCTAATGATACAGATAAAAAATATATATGTTTCATTATTAATATAAAAAAGAAAGAAGAATAAATCGAATATCCCTAAGCTTTTGCTCTCTCTCTCTCTCTCTCTCTCTCTCTCTCTCTCTCTCTCTTCCAGCGTGGGTAGCCGCCTCGTTATGCCTCTAAATATGACGTCAACAATTGCAATAACGTCACAAGCTGTTCGCTAGGTAGGTGGAAGGTCACGTGTTTGTCAGTGTGGTATCAAGATATTGCTCTTGATCGGAAGTTATTTCCGAAACTGGCATTTACCAAACTGGGCATTATGTTTTTTCAGTACTCCGATCTAGATTCCTTTGTCACTCCGTCTAAGTTAACGTCCAATTTAATTAACTTTCAAAATTATATTTCAGCTGACGTTTCTAAAGTTAGTAGCTTTTTCTGTAAACAACTATCAAGTGAAATTATTCCTTGTTTGTTTTTATTATTTTCTATAAACAGTTGTTTTCTTTAGGAATAATTTATTACTAACAATACTAACATTAGAAATCGTTTAGATAGTAAATTTTTATTATAAATGTTATTATCTGTTATGTGTCGTATGCTGTTGAAAGAAAATGAAAATCCTAATTCATTATTCCTCACCATTGTAAATTATTATCATTCTTATTAACTGTCCTTGTTATTATTTTGATAAACTGTACCTTAAATGCAGCAACAGTGAGTAATCACATCCCCCACCTCAGACTCAAGACTTGAAAATGAGCTGTCCTGGGGAACTGTTCACAAAAATGTCAGTGTTAAATTTTATTTTGAAATATATAAATTATTTGCGAGGGACAGAACTAAAAGCACCAAGCATGATCTAAAGATATATAAACACCGTTAATGTGTCTCAGGTTTATTTGTCCGTGTTTAAACGTAAAATACTTGAGTAATTCCTCCAAGACACGTCGATATGTGGTAAATACTGTCACTGGTGATATCTTAAGGAACCCAGGACAGTAATGGTCTGCCAGTATTGATGAGGGGTGTAAAATGTTATCTGTGTGTCCGTGGTGAAAGAGAGTTCAAGAGAGAAGAGAGAATATCTGGCAAGAGAGAAAGACATTTGGGCCAATTCTCTGCATTACAATTACTATACTATTTTATAATTTAACACTGTTATTGTACATCATGTTGTACAATCAGGCAGAGAAATTAAAGGTATAATCAAGATCGAACTTGAGTGGCTTTTGTGTGAGGGTGCTTTATGCACTCGGCCACATTTTGTTTAAAATATTTAATAAGAGATAAAATGATAAGATGGTGATAAACAAATAGTTTTATTGATACGTGATACTCTTTCTCTGCATTTTATTTATAACTAACAAAACATTCTCAACTTCGGAAAATAATATGATTAATAATAACTGACCTAACAGGAAAAAGAATAAACTATGCCATTATGTATTTATCTTGCTAATATTTGTTTTTACTTTATTTTCACGTTTATTTCTTAGTTTTCTCTACCGGCTTACTTTTTCAGATTCTACATTATTATTTATTTTAATTTATTTTTCTTTTTTTAAATTCATTTTATTTATTTCTGCCAAAAGTAGTTCTATTGCATTATTCACGAACGTTCTCTTTCTTTTCCTCATTGTACTATCAGAATTCTTTAACACTGTTTCCATCCTTGTGTCAAATATGCTGAAAATTAAAAGTCAAAAGTAATATTTCATTATAATTTTCCTTACGATTAAAATTCCATAATAATAAGTATAAAATTGCTGCTTTTTCTGTCGTTATCATATTATATACTCTCTCTCTCTCTCTCTTTGTGTGTGTGTGCCTAGAAGTCTGTTTAGATGTGGGCTTTTTATATTTATATAAAAATTGTATAAAGGCAAGAGCGGTCATACTAGAGTTTCATTCTGATCTTCCGACCCTCTGTATATTTCTCTATACGCAAGTAAATGTATGTTTTTGTATAATAATGATGCTGCAACATACCGTTTGACAAAGTCAAATAACAAGATAAAAGAAAGAAACAAAAATAAAATAATTAAACAATAAAAATGTTTAAACAAAACGAGAAAAATTAGAAGAAACAACATGTAAACAAGAAACAAGGTAAAGAAAAAAACAAGAAACAAAAAATATCCAGTAAAGACGGAACATAAGAAGAAAAACAGAAAAGATGAACCAAGAAAAGCAGAGAAAGAAAGAGAAAATATTATGCAGCACAAATACGAGATATTCCTGGAATATTTTGTTGTGGACTTCTTTTCTTTTGATGTTGCACTCGGTTTTTGCACCAACGCAGGAAATACACGTGCAACAATATACAGAGCAGAAGTTTGTTTCCTTTGTCCATTTTTAATATTGCAGTTTCTATTTCTTTCACTGGAAATTGGTTTAATTCGCTTCAGGCTTCAGGCTCTATATGATTTATAAATTTTAAAAAAAATCCTAAAAAGAACAGTGAAAAGAGTAATGTATGTTGTGTGGTTGGAAATGTAATTTGAAATGTGCGGACATTTAATAAGCCTGAGCGTGTTTACAATACTAGACAAACCCACCTTGGAAGAATATAAGCGCTCTGATGGTCGTGGAAATTCCTTGCAAAATATTTTGTTCAGTGTTAGACATACCCTGCGTGTTACACACTACAACACAGCTGTTATAACTGGCTATGTTGATTCAGGAACCACGGAAAATCTGCAAAAATTAAATTGCTTGTAATTACGTCTGTTGACGACAAAAACGGTTATCTGAACATCGTTAATGAGTTGATATAAAATGGCGAACCAACACCAATATTTAAATTCATTATATTTAACAGACAAGTTGCCAGGGTTAGTGACCGTGATGGGAAACAGGTGACAATGCACAAGTACACCTGACCTAATCTATCGTAAATCACAAACGTTATGTGTTCTTAAATGTGCCACAGTGCTAAACCAGATATGTTAAAAACGGTTTACTATAGCGATTATAGGGAAAAAAGTCACAATTTTTTAAAATTAAAATTAAGAAATATATTAGAAATAAAAGATAGATGAAACACATGTTTATTGATTTTAATGTTGATTTGGCTTAGGCGGATGTTCCACCCTATACCACGAAGAAATTCTGCCAGTCTCGCAGTCCTCAAAGTTCTCTCTGCAAGTCTGTTATTGTTGAACCTCGACAATTACAAGTAGATTTTTTGAAGCATTTCCACCACAACTTTGTTTTGTGAGTTTCATGTTTGGTAGACATGAACCCCTCATAACAGATTTTGATACCAGCCTTACTGCTGTGAATAACTTCCATATTAAATATGCATCTGATACTAGAGCAAGCTAGAGGATATATAGTGAAACACATTTTATAAATCATTTACAATAGGAAGAATAAATCTATCCTAACCAGTAAGCTAAACCTAAGCTAGACCCAGTATGAAGACCCCTTCTTTAATCTTGCCTAATCATTAAGCTTAAGAATTACCCCATGCATACTATGATGCCTGATTCAATACTTTACAAACCCATACATTCTGTGACTTTTTCCAGCCACCAACTATAGCAAGTGGCCTTAGAAATAAGCTCAATTTAAAAAAAAAAATAATTTAAGTATTAGAATCTTTAAATGCAGTTTTCCTACATATTATAATAAAATCAAGTTCATTTTTTAACATTAACTCTTCATTTTAATTTGCTACATGTATTCAAGAATGCTTAATTGTTATTCTTACCCAAGGAAGAAGTCATTACCACATCCATGTCTACTTATTCAGTAGCAACGAATCTTTCACAAGAGAACATACAAAATAAAAAACTGGTTAATCAGAGTACTTACCGAAAAGTCGAGAATCTATTGCAGTAAATGTTCAGAACAAAAATTTAACAAAACAAAAACTTTTTTATTATCAAAGCATTTTCAAACAGTCATTTCTAGCAATGTTGTAAAACTGTACTTCAAAAGCAGCAAGTACAAACCATGTTATATTTAACAAAATCTTTTCACATACATTTAGCCCAGTGTAAGAAGACAACAGTTTTTAACTTTACAGTTGTTAAAAATTTTAATTACAATTTCTTACACACAACAAACAGATGAAGTTGGTATACAAGTCCTGTTAAGTGTTTAAAATTATGTTTTCACAATTTTGGTGTTTTTTTTTTCTTCAGTGTTCACCACCAGTGAGATTTACAATGATTCTGTTTCACAAATGCTAGTTGCGTTCTAAAAACACTGCTGAGAAAGTCAGTGATGAATTCAAGTGTTATTTTTTTTCACTTCCAGTGTCTGTACAGTGTTCAGTATATTAGCATACAGTGTGAGGTTTCATGTCTACGTAACTGCCGGCATAATGTCATGACATGAACCAATAATTTAAAAACTTGGATACTTTTTTTTCTTTGTAACTTTTTTTCTGAAATATTTTATCCAAAACTGTCCTTTCTGAAAATTAAAATCATTTGACAAAACAAGCTTTTTGTTTCAACATTCCCACAACTACTTTAGTGTACTTTAAACAAGTATTAAAGACTTTTATTAAAAACAAAATTAAATAAAAAAATAAAATCAGATTTGATCAATGATTTTGTAATTACAGTAAGATACACCACAGTCTGACACTGAGAAAACCTCACACACCATCAACACACAAAGCTGTTTCTTGTACTCGGGCGGAACTTTGAACATGGGCCCGTGACCTGGGACAATGAAGTCTGCCACTTTCAGAACATTCACTCTGCTCTGCTCCTGGACCTCTGGCTCCTCGCTGTTCACCTGCCAGATCTCTGGATCCTCAAGATCTGCTTCTCGTTCAAACAAGTCTCCTGAAAATCAAAAAACTTTATTGCAACAGGGTTCAGTTACCAGACAGCAAGCTTGCTGATTAATGTCATACTGGTTTAAACTGCTTAATAATAATAATAAAACTAGTTTTATTATTATTATTATTATTATTATTTTTTTTTTTATTTTATCCGATCTTTTTTTCTCTTTTTTTTCTTGAAAAATTATATTGCACTGAAGTACAGCAAAATTTATTATTTCAACAGAAATTGTGCTCATACACATGCTGTGGCATTTTCTCCTCTGTGTGTGTGTGTGTGTGTGTGTGTGTGCAAACAAATGTTATATGAACTGGCTTAAAAAATAGTATTAAAAATAAGCCAACAATTTTACACGTTTCATGATTTCATTGTTTTTAAACAGTTCAGCAAGTCGTGCTATAAGAACATTTACTAATGTTTAGGTTTTGTGTTTAATTATTAAGAACCTGTAATGGCGACTGTCCCTTGAGAAGTTTTCTTCACCACAACAGAAACATCGGCTCCAGTGTGTCCAGGAGTCGCAATCACTTCAACAAATTCGTCAATCTCGTAGGGAATTCCCTGACAACAACAAATTAGTATTAACCCAACTAAAATCTGATTAGTTTCCCCATCCTCACTCAAACAAGAGTAAATAAATTTTTCTGATTCCTGTTAAAGAAATTTCAAATCAAACACATACCCTATAATGCAAGACTTGTTCAGATTTATAATTTCTTACTATGTGATTTATTTGCATCCTGAAGGCTTGTGCAAGAAGTCAAAAATGTGCTTTAGATGAAGAAAAAAAAAGAAAAAAAAACAGTACAGCTTCCTTTATGTCAACACAAAAAATACATTTAACAAATAACTGGTTCAATATTTTAATCTTTTTCATTTATTAATTTATTTAAAAAAAAAAAAAAAAAAAATTATTGTTTGTATTTGTTATAACTATCTCAAAAATATTATAAAGAGTAAACTAAAATGTTCTTGCTTTATTGTATTAAGTCCTGCATTTGAATCTCTACTTGCCTTTAAAATGTTTATAACTGGTTATAACATCTTGATATTAAAATCACTGCAATTTAACAACACAAGACCAAACAGCATTAATTTATCTCAGTAGATAATCAATAGTATTTTTGTTAATAAAAATCTACCTTGAAATCTCATTTCAGAAAATTAATAAATATTAACTATATTAAAAACAAAGTAAACATTGATTTTATAATCTCAGCTTGCAAACTCTGCAGTTAACCTAAGTGATTATCATTTCTATGTACACTGCTCTGGCATTTTCTCCTCTTTTCTTTCTTTTTTACTATATTTTTTCCCATTAACTGTATCAGGAACTTACAAACTGCAGATACATATCTTCCTTAATGTTTTTCTTAATTGCATGGGATTCTCAACCTGTAACTAAATGTTAACAAATACCACTTTTCATTTACATTTATATAATTATCATTATAAAGGCAATTATTATAATTATTGTAAATGCCTATTTAAAGGTACCGGCAGCCTGATTTTTAATTAATTTAATTTTTAATAAAATATGCAAGAAAATAAGTATAAAATGAAAGCTGCAAAAAATTTATACAAAACACACAAAACATGACTGTCTCTACTGGTTCAAAAAACACATGCAAATCAATACCATAGGAAACAGGTCTGTTTTTTTAAACCATATTTTGACAAATTGAATGAAAGAGCAAATATTAGCCACTTACAGTTTAAAAATTAAGTGATGTAAAAGACTTACAATAAACAAGAGTGCTGGGGCCAACTTGTTAAATGAATTTAATGTTTTGCAGAGCTGTAAGTTTTGTGTGTGTATGTTCACAATAACATGCTGAACATGCTGTAGTTGTCAAAATGGAAGGAGACAGAAAATGCCCCTAAAATTACTAAAAATGACATACTTAAAACTATATTTTTAATTTAAAAAAAGTACCTTTTCAGTTTGAAGTAAAAAATGTTAGCCAGGTCACCCTTATGTTTGGCCCACAGCAAACATTTTCTCGCTCCTTAAGCCCCAAAACTTCTCAGACAAGGTGGGGTAGTTTCAACAAGAAAACAGAATTTAACATTTATTTGTAGTTGTTTATAGTTTAAAGAGCTAAAGATCTGCAGTCACTGAAAGAATTATTATCATTCAGCTGATCCTTGGGATTTTGGGCTGGTTTCCCCATTGTAGTGGATTTCCAAAATACCACGGATTTAAAAGTTCTTACTATCCTATTAGTGCAATTAATCTGATGTTATTTTAATGTTTAAGTAGCATATCTTTCAATCTTATAATTTGATTGTATTTTCTCAGCACATTTTGATCTGAGAACTGGATTAAACTGACACAGGATTAATTTCATTAACCATATCCTGCAAGTATTATGATGGTGACAACAAAAATACATTCCATTCCATAACACAGTGACATGGCAAACATCCAAGTTTGTCTTATTTTCAATGAAAACATACGTGGTACTGAGCAACTGTAATTTCAGGGCTGCAAATTTAGGTCCAATAAGTCACTTGGTGAGAAGACCTACTGCACAGTTCACTGCTAGTAAGAGTCTTCCGAATTATCCAGTACAGCTGCACCACATTCACCCATACCTTTCTGATGCTTGTTCACACATTTAGGACCGAACTTGTCAGGCAGGCCAAGACAGAAACCACGTCAATTCACAACCAAGCAATAAGACAACTATCTGACTTAAACAAATGACATGTTTTATTATAAAGTCCCAAGGCATTTTAAACAGCGCCAATCCTTTCAAGCTGCACATAAAATCAATGGCAATTTGGCTTAATGAGAAACAGAAGTTAAGGTGATTTCGCTACACATATGCAACTTTCAAATGCCCAGCTGTTCTATGCCAAATATTTTGAACATCTTTTGAAAGGTAACTGAAACTCCTTTCATTTGATTATCTGTTTGTGGGGTTTCTTTTCCGTGAAATTGTGTTATATTTTGTTTCAAGGCAAACAAAAACATTTTTGGACTCAACTTTTGCCAGAGACAACACACACATTGTTAGAAAGATTGAACTTTGACCTTCCTGGATGTGAAGCAACAGTTGCATAGTTAAGACAAGTATTTCAAGAGCCACACATTTTTTGACTTTTTGCTATTTTACAAATGACTTCTTTAACACATGACAAAAACAACACTGCCATTTAAAAGAACACAATGATCTTTATTTCCATATTATGTTTTTCATATTAAAATTTATACATGGGATTTGGGAGTGGAGGAAAAATTAATAAAATCTGCACTTTCAATATCTTTGTTCAATTATGTCAGGCTGCTGGTACCTACTTTAACCAACACTGGCAAACATGCTGAACGCCTCAACCTTATCTGCCAGAAAAATAAAATACTTACAAGTTATCTTCTTACTATTTTACTGATATTACTGTCACCAAGCTCCACATTTAAAAAAAAAGTAATAACAAATAGAATTGTTACGAGTTAACAAACCTCTTTGAAGTCGTGTTTCAGGTACTGGTCACCCACACAGATGTCGTACGCAACGATGTGTATGGCTCTTGAGAAGAGGTTGAGGTTGCCGATGCGGTCTAAGTGCCCATGTGTGCAGACAACGTAGTCAACTTTCTCTGGTGACACCTGATTTTTCTCAAGACCTAAAAATTAGTTGTGTTTTGTTTTAACTTTAAGATAACTATTTTATTAACTGTTATAAGATATCAGCAATGCTTGTTACACTTACAAACCAGTAATTATTGTTACAGTATTATACCCGAACTTGCTACATCCAGCATAATGTGTTTACAGTTACGTTTTCAGGGATTTGTTTCCCCCCATACACATTTTTCAGTGCTGTAAATGTATCATTAATGATGTTATAACTTTTGAATTTACAATTTTTATCTTAGTAAAATCTAAAAAAATAAAGAAAAAAAATTATGAAAATCCCATAACTGAAATATTTTTTAAAATGTCATGTTGTGAAATCTTTTATTGACAAATTTTATAAATATATATATATACACACACATATAGATTATAGACACACACATACAGATGTGTGTGTGTGTGTGTGTGTGTGTTGAAACATTTAAAAAAGATCAAGTTTTCTTAAGACATTGCCACCATGTGGTTACCTTGTAACATTGGCCCCAGTGTTTAACTGTGTTAGTGCTTACATTAAAACACAGACTATTACCCTGTAACATTGGCCCACAGTGTTTAACTGTTAGTGCTTACGTTAAAACACAGACTATTACCCTGTAACATTGGCCCACAGTGTTTAACTGTGTTAGTGCTTACGTTAAAACACAGACTATTACCCTGTAACATTGGCCCACAGTGTTTAACTGTGTTAGTGCTTACATTAAAACACAGACTATTACCCTGTAACATTGGCCCAGTGTTTAACTGTGTTAGTGCTTACGTTAAAACACAGACTATTACCCTGTAACATTGGCCCACAGTGTTTAACTGTGTTAGTGCTTACGTTAAAACACAGACTATTACCCTTTAACATTGGCCCACAGTGTTTAACTGTGTTAGTGCTTACGTTAAAACACAGACTATTACCCTGTAACATTGGCCCACACAGTGTTTAACTGTGTTAGTGCTTACGTTTAAAACACAGACTATTACCCTGTAACATTGGCCCACAGTGTTTAACTGTGTTAGTGCTTACATTAAAACACAGACTATTACCCTGTAACATTGGCCCACAGTGTTTAACTGTGTTAGTGCTTACATTAAAACACAGACTATTACCCTGTAGCAGCAGGTCTTTATCACAAGCGTTTCCTGTGTCAACCACAATTGTGTGAGACCCTTTCAGGAGTGTGATGGTTCCACAAGCTCTCTGGTGATCTGTAACACAAGTGAAAATTAAAATTTTACATTTCAATTAATTTCAATCCTTTCAGTCCATTTTTTTTTTATTGATGTCATTTAATATATCTGGACATTTTACATACAGGTTATTTAATTGTGAAAAAAAAAAAAAAAAAAAAATTATGTAAAGGTATTAGATTTCAGATGCACATTTCATGCACAGTTTTAAGTTTTTATGAAGTTTTATGATCCCAAGATGGAAATAAAATAAAATACGATTAGTTAAAGTGAATATCAACAGTTAATGGGAATTTTTACTGCATTTTTTAAAAAGTACTTTAAAAATTATAAAAAGTTAAAGATCTTTCTGACAGGTCAAAGGAAGATAAGGAGAGTCCCTTCCTTGTTGTGATATCCCATGGACATTTTCTTTAAAATTCAATTTATTTTGCTAACAGGATGATAGAATTTATTTTTCTCCGTTATAAGTAAAAAATTTAAAATACTAAATACAATATTCAAAATTCTCACCTGCACCATCTTGTGTACAGTACCCTTCTTTCAGAACAATGACATCATACATGGTTAGTCGAAGGGCAGGATACTACAGCTTAATGTGAAACCCTCTCACACTCTACGACTTGAAATTGAATAACAGCATTTCTCATTCAAACATTAACTGTTAACTGCCATAAAAATGTTCTCAGTACTAGATTTCAACCACCTTCAAACATATGACTAGTCTCTGATAATGTACTTTGTCATACTGCTGTAATTTTTAATTATTTTATAAAATTTTATAACCAGAACTGTGTTGTATAATGAAGTCAATAACAACTGTCTTCAGACCAATTACAGAGAAGATATTGTGATAGTGAATGGTTTATTTTCTATTAAAAGAAGTATTTTGTTTTAAACAGTCCAAGTATTCTCTCTGAATGTAGTAAAAATTGTTACAGCAATGGAGTAATAAATTAGCAATACAGAAATGTTTTGCATTTAAAACAATTTAAAATAATTTAACTGACACCACATATTCAAATTAAACATTTAATACTGATTTATGCATTGTATATATGACATTAATTACGTTTTAACAGCAAACAGAGACATTAAAATGCAATGAAAGTTAATTTTGCAATTTAAAATAGTTAAATAGTAACTATTACTATTAGTATCAGTTATTACTCAGAATTTACTGTATTAAAACTTAAAAGTAAGCACTCAAGTAGACACTATAAAATAAAAATAAAACTTTAAATAAATAAATAAATAAATAACAGGATAACATTTTATGGTGAGATATACATGCAAAATGGTTTTGCTACGTTTATTATGAATCTTTTTACCTTTCTAAAAGCTTATGCTTTCGTTTTGATTTCGCCGAAAATCATCGACAGCTCTCCTATCACCACTTCCAACCCACTCCGACTAACACTGAAATGCGCATGGTAAAGAAAAAACTTCCGGTTCAAAACTATCTTTCGTGCATATTCGAGAATTTTCTGGATAAGTTCGGAACTATTCGTCCGTTTCCGAGGCATACAAATAATTTTGTTCATTAGAAAGGCCTTGTGTATCCAGTTTAAAATGCAACTACTACAGTAATAATTATGTTACCTTACCATTTAGCTTGATGTGTAATAATAATAATAATAATAATAATAATAATAATAATAATAATCTATTAATTTATTTATTATTTTAATTATACGCATTCTCGTAAATTTAAAAAGACCAAAACATTATAGTTATGTGAAATTACATAGTCTCCTGTCTCACGAAATTTATATGATGATGTTTTATATTAAAACGCGTTATCCATTCATTCATGAGTTTGTTTCTGTATCTCTTTGCGCGCGCATTCATGCTTATTTAGATGATGGGATGTCGTTCAACATTCTTTCACAGATATGAGGGGGATGTCATTACATTATAATGATAAACTCGTAAAAAGAAACTCAGCAGAAACCATGTCATGCTCGAGTTTCTTACAGATGACATTTTTTCAGTCTTCATATCGTTATTAATTCAGCTATGATCATTACTTCATTTATACGCAAAGTAATTCCCTAACACGTTCACTAATAGCAGTGGTCTAATCAAATTCTTCCAAGTGATTATTTTATTGTTTTGTGTGAGCTAACGTCACTCATAATTAAAACAAAGTATGAATGAAAAAAAAAAAAAAAAAAAAAAAAACTGTTATACAAAATCAACTCGTGTGAACGCTGCCATTTTATCACTTCACACCTTTATATGCAACATCACCGAAACTGAAAAACTCTAAATAAAAATTAAAAAAGCACAAAAAGATGATTAAATGTTTAATCCAGTGTTTGCGTATAAAAATATTAAAAATGGCATCTTGTAAAAGTATGTCTCTGTATACATAGCTGTATAATAATTATTCTATCTCTTGTTTTAGCAATATATATATATATATATATATATATATATATATATATATATATATATATATATATTATGTGACAGAATAAGCATTATAAAACGTTCATGTGTATTTTTCATAAAATAAAATTTTTCTCTCTGAAGATGTATATTTTGAACAATATAAAAATTGAACAAAGCCAAATGTATACAAAAGGTCACTGATAACATGAAAATATAATTATTTTTAAAATATCAAAGTTACAAAATAAAAAACAAAATACATGTTTAAGAAAGAAAAGAGTATAAAATCTTCAAAAATTAGAATGGTATAAAATTAAGATTTTTCAAAATAAAACTACTGAAGGGTGAATTTGTTAAAATAATGTACTGTGTACTACAGTGGCTGCAGAGATCTTTAGAGCTAGAAGGAAATACTGTTTTCCTTCATGAAAGTGTAATTCGCCATATCATTTAAGGAAAAAGAGAATATTTCAGAATTACAAAACTAACGTCTGTAATGTGACACCATTGTGTTACCATGGTGATAACACTACACTAATTATGTTTTAATCCATCACAATGACAATACAATCTTGTCATACATACTGCAGACATCACATTATTGTTACAATGTGTTTTTAAAACTAGTTTTTTTTCACAAAGTAATCCCTTACGGTGTCATATTAGTTTTACAATATAAACCATTTTGGTGAAGTTACATTATTTTTACAATTTATCCACACACACACACACACACACACACACACAACTGTTTATGATTAGTTTAAAAAATATATACACCTGAGCACCTGAGAGATTAAACAGTTTCTGTTTAATGCTTGAAACATGTTTATATTTTAAAATAAATTGCCTACGTAATAACTGTAAACCTACTTTTGGGCCACCCTAAGAATCACTCACTGCTCAGTGATGATGAGATGTCAGTGTTGAGGGAGTGTCCTGTCACTCTGCTGGAAATGCTGTCAGATATTAACACGTATTTCAGGTCTGGCAGTGTAAAATAATATACTACTACTTGCATGAAAGTGTTTGTACCTACTGTGTGGGATATTAACAAAAACCTCTTTAGTAATATGTGGCAGAGATGAGGGTAACCAGTGTAAGAACTGTAACGAGTACCTGCTTGGTAATATGTGGCAGAGTGTAACTATTGTAAGAACAGTAACGAGTACCTGCATGGTAATGTGTGCAGAGTGTAACTATTGTAAGAACAGTAACGAGTACCTGCATGGTAATGTGTGTAGAGTGTAACTATTGTAAGAACAGTAACGAGTACCTGCATGGTAATGTGTGCAGAGTGTAACTATTGTAAGAACAGTAATGAGTACCTGCATGGTAATGTGTGCAGAGTGTAACTATTGTAAGAACAGTAACGAGTACCTGCATGGTAATGTGTGCAGAGTGTAACTATTGTAAGAACAGTAACGAGTACCTGCTTGGTAACATGTGCAGAGTGTAACTAGTGTAAGAACAGTAACGAGTACCTGCTTGGTAATGTGTGCAGAGTGTAACTATTGTAAGAACAGTAACGAGTACCTGCATGGTAATGTGTGCAGAGTGTAACTATTGTAAGAACAGTAACGAGTACCTGCATGGTAATGTGTGTAGAGTGTAACTATTGTAAGAACAGTAACGAGTACCTGCATGGTAATGTGTGCAGAGTGTAACTATTGTAAGAACAGTAACGAGTACCTGCTTGGTAACATGTGCAGAGTGTAACCATTGTAAGAACAGTAACGAGTACCTGCTTGGTAACATGTGCAGAGTGTAACCAGTGTAAGAACAGTAACGAGTACCTGCTTGGTAACATGTGGGAGAGATGGGTGTACCCAGGGTATGAACAGTAACAACTACTTGGTGGTAACATAGTATGAGATGGTTGCATCCACTCTGGAAGTGGCTTGATGCTGTGATAATCTTAGCACCACTCTGACGACACAAAATGTAATTTCTGGATTCAGGCTGGAGGCTGCACCTGATCTGTGAAATCATAATAATACCAAAGAACTGCTCCAGAACAACAGCAGCAGCAGCAGCAGGAACACACCAGTTGGGGTTGCACAGACACTGGAAACGTTTTTTAGTTCGATACAAGTAATTGCTCGTGAGATGGGTCCTCATGATTTATTCGTTGTTTGGGTAATTTTTTCTTAATGGACTTCCAGAATTTATTTACTGTGTTTTCATCCGTTTGTGCATCTGGCAAAGTCAAGGTGAGAATGACCTTCAGCTGACGCCTGAGGTCACAAGGAGTATTCTTCCACGCTGATTTGGAAATGTCTGCTTCCTTTATGAGTATCATGTATGGTCCTCCAATCAAACTTGTTGCTGTTTTGCAAATAAAATTGAACTGTTTTTCTGTCAAGCTTTCACTAGAAATGAACACAATGGCACAACAAACTTTTGGAAACATGCCTGTCTGCCCAGTTGTTTCACCTGAAGATTAAAAATCACAACATTTACATAAAAAAGGATTACAAAGGCATATAGAACAATACTGTTGTCATTAATTAGATTAAATACAGATACAGCATGACATTCCTTTAATTAACTGATGGTTAAAAAAAAACAGAGTCAGTGGTTGGCTATTGTACAGTCATTAAACAGAAAAACAAAAATTATCATAACAAAACCTTCAAGCAGACACACATACATAAGAATATAATCGTACGTATAATCATACAGCATAAATAAACATACACAATGACAGACACACACACACACAGAAAATACATATAGATAGATAGATAGATAGATAGATAGATAGATATAATTATTTCAGTGTATGTGTGTGTTTATACATACATACAGAAAAGATTAATTTCAAACAATACATGAAAGCCGAGGGGAAAAAGATAGAAAATGCTGCTAGAAATGCAAACATTTAGAAAACAGGCAACACATACCACGGCCTGCAGACATATCACCAGCGTCATGACTGAAATAGACTTTGTAATGTTTTCTCAGATGTGGCAGAAGTGTCTTCCTTACTGTTGCAACATCCTCATCTACACAAACAACTGCAGTGTCATACATGAACTGACCTGTTAAACAGCAACACAACGTTACCAATAGCAATACCATGTTACCGCTAGCAACACCATCTTTACTGATAGCACCACCATCTTTACTGATAGCAACACCATCTTTACCACTCAAAGTTTACCTCATTAATCTAAACATATTTAAAATACACTATTTATCCATTTTATGCCATTTTAATTATGTTTATCTGTACTATTATGAAGAGTTCATCAAAATAGACACTTTATTCTTCGCCAGTTATGTTTTATTTGTTTTATGTTGTCCAGTATTAATTAATAAAAAAAAAAAAAATTATAAAAAAAGTGTAACAACCAGAGAGTAGAGATTTAAATTAAATTTATCTCAGGTGATACGAAAATTCATATAAATATTTTCCATATATGAGATATTTATTTTTAAATCCATTTTATGCTGTTTTATTCTTAAAAAATAATAAAGTATAACAATGAAAAATGTACACTTTAAATTAATTAGATTTACTTGGATTATGAATAGTTAGTCCAAATATATTCCCTAAACTTCCTAGTTATGTTTTATTTGTTTTATACTGTCCAATCTTAATTAATTAAATAAAAGAATAACAACAAACGAACAGTTTTTAGAATATCTTGCAGTATTTACATATGCACAGAACTGCTTAAATTTTTTATCTAAAGCTTGTCAGGAAAAAAATGCAGCTGCTGCTACTACAACTCTACATGTATCTGATGATGCTGTGACTTCAAATGTGACAGTATAAAATGACAGCATTCAAATATTTAGTAACACTATTAACTGACTGTCATTCTTTGTTTTGAACAAAGACAGATCCCACAAAACAACAAAAACGTTAACAGGAAAAGATCAAAGGTTTTGTTAAAATATTTATTAATACAGGTAAACTTTGATTAATTAATTCATTAAAATTTACTTCTATTTTCTTCATTAAATTCCAGCTATTGTTTGTTTTTTCTTGATGATGATGATAGATCCTCTTAGGACCAAACATTCAGCAGCACTGAAAATTTACACACTTCATTCAGATAATCCATGAAATACTGATTTTAACTTAATTTGGAGAAAAGAAACACATTCCAAAATGGCAGCTTATTCAAATCTTGCTATGTTTTTTTAACTGTTACACTTATTACTGGCAAACACTTTCTTTAGTATCACTGTGATATATAGATAGATAGATAGATAGATACTCACAGATACATGAACATATTAATAAAGAAAAGAAAATTTAGATATACAATTTTTTTTTTTTTTTTTTTTCACCTTGACGCGAGTTTGGGTAACATTTGACCTTGAACCAGAACGAGATCTGTGCAAAGTGAAGCTTGCAGCATGTGACTACAACAACAGCTACGACAACAGCCAGTAACGCCATGAACGCTGTCAGTATTATGTACTCCCTGGTAAAACCTGCTTTAACATCTGCAAAAACAAAAATTTTATTACAAAAATGTTGTCTTCTAATTACAAGTTCAAATTATATAGTAAAACAGACAGTCTGAGAGAGACAGAGAGAGACAGAGAGACAGACAAATATCCCATATAAATGTTAATGACCTGCAATTTATGTTTATGACTTGATTTTTATGATACTAAAGTAATTATTCATAAATATACATTTATTTTGTTTCAGCCTGCTTAATTCTTCCTTCTTTTTTTACTAGATGTTTCTATGAACAACATTATTATTATTATTACAGTCATTATTATTATTGTTATTATTAAACTGAAAGAAATGTAGCAAAATATAAGGCAAACACTAGAGTATTTGCTTTATTATTAAATAGTAATTAATGAAATTAACTAAATAAAATAAATAAATAAGTAAACAATTAAATAACTAAATTGTTATAAATAAATAAATATAAATAAAATAAGTAAACAAATAAATAAATCAAATGTTATAAATAAATAAAATGTTATAAATAAATAAAAATAAATAAATCAAGTAAACAAATAAATAAATAAATAAAATGTTATAAATAAATAAAAATAAATAAATCAAGTAAACAAATAAATAAATAAAATGTCATAAATAAATAAACAGCTACAAAAAAGGTAATGATGAAGACGAAGAACACTTATCACAACTCACAGATAGGCAATATAAACACTCTGAACTGCAGGAGATCAACATTGCAGATGTAAGTTTGAGAAAAATTCTCTTTCTTGACAAAGTTGATGGTCAAGTTGGCTCCAACAATGTTCTGCATACCGAATCTGTATGTAAAAACATTTATTAGAATTATACACACACACACACACATATATATATATATATATATATGCATATCCCATTTTCTCCAGTCCTCTCTCTCTCTACCTCTCTCTCTCTCTGTCTCCGTCTCTCTACCTGTCTGTCTCTCTGTCTCTCACTCTCTCTACCTCTCTCTCTCTTTCTCTCTCACTCTCTCCCTCACACAAAAACACACACAATAAATCAAAAAAAAAAACCTCCAGTCGATTACAAAGTTCTGTATTATTTGTTTATAAAATGTGGGAACAGGAAACAATATTTCACACACACACACAGCCACGAAACATAAAACACTGACACAGCTAACAACATCCTATACATGCAAACAGACACACAGACACACTCACCTTCTGTTGTACAGTTTATACTCGTAATTGTAATGCTTTCCAGCTTCAAACTGTTCTATGTTTTTATCTTGATTTGACCACCATTCGATGGTTTTAAATGTTTCATCGCCACAACCAAACAAAACTTCACAGGAGAAAGTAATTTTGTCTCCTGCGTTTGCAGACATGTTTGAAGGAGGCACTGTCACCACAGGCTTAGGAAACAGACTTTGACAATCTGTAGAAATAAATTTGAAAAAAAAAAAAGTTGAACAAGTAAATTTAAAAATATAACTTTGTTACTATAGACTAATTTAAAAAAAAAAAGAAAAACAATGTTCTAACTGGACTGACAGAGACTGGTTGTCACGGCAACTGATAGAAAAATGTCTGCTACTGTCAGACTGGGTGACAGTGAAGGAGAATTGAACTTTGAACTTTGTGAAATTGTTGCTGCTTTGAAAATCCACTTTAGCAGTTTACACTGTTATTGTTATGTTAATTGCTATATGTATCAAAACCTGTGCACACTGGATCACACACTGGATCACACACAGGATCACACACTGGACACACACTGCACAGTACTATTGTAACACAATTATATAATTCATGCTTTTAGTTAAATAATAAGCGACAAAACTATATAAATAGTACTTGTGAGTGTGTTTGTCTCTTATGTGTTTCTGTATGTGTGCATGTTTGCCTATATATTTATGTGTGTGTGCATGTGTTTATTTTCATTGTTTTCTTTTAACTTGACCATGCCAAACCTCTGACTTGTAATCTGAAGTATGAACTCATTTCCACACTTCCATTGGTCATCACACTGCGATACAGTCCTCCATCTTCCACAGTCGCTGAGATCAGCTGAAGACTTTGTCCGTCGTTACAGATCTGCACCTTGTCTTCGACAGGAAGTACCGGTATCCATGACAAATTTTCATTTTGAAAGAACCACGAGACGTTTGTGAAGCCTTTCGTACAGCATGAAAACAGCTTGGGTTGACCTTTTCGAACAATATCATCTCCATTTTTACATGGTACTAATGGACCTGAGTTTCAGAAATAATGCTTGTGGTTATGAATGAAGAAGAAGAAAAAAAGGTTTGTATTATCATAAACAAAACAAAATAAGTACTTATATATATGTATGTCAAAGAGAGAGAGAGAGAGAGAGAGAGAGAGAGAGAGAGAGAGAGAGAGAGAGAGAGAGAGAAAATATTATTAGACTGCTTTTAAACTAATTTTTGAATATTTCTGTTGATTTTACCTGGTGTTTTTGGTTTTGCAGGACATTTTTCTTTGCAGCTATCAACAATTTCAAGAAAAACCAAAACTGAATGTAGACATATTAAAATCACATTCATTTTCACCTTTCTGAAATAAATCAACAGTATCATTCTGTTTTATTGTGGAGTTTGTCAGTGACAACTAACCCAAAAATGAAATATTAAACATTCTTCATGTTTTTTATGTGATTTATTAAATAAAACCATAAAAATACAATATATTAATGTGCATCTACTTACAAAACAGCTCAGATTAATTTAAAAAAAATTATCATTTAATTACAATATTAGACTATTTTGTCAAAATAAACAATCAGAAATATTTTCTTACAAAGCTTCTCCGATTATATCCCTTAGATAATGGGTTAAAGATTCACTTTTGTTTCACAATTTGTTTGAACTATTCTTCCATTCCAACAGGAGCTCTGTGACAGGTATATTAGAGGCATGGTAAGTATTGTCACTGAGAAGCCACACTTATAAAGCAGGACACATCAAGAAACTGTTTTCAATGAAATAAAAATTTCATCTTCAAGTACAAAGTTGAGAATTGTTACAGGATTACGTAAAGACAGAACTTGGTGAAGTGTGTAGCAGTTTCTTAACAGGAAGCACTGGAACCTGCTTTTGTTAGACACCACAGCTGCACAGTGATGATGAGGATGCTGCTGCTGATGATGATAACCTGATGAGGATGACAGACATTATAAAATAAATACTTTTTATTTTTGACATTACAAGAAAATCCCAGTATTCCTTCAAAATAAATCTCAATCCAAAGAATTTCTGTAACCTGTGAACCTCAGATATGTAATTTTGAACACTGAACAAAAAAAAAAATAAAAGAAAGGAAGCGACCATGAAAGTGTGAATGAACATGGTGACAAGTTATAGGTTTTATAAACTTGTTATTAATTAGCAAGCAAGTGCCATAAACCACTCAAGAGCTATTTTTAAACTCTGTGACCACAATAAATTCTGAATATCAGTAACAGATTTTGGTATACTGTCAAATTATGTTAATCAAATTTTGGAACAGATTAAGTAAAAAAAAACACAAAAAAACATGAAACACACACAAAATAAAATAAAAAAAATAATGAAAAAAAAACAACTATTGGTACAAGATACATTAACTATAATTAAAGAAATAAAAATGTATAAACTTCGTAACTCACACTAAAACTGACATTTCGCGTCTTTAAATCATTGTCATTATCAAACTGTATTTCTGAGAGATTCCAACACCAACATCCACACATCCACACATTCAGTAATGCCTTTCTTTCAACAGGACTCTGTGACCTACGAAATCACGGTAAACTCGAGATGCGCTAACCTTTAAAATATTTAATTACTAAGCGATACAAATTAAAACACTGAATCCTCACTTCCTTAAACAACTTTAATTATGGGCTGGAAAAAAAAAAAAAAAAAAAATTAGAAGAAGAAGAAAAGAAAAAAAAAATAGATTATAAACATAATTCATATTTATTTGTTTTTCAATTCTTCGAAAATTGTGTCTTAACAGGAAGTTCGTGTCAGACCACACAAAAGGGAAGTAAATCAGGCTGATAGTGGGTGAATGTTGGTGAATGTGTGTGTGTGTGTGTGTGTGTGTGTGTGTGTGTATGTGGGTGGGTGTGTGTGTGTATGTGGGTGGGTGGGTGTGTGTGTGTATGTGGGTGGGTGGGTGTGGCAAGAATTATCTATTAAATGGTTTTAATTATAAAAATGTATAAAACCTAACAACAACAGCAATAATAATAATAACTGTAAATTACTTAAATATAAAATAATGAATTAAAACGTACTACTGGAAATTAAATAAACAAAAATCAGAAACGTATAAAAAGTATTTAAGTTGATACATACACTCGTACATTCTGTGTAATTAAATCCATACAGTACATATAATCTTTTCCTGTTTTTTTGTTTTGTTTTGTTTTTTTTTTTGTTTTTTTTGCTGTTAATGGCGTCTGACAGATGATTAGATTAGACTGGTTCTAGGATACATCATCAACACAAAAGAAATATTTGTCTGACATTAAAATATGTTTACAGTATTCATTTTGTTTAAGCTTCTCTTGAAAAATGCCAAAGCTTCATGGTTATATCGACATTCTCATTGCCAGCATCTGCACCTATCAGTTTAATAACTTAGTAAGAAGTTATACAACATCTTCAAATAGATGGTTATTCATTAACTGGCCATCTCGTAAGGTTTTCTGTGACCCATTTCAAATTCATACAACTAAATGCATAAAAATTCCAGTTTGTTTTGTTTCTGGATTTTTTCGAATTCCAGCTAGAGCTCCACAAATAGGTTATCAAAGGCTGTTATATTAACTTTTCTGAATATGGATTTAATTATAATAATAATAATAATAATAATAACAACAATAATAAATGAAAGATTCCTTACTACTATTAAATTGAATATAGCAATGTTAAGAAACACTGGGTTTTCTCTTTGTTATCTTTATTTAGTTTTGTCATTATAACAGCTGATATTAAAGTATGTTATTGGTCAACATTACAAATCTTTTTAATTTTAATTTTTTTTTAATTCTTAAATATTAAATGTGTCTGTAATAAGAAAAATTATTTTATATTTATTACACTAAATAGTTTAAAATATTATAAATCAGCTTTGTACTGTGTACTGTTCTTATGACCACAAATGACACCCAATAATCAATTTTATTTTTTATAATTATTTTTTATATATATTTTTTATTAATTTTATTATTATTATTATTTTTTATTATTATTATTTATTTATTATATATATATTTATTTATTTCATTTTTATATATTTTTTTTTTTTTTTTTATTATTTATTTAGATGTTGTTTTTTTTTATGACGTCATACAATAAATCATCCCAATAATTTATTTTTATCATTTATCGGACAGAAACAGCATCAGTCAAAAAATGTACATTAATCCTTTAAGTCCTAAATACAAGCTAACATGTACACACACACATGAAAATCAAAAAAAGAAGAAAAAAACAAGATATAAAAAGTGTATTTAAAATGTTTATTTATATATAAAAGCATGAACTAACAGTCTATCATATTGCACAAACTACCAAAGGCGCAGTAATGTTTTTGTAGAGATGATCTTTAGCATAAGAAAATCATCATCACCATCATCATTATAATCATTGTAATTATTATTATCATGACAATCATTATTTATCATTTGATAACCATTGATTATTCATCACACTCATCATCATAATCATCATTTATTATGCAGTAATACTGACATAACAACATCAGTCACCATGACATATTGATTTTTATTTTTGACACTAAAGTTCAACTCTACCAATATTTTGCAAAAACTGTCCACTAATCAAACCTTGTATTTGTTTTAATTAACGGATAATTTGAAACTGTTTCATATCAGAACAAATTCTGGTTCATATCTTTTAGTTTATTTTGTCCCGTTTTATTATTATTATTATTTTAAGCATGTTGAAAACTGTTCTGACTACGTATAAAAGTAATCATAGTTGAAATTCTGACAATTATAATTAACCCATCAAGTTATTAAATAAATAATAATAATAAAAAAGGTACTTCAGATTTAGTATTTAGTTTACATTTTTATTTTTAAAAAAAAAAACAACAAAAAAACAGAACAAATTTGTTTCATCTCTTCTATGGACATTGGCAACTACTACTGAAAATGAATTACATAATTTCAAAATTTTCATTAATGCTAAAATTCAACAAGTGAATATTCAAGAATGATATTTATGGCAACCGTAGTAGAAAATATGGCAAGCATAAAAGTATTATGTATAGATTAATAAAAAATATAATTACATATTCAAGTAATAATTATAAAAACATAAAAAATTCAAAACTTTTTATGTCATCAAAAACCAGCCATGCAATATATAACATAAGCAAAGAAAATTTCCAGTGCATATAAAACTGTCAAAATGAAAAATGCATATATCAAAATTCACAATATAATTAATGGAAGATTAAATAGTAAAGGATTAGTAATTTAAAATTTCAGAACAAGAAAAAAAAACTTTAATAAAAAAAAGAAAATAAAATCACTAAAAATCCCAGACTTTGTTTAATTATTCTTTATCAGTAAGACAAATAGGTTAAAATTGTTATTCACAAAGCTGAAATTTAATCCCTAATTGTTATATTTAGCAAGAAAAACAAAACAACATCCTGGACATTTATGAAATATGTTTGTTTGTATTAAGCCAATGTCAAAGATGAAAAGAGAAAAAGGTTTATTAAAAAAAATAGAGAAATGATTTTAATATAGCTGCATTAATTAAAATTTTAAATAAGTAAATTATAAAGATTTTCATGTTAACTAATTAGTACACTGTGTGGTTCTAGGAACAAATTTCTTTGACGTGTCTCTTAATTCAGAATATGATTTTTATAAATAATAAAAATATCAACAGATGCATTTAAAAAAATATATTTTGTAATTGTAATAAAAATATCAATTAATATATTTTGTAAATATTCAATTGTAATAAAAATATCAATTAATATATTCAATAAATATTCAATTTATTTTGTTTTTAAATGGCATCCTCATATGAATTAATATATTTAAAAATAAATTTCATTTTGTCTATGTAATCGTGACTGTAATCACAAGAGGTAAAAAAACAACTGATCAAAATCCATATTCCATATTAAATCACAAAAGTAGACTTTACAAACTGTGTTTTTTTTATAATAATTGTAACAGAACCGAAGTCTGGCATAATTTTAAAAAATGAAACCAAATGTCAGTCCAAGTCATTCAAAAACTGAAACGTAAACACTGAAATCAAAACATTTATCAATTTACAGGCCATTATAAATATTTTTAAACACATTGTAAGAAGAAACAGATAAAACAAACACGAAAGAATGAAAAAGTTATGTATTCACACCAAAAAAGCTAAAGTAACAAAACAATAATAAATAAGATACAAAACTCCTTGAACATAATTTTGACCCAAACATGACACATAAGCAACTTCAGTGTTTTATATATATATATCACTTTTATTTGTTTTTTGTTTTTTTGGAAGGAGTGGGGGTAACCTTTAATTTTTAATTTATAATTATTACTTTTTTCTTTTTTTTGGCAGCGTTAACTGCCTAAACAGAATTTTTCCAAAAAATAACTATATACATTGTTTTTTTGCACTGTCAGAACACTTCACAAATAAAGTGAAAATCATTTTCTTTTTACAAAGTTAAATTTCAGTAAACCAAATACTAGGCAGAAATTATAATTTTGGATGAATTTGGCTCCAAACTTAACTGAATTCTGTTAATTTATTTATTTTTATTTATTTTTATTTTTTTTTTAAATTTATTTTTTTATAATTTTATTATTGTGTTTTATTTATTTATTTATTTATTTATTTTATTGTTTTATTTATTTATTAATACTGCAAAATCATTATATTCATCATCGTCAATAATTATTACTACTACAACTACTACTACTGTTGTTGTCATTTATCATCATTATTCTTATTAAAAGCCAAATTATTTTACATTATTTTATTCATTAAACCAAAATTCACCACAGGATGAATTTACTGAATCGAGAACATTATTATGTTCAAGTCTTTATTTAACATCACCAGTATGTAAAACCTGGCTCTTTTTGTCTGTAATACTAGCATGCTCATTATAAAAGAACTCAATGTTTAAAAATAAGATTCATGTAAAAATGACATAAAGCTATTTATGTACAGAACTACCAGTATATAATACAATGCATGAAAAGAAAATAAAGACGCAGTATCACTAAATGACTGTTTTAACCAATCCATTGTACAGGACTGAATCATACTGCATGATATTTATATATAAAATGTGATTAAATTAAACTGTATGTTTACCAATTATGATAGACACTTTAGTCTTAAACTATAAATTTAGTAATTACTGACAGAAATAAATAATTCAAACTCTGCTTCAAATAATCTATAACATGACAAATTACATTTAGCAAGCCAGTTAATAAGAATGTTATTTTAATAAAAATATATGACTGGTGTACAAACAGACAGACAGACAGATAAGGCTGTAAACAAAATTAATCCACACATAAACATGTGGCCAAGAAGAAAAAAGCCAATAAATATAAAAAGATATATTTGTATATAAAATTGAATAAAAAGCAAGAAATATATAAATATATATGTATAAATCATAAATGGATTCCATTAATGAACAATAAAATAATATACCCTTCAGTTACTCAGAACAATAACATAATAATAATAATAATAATAATAATAATAATAATAATAATAATAATAATAATCTTAATAGCAAAACAAAAGCACCAAAAAGGACAGAATATTAATAAAAGAGATTAAGAGATCGAAGTAAATAAAAGTACAACTGAGAGAGCTTAACAGCAGTTTCATCCTGCTATCACAAAATGACCAGCATTACACAATCATGTGGATTAAACATTTTATCTCACCCCCAGCTATTAAATAAAATATCAAATACAAAGCTGGCATTGATACCAAATAGCACAGAAACCAGAAGCTAAACAATAATTATTAAAACTTTAGAAATACTGAATATTTATTTAATTTTGTAAAAAAAAAAAAAAAAAAAATATATATATATAAAACACCATTTTGTTCCTCATGTTCTGCAACTTGAGGCTTCAGTTTAAAAAAAGGTAATAAAATTTATAACAGAATAAAACTTTAACAAGTAGCTTTGACTAAGTTAAAATGTAAACATTTTTAAATTTAAATGCTAAAATGTATTAACGAATTGTAAGACAATAAATGATTAATAATGTGTGATTACATAAAATGTTAAAGATTAATATACAAACATTAAAATTAAAATCCAAATGTTAAAATTAAAATCCAGATTTAACACTTAATTTTTAAAAGTTAAAATTAATTAAGAAAGTGTTACCCATATAATAACTGGCATTGTATGTCATCATTTATCATCTGGATGACAATCAGCAGTAAACCAGCTTCAAAAGTCTATTAATTTGTATCTGTTGAATTTTTTATTTTATTTTTATAAAAATATAAATTAATCCTCGTTTCGAAAAAAGATAAAATCCAGAAATCCGTGTCACCTCCCCACTAGTGCCCAGCCTACCAGATAACTGGTTTGGTATTGTAATAACGGTTTAATAATCTGATGAAAAAGCACTTTTTTTTCAAAGAGCTCAATGATAAAGATAAAATCAATACTATACTTAAATTCATTACGATAATTATTACAAATATAATTATGATAACTGTAATAATAACAAAGCTAAAAGATTAGACCAAGCAATATCTAAAAAATTATTTACATGAGAAATATGAAGCTGCAGTTTGTGATAATCTTCTCACAATATGAAAATCAAAGACTGTATAAACAAATTTCTATTTCTACTGGCCTAAAAACAAACCTTCTAACCTGCATATTGGATAGACAATAACAAAAAGTGGTAAATGAAGAGAGATGCTTTATTTTAGTAATGGATTAAAAAAATTGGAGACAGTTCAAATATGAATAAATATCTAAAAGATTAAAAACAGGAACAATTGTTTAGAATGTTATAAATAAGCAAGATCTGATAAAAATGAAAATAAAGATGGTGACTGTGGTTTTATTAAAATGTAAAGTGTTGAAGAAACTATAAAGATATAAAGAATATTTTTCCTTTTAAATATAAACAAGGAAAAAAATATTTTAACAAGAAAAAGTGTGTTTAGCAGAAACATCGTGGAGGTGTAAATTATTATTTAAAACAGAGAAAAGGAATTTACAAGAAAAACATTTTACAGATCTGCAGCTGTAACAGTTACAAAATGTTTTCAAATTTCTATTACAAAATTCAACCATTTGCAAAAAACAACCCCAAACTGTAGTTTACTAAAAGTGTTGGTAAAATTAAGCCTAACATTAAAAATACCTAAAACAATTCTACAAAACAAAATGGCTGCTCTGCAGTTTTGAAAATGCTAAAATGTAAACAATCATTAAAAACCTGACAAACAATATCAGTATTAATTATGGCTTAGTCACAAAAAATATTTTCTAATTATTTTCTAATTATTTTATCTAAACAAAATGTCTACCAAATCAGCAGTGTCAAATTCCAAAATATTGAGTGTTACTAAAAATAAAATAATTATAAAAATGTAAATTTAAATTTATTAAATCTAACCCTCAATAGCTAGTTTATCTAAACCATGAAATTTACAAAATAAAATGGCTACTTTTATTTACAGTAATTGTTTAGTACTTATTAAAATCCACTTTCACAGAAATAAATTTGTGTAAAATATTTTATCTCAAAAAGTGGTCAAGATTTTAAAAATATCTGTGGTGATGTAAATCAGTGAGCAAAAACCAGTGATTAAACATTTTCCTAATTACGAAAATAGATTTATTTTATATATCTTTAAAAATTTAAATGACTAAAAACTAACTCTTTACTCTTAAAATTCGTTTTGTTCGTAAAATCTTTTATCAAATTTATAAATATTTCTTCTTTTCATTTTTTATTTTTTTTATTTTTTTTTAAAAATAATAATGGACGGTAATGTCAAACTGCAATTCATTAAACAACCAACAATTTTCTGTATGTTTTTTTTTTTTTCTACAACATTAAAATGAAGAGTTTGTTTTCATCTTGTGTTAACATCCGTCTCAAAGTCATGCATTACGTGGAGATAGAGTAAAAACGTTTTGCTGCTGTCGACTGCCTAGATTGCGGTGAGGTTTCTGCTCTGCGTAATGTGAACAATAAGTTTTCCTGGTCGTGGTTGGTTGCTTTCTTTCTTTCTTCCCACAAGCCCGACTTCCTGTGCGACTGTCTGGCACTCGTCTGCACTCATAAACACGTGTTTGCCCATGTACTGGTCTCGTAAAACGTTGTTGTTCCAAATCTGAACAAAAAAACAACAACAACAACATCAAATGTGTCTCACTTGTTTCACCAAACAAACTGAAAATCTTCCCAAATCTTTTAATCTACAGATGATGTGGCATCATATTTATATAACAATAATTTAGAACCTTATTAATAATAATAATAATAATAATAATATTAATAATAATAATAATAATAATAAAAATAATAATAATAATAACGATAAAAATAATAATAATAATAATAATAATAAAAAAATAATAATAATAATAATAATAGCAATAATAATAATAATAAAAATAATAATATGTGGGTTATCCCTGATTGTTGTTTTTTCTAGCAAATCATTCATATTTTATAAACATAAAGTGACCGTAATATAATAAATTACTGTAACCTAGTAGACCATTAATTATTAATAATAAAGTATAACTGTAAAGTATAAATCCAACATGGCGGCTGATAATTAACAATCTTTCAAACTGCTTCTTTAAGCAGAGAATTTATCTAAACATTTTAAGGAATCAAAAACCTGATGGACCGAAAAATTAATTCCAAAAGTTGTCACATCTCAGCCTGCAAGGGTTGTTTTTACTTATCAAGTTTACAAAAGACCAAAACAAAAGAGAAAACGTCAGCTCATAAAGATAGTTTCCTGTGTTCTACTTTATAAGAGTTACAGAAGGTGGTGTTGGGATATAGCTATTTGTTCACCTGTATTTTGATGGGACTTCCCACTGGATTTTTTCTGTAGAACAGAGCTGAAACATTCCACTCTGGGTTGACAGTGTTCTTACAGGCTGGTGTTGTCACGGTTTCACCTTCGCAGGATATAATACAGTAGGGGTCAGCACCTGGGTGAAATGTTTTTTAATTAAAAAGAAGTGTGTGAGTCAGCAGTCTGTGTGTGTGTGTGTGTGTGTGTGTGTGTGTCTGTGTGTGTGCATGTGTGTGTGTGTGTGTGTGTGTGTGTGTGTGTGTGTGTGTGTGTCTGTGTGTGTGTGTGTGTCTGTGTGTGTGTGTGTGTGTGTGTGAATCTGTGTGTGTGTGTGTGTGTGTGTGTGTTTGTCTGTGTGTGTGTGTGTCTGTGTGAATCTGTGTGTGTGAATCTGTGTGTGTATGTGTGTGTGTGTGTGTGTGTGTGTGTGTGTGTGTGGGTTTTGTGTGTGTGTGAGTCTGTGTGTGTGTGTGTGTGTGTGTGTGTGTGTGTGTGTGTGTGTGTGTGTGTGCCTGTGTCTGTGTGTGTGTGAGTCTGTGTGTGTGTGTGTGTGTGTGGGTGGTACTGTGTGTGTGTGAAAAATATTTAATTAAAAAAACAGTGTGTATGTCTATGTGTGTGTGTACGGCTGTGCATTTATCTGTGTCTGTGTCTGTGTGTGTGCTTGTATGTATATATATGTGTTTACTTGTATATATGTTATGGATGTATATGTTGTGTGTATGTGTGTGTACGTGTGTATATGTGCCTGTGCCTGTGCGTGTGTGTGTATGTGCTTGTGTGGTCTATTGTTGTAATAACATTATGTAATATAATTTTAAAAAATAAATTTTAATTGGTTTTTGTCACATTTATTTAAATGTGTTTAGAGAGAGAGAGAGAGAGAGAGAGAGAGAGAGAGAGAGAGAGAGAGAGAGAGAGAGAGAGAAAAATGACACATAAAGACCTTGAACACAAACAACATCAATTCATTATTTCAGTTTTTCACCCTGTCATGACAACTGTGTTCATGACAACTGTGTTCACTCCCCTCAGATCTGAGTGATACTTGACCAGAAGAAAAGAGAAAAACAACAAAAAACAAAAGTTATCAGAAACAGTTAGTGAATGATTACCGACCTTGTGTGTCCTGTTTTTCCAGTCCACTGGCTCTGACCACTTTGATGCTGGTGACCATAACTGGAGCCTTTGAAGCACAGTTCCACCAGGAAGCTTCAGGTATGTCCTGAGTGAGATGTCTGTTAGAAAAAAAGTTTTGTACAAAACAGAATAGTAAACAGAGACGTTGATATTGAGACACATACAGACAACACTTCATTGAAATATGAGAAAATCTTGAATCAGGTAATAAAAGGAATGAAAAAAAATAAAGAAAAACCAAATAATAATAATAATAATAGAAATCATAATAATAATAGTAATAATAGTAATAATAGGAATAGGAATAGTAATAGTAGTAGTAGTAGTAATAATAATAATAATAATAATAATAATAATAATAATAATAATAATAATAATAATAATAGGAATAGGAATAATAATAATAATAATAATAATAATAATAGGAATAATAATAATAATAATAATAATAATAATAATAATAATAGGAATAGAAATAGGAATAATAATATAATAATAATAGGAATAATAACAGGAATAGGAATAATGATATTAATAAGAAGAATAATAATAATGTTTTTTAAAAACCACAAAAATAAGAAAGAAAGAAAGAAAGAAAGAAAGAAAGAACAAAAAGAAAGAAAGAAAAGAATGAGAGTAACAAAAGGGGAAGATATTTATAGAAAATTTAAACAATTTACTCATTTAAATAGAACACAATTCATCTAAATGAAATGCTTTACTCACTTGAAACATTTTACTCACCTAAATGAAACAGTTAACCCACTTGAACAAAAGTTTATTCATTTGAATGGAACATTTTGCTGACTTGAATTAGTTTACAGTTAAATGAAACACTTCACTCACATATATGACAAACTTCACTCACATAAATAAAACACTTTACTCACTTTAATGAAACACTTAGCTCACCTGAATGAAACATTTCACTCACCTGAATGAAACACTTCACTCCCCTAAATGAAACATTTCGCTCACCTGAATGAAACATTTCGCTCACCTGAATGAAACACTTCACTCACATAAATGACAAACTTCACTCACATAAATGAAACACTTTACTCACTTAAATGAAACACTTCACTCACCTGAATGAAACACTTCACTCCCCTGAATGAAACATTTCACTCACCTGAATGAAACACTCAGCTCACCTGAATGAAACATTTCGCTCACCTAAATGAAAAATGTTTCACTCACATAAATGAAACACTTCACACATCTGAATGAAGCTGTTTAAGGACTAGTATGATGAAGCATTTATTTACTCACTTGAACCCATTGAATGAGCCGGTGTAGACTCTGAGAAGAAAGTCTCCCTCTTTGCCTGGCTCAAACGTGCACGGCACAACGACGTAGCGACCTTTCTTCAATGCGTGACGCAGAAACATGGACCGGCTGTCGCGAAACGTCGACGACACGACCTTCTCCTGCAGGTTGAGGTCGTGAACTCTGTAGCGTCTGTTCAGCTCAACCTGAATAGATGGGGGAAACAAACAAAGCACTGCAGTGAATGCGCATGTGACTGAAATATTAATGGTTTTTAGGTGTCTGTCGAAAGTTTCTTGCATAATGATAATAAGAAAGGAAACCAGCTACAGGCATTCCACTGACTACTAATACTGATTAGCAGTAAGTAATATTCTGCCTGCACCTCCCCACTGACTGGATAACAAATTCAACCCAATGGGCATTGACTTTCAGATCAAAGACAAGATTAAAATAGTTAATTGCTTGAATAAATGAAATAAAACAAAAACTGAAATAAAAAAATGTGAAAAAAAAAATGTTATCTTAAATCAGTGGTCATGATTAAAGTACTTGACTTTTTTATTTTAATTTTTTTTTTTTTTTTTTTTTTTTTCAACCAATTTTATACAAATACAAATCTATATTTTTGTGGCATAATAAATTATGTGAAAATAATATCTGATCTCAAATCCTATATATTTTGGATACAAACTTACTTTGAGCACTGTAAATCCAATTGTCTGGTTGGTACTCCCTGACTGTACCCTGGTACTCTTCTGACTTAGTTGTATCATGACATCATCCTCATCACCGGTCACATCAAATGCATACTACAACAACAACAGCAGCTTTTTTTTTTCTTTCCTCTTCGTAAAAATTCATTAGATACATACATACATACATACATACATACATACATACATACATACATACATACATACACAGATAATCAATCATTAAATAATTTAACTGTTTGTTGTTGTTGTTTTGTTTTTTTGTTTTTTAACTGAAATATATATAAAAAAAAAAAAAAAAAAAATCAAAAAACCTAAAAACAACACTCAAAAACAACAATTAATTAATTTAATGATTATCAGCTTTCAAACAGTTGCAAGAAAAATATTTTTAAAGAAAATTAAAATGTAAGATATATATTAAATAAAATCATTGAAAAAAAAAACAAAAACCTGTTACAAAATGTATAAATCAATATTTTAAATATACTATTACAAAAACTGTCAAAATTAAAAAAAAATAATAATAACAATAATAAAAAATAATAATTTAAAAAATACCATTTGTAAAAAATTAACAAATATTCCATTTATAAAAAATATATAAATAAACAAATTGATGTTCCAGTGATTTTTGAAGAACTAAACATTAATATAAAAAACAATAATTAAAAAATTAAAAAAAGAATACATTTTTGAACCTAAGAAAATAAATTAAATTGGTAATTTCAAACAAGAACAGCTGTTCCATAAACATATTAAATATTTCATAAAATCAAAGCATAATAAATAACAGCTTTTAACAACAACAAAAAAAACTCCCAAAACCCAACATTTTTAAATATTTCTTTTAAAACATCTCAATGTGTAAAGTATTGATGTTCAATGTCATTTTGGAACAATGACTGCTCCATTTATTATCAGTAGAAAATGACTGGTCCCTTGATAAAACGCAGGTAAGTTGTGTATGCACATTTGAATTAAAAAACAGAGATAAGAATTAAAAAACAGAGACATGAATCCTTACTACTCATTTCAAGTCTACTTTTAATGATCAGTAGCAAAGTGCATTTTATCTGCACCTTCCCATTATGTTGGAAAATTACGGCCATCCAGCATTATTGTCTGTGGACTTCTGTTACCGATTAGCTAAAAAGTGTATTTTATATGACCTTCTCATAGACAGAAAATAACACATGTACCAAAACGATGATTAAAAAAACAAAACACCATTATATAGTATCATTATTATTGTCATTATTTTATCATTTATGTAATGTTATTTGAGAAAACATATTTTAGTATTATTATTATTATTATTATTATTATTATTTTATTTATATTTTATTTTGATCTAATGGTATGTGTCAGAACATATTTTTTTATTATTGTTATTATTATTATTTTTTTTATCTAATGATATGTGAGAGAACATATTATTATTATTATTATTATATTTCGTTTTTAATATAGATACATGAGATAACATAATAGTATTATTATTATTATTATTATGAATTTATTAATTTGTTTATTTATGTAATGTTATGTCAGAGAACATATTTTATTATTATTATATTTATTTATTTATTTATTGATTTATTGATTTTTAACACTGACTGATATTTCAATACTGTTCTTTTGTTATTGTTTTATTAATTTAAAATTTTCTTTAAAACAATATTAATTCAGGAAAGTAACAACTCTGGAAAAAAGCAAGAAAAAGAAAAAAAAACGTAACAAATTTAGCACAATTAACTTTTCGCTATGCTGATGATACCCAGATGTTGTTAAAATACCTGTGGGTTTTTCAGAAACGAGTCGCGGTTGTTGATGCACCCCCCAGCCAGGTCAGGTGACTTCCACTGCCCGTGGGCTGCCCCCTCGTGCCAGGTTTTCTTCAGACTGAGGAACGAGGTGTTCACTGTTCGACAGATTGCAACCTGGACAAAGTTCTTACAGAAATCCTCAAATGTCATCCTGAAATTAAAATATTGAATCCTGTCAGTATGTCATACTCAAATGAAAACAGAAATCCTGTCACTATGTCATACTTAAATGAAAACAGAAATCCTGTCACTATGTCATACTCAAAGGAAAACAGAAATCCTGACACTATGTCATACTTAAATGAAAACAGAAATCCTATCACTATGTCATACTCAAAGGAAAATATTATATCCTGTCAATATGTTATGAATATAAATTCTGTCAGTGTTATCCTTTAACATTATAATCCATTAAAAATATCAAACATTTAACATATCTTCCTGTGACATTATTTTATCATTCTTTACTAAATATTTAATTCCATATAATTTAAATTAAGATAAATAAATAACTGTCAAAATGTACTAAGTAAAATAAAATATTAAAGTGTACCAGAATTCACCATCATCTTCAAACGTCAGACCAATTTTTTCTCTGTCATCTTTGCTAATCTTCTCCCACTCTGGCGATCTAGCAAGCAGAAACAAATCAGAGTTTTAACTACACACACTTTAACAGTCTCGTAGAGCTTTACACAGCCAACATGTCTTTTGAGTAGCTGACATTGTAAAATCAGTTAAAACCAGTCAAAAGAACTTTGTGTTATAAATAGAGTGTGCAAAAATATATCAAAGAAGGAAAAACAAAAATATTAGGTTCATTTGCCTTAGGTTCATATGATCCTTTAAGTTGTTTGTAAAACTTTACACATAAATGAGTGTGCTATTTCACAAAATTGCTTGACACTTATTTTTATCCAGTGAAATGTAATGAAAAACAGCACAGAATATTAATTTTTAATTTTTATTTTTTTCCATAAATTTATATAATCTGTATAATCAAGACAGACATATTTCTGTTTAAAGGAATGAATGTTAAATAATGTTCTCAACCTGTTTTTTTAACCTGTTGTTATATCCTATCACAGTTCTCAACCTGTTTTTTTAAACCTATTTTATATCCTATCACAGTTCTCAACCTGTTTTTTTAACCTATTGTTATATCCTATCACAGTTCTCAACCTATTTTAACCTACTGTTATATCCTATCACAGTTCTCAACCTATTTTAACCTACTGTTATATCCTATCACAGTTCTCAACCTATTTTAACCTACTGTTATATCCTATCACAGTTCTCAACCTATTTTAACCTACTTTTATATCCTATCACAGTTCTCAACCTGTTTTTTAACCTACTGTTATATCCTATCACAGTTCTCAACCTGTTTTTTAACCTACTGTTATATCCTATCACAGTTCTCAACCTATTTTAACCTACTGTTATATTCTATCACAGTTCTCAACCTGTTTTTTAACCTACTGTTATATCCTATCACAGTTCTCAACCTATTTTAACCTACTGTTATATCCTATCACAGTTCTCAACCTATTTTAACCTACTGTTATATCCTATCACAACTATATCTAATAGAAATATGAGACAGGATCCACTGCTGCAACATAATGGACTAGCATTGTTCTGTTGTTTAGCTGTGTGTTTTGTTTTTCATTAATACAAGGGATCTTTTATTTTTACCTTCATACAGACAGGACAGCTCAAACAATAGCTTTATTAAGCATGAGTTGGAACTGGAAATAAGACTGTACAAGAACCAAAGAGGATTAATCTCCTGAAGAATTAGATGTTGCCCTAATTCTATAATACTGAGCTACAGGCATTTATTTATTCTGACAGGCAACAAGAGATAGACAGACAGACAGACAAACAGAATTCTGCTTACCCATCACTGAATGCTCCCTTCCACTCACACTGGCCCCAGGGATTTCTCAGTCTGATCATCGGAATCTTGTCACGGTTAAACAAGCCAAACAGCCCGGAACCTTCGAGGTGAATGTTCTTCACTTCAGTGATTCCATAGGCGTGTCCTTTCACCAGCCCCACATCAGTGGATGCTTCCATATCTGCCTGGGATGTTGCCTGGAATTGCAGAAGACCCCCAAACAAATGTTTGTTTAATAACTTGGTAAGTCAATGAAATGTCAAAAAATATTTATCTGACAATGAGATTTTGTTGCTGCACAGATTTTGACATTACTTTGAAGATTTCTGGAGACTGAATCTGTTGTTGTGGTCACATACAGTAACATGTTCTCTTTTAACTTCCAAATCATGGTGCACTATGCAACAACAGAGCAGTTTAGAGTATAACATTACTAATTATTAAAAATTTTTTTTTTTTTTTAAAAAAAAGTGAATTAAAAAAAAAGAAAAAAGAAAATAATAAGAAAGTAAAGGGTAATTTATTTTTTTTTTAATTTTTTTTAGTAACAAACAAAAGTAAAACTAAAAATAAAATAAAACGTATTTCTAAAACTTACAGGAATTGATGCTGCCATCAACGACTTCCTGTCCATGTCTTTGTGAAGTCGAGAGAACAACGTTGTCCGCTCTTCCAGTTTGGTGGCCACCTCAGCCTTGACCAGGTCAACCGTGTCTGAAACTCCACCAGTGAAATCCTCCAGTGCCTCACTCAGTTCCCCCCCATCCAGACTTTCATAATTGCCAAACAACCTGGTAATTCACAACATTTTCATAATTACCAAACAACCTGGTAAATCACAACATTTTCACAGTTACCAGCCTGGCAATTTCATATTTACCAACATGGTATTTTAATAATAATTTCACAACTACCAAACTATCTGGTAAGTAACAATATTTTCTTAGTTGCCAGCATAAATAACAGTGTCATAATTATCAAACAAGCCGATAATTTTATTAACATTTCCATAGTTATCAAATAGTTTTATAAAGCATCTTTATAAAAAAAAAAACATATACTAAGTGATGCATTTAAAAACAAAGTTTACAGTGTCCTGTTTACTTAAATGGATAAACAAATAATTATCTATGATAACAGTTTTAAAACCCCCACAAAACCCACTTAGCGTGAGCTTTGTCTATCAAGACACTCCAGTATAATTTTAATACATATTACATTTAAAAAAAAAAAAAATTTATACAAATAATTATCTATCAAAACAATTTAAAAACAAAAAACAAAAAAACAAACACACTTGGCATAAGCTTTCTCCAACAAGGCACTCCAGAATTCATTGCGACTCTGCGAGTGAATGAAAATGAGTTCGTCGTTAATGGTTGGCAGGAAGTCGTCAATGACAACCTCAACCCACTCTCCGTAGCGCCAGAAATTGAAGCGAAAAATGCCCTGATAGTTCTCTGGCTTCTCTGCATCCCATTCCTGTCCTTTTGCATCAGGAATCACCTGACAGTGGAGAGAGGAAGATAGATTTTAAAAATGCACCAAAAAAAGTTTGTTATTGTTATATATGAAGAAAGGAAAGAAGTGTGGAAGGAAGAAAGAATAAAAGAAAGGATAGATGGAAGGATAGATAGAAGGATAAATGAATGGAATAAAGGACCACACACACACACACACACCTACACACATACATACACATATTCAAACAGTGGGTCCCTGTTCACAAACAATTGGGATAACAACCAGTTTGAATAACAATGGTTCTTCTGAAGAAAATTTAAATTTGTTTGACGAACAGGAATTTGAAAAACAAACAGCTGCTTCAAAGTTGCAAAAACAAAAAGAAGAATCAATGAATGAATAACTATTCTATTTCAGCTTTTATTCTGTCTCAAACTTAACATACAGTATAAATCAATATTTTTGAAATTTAGATAACTTTAGTGAACAATATTATAATTTCTTCTTGCTATACATGCACATAAGGAGGACAACAATAGCAGTTGATATTGATTTTTTTGATTCTTTCTTTCTGGACATGCACAATAGTAGTTTCTAGCATTCTCAACATGTCCAAGTCTCCAGTCATACAAGTATCATGTTTTGTGTCCGAATTTGTTACCTTACTCAGTTACTGTGTCCTTTTTCTTGTTTTATATCTGAAGTAAGATTCTACATAACCATGTATAGCATAGGAATGCTAACAAGTCAATTACCACCAAAATTAACCTTGAAATCATATTGAAACTCAAAAAAAAAAAGGAATAAGTATAAACAAGCTTAGTTCTGAGTATAGAATGGTAAAATGTACAATTTCCTCCATATTCAAGATTTTTTACATACTTTTATATGCAATTTCAGAGGGGTTGGGATAAATTGCTTTCTGTTTGTATGTATTATTACAAACAATTCTGATGATCATAATGAACATGCTTCTTTTACACATCATGTTCATATGTACTAGCCACATACACACACACACACACACATACACACATTTGTTTCAGTTGTTTTTGTTACCTTGTGCCAAATTTCGCTGTACTGAGCAAGACAAGAAGAGGCTGCCACGAACCAACAGTTGCCTAGGCGACCCTGTGTGACATCACCAGAACTGGCTCCTTCCACAAACAACTTGGGGTTGTCACAGATTTGCTGAAATTATAAATAACATTTAATGAAATTTGTTTGTTGGTTTTTGCTTTGTTTTTGTTTTTTCTGTTTGTTGTTGTTGTTGTTATTGTTATGCTAGCTGTCTGTACATTTCTACCCCTAATAAATTTATTAAAGTAAAATAATTCTCTAACGCTTTAAATCTGATAACCACAATGTTCCAGTTTTCATATTTAAACTGTATTCCTTGATTTCTTAAATAGAATGTTCTTTAGAACAATACACTGCACATATATGACAAAGAAATTTCCTTTGATCCATATGTGTTTGTGTGGGAGGGAGGGAATTTGGAGACCCTCACTAGTTTGGGGGAATGGCATTGTCAACTGAAGTAAGCAATAAAGAGTTAAACTGATATATTTTATAAAATACTTAATACAGATTCAATAAGAACAATAAATAAATAAATAACATTTTCTAAACATTAATAAATTAGTTTATTGAGGAAAAACAAAAGGTTTGGAGACTACTAAAACAAAGATTAAATTATATAAATAATAATAATAAAAATAATAATATTAAGCATCTATTTAAATCTATGTACTTTAAAATGTTATAGCTTTTACAAAAAAGTAATAGTTTACAGTATGTGCATTTACAAAATACCTAATAATTAATTTAACCTTTTTCAGACTAATTAAGAAAATTATTCGTAGTTATTCATTTCATCAACATAACTAATTTGTTGTGAGTGTGTAGTTTACACACACACACACAAAAAAAATAAAATTAAAAATAACACACAAAACACACACACATATATATATATAAATACACACATATACATATATGTTGCTTTTTTTTTTTAAAGAATACACATCTGTCTCTGGTTTATGTGATAAAAGATTAGACAGTTAATGAGAGTAACCCTCCTATCACTGTTACAGTGTGACAGGTTACTCTTTTTTTGCTTAAAGCAAGGTCTATTTTTACATATATACCTTCCCAGAGAATGGAAAACAGTC
>CM022666.1:15008439-15108439 GCA_012295275.1 Chrysomallon squamiferum
CAGACTTGTTTGTTTCTGTTTTGGTCAAGCTCAGTGGGACAAGTTTTCAAGTCGCATCAAATGAGTCATGTGACTCCAGCATGCTCACAAACCAATATCTTGTTGTTCCAGTCCAACCTGTCTGTGTTCTCGTATTTTATACTGTGTATCTGGCCAACTAAATAAAATATTTATCTTTCTGATTTTTGGTTTACTTTACTTTTACTTTACTTTAGTTTGTTTTGCTTTCTATTTTTGTTTCTATTTTACTTTTACTTTTACTTTCACTTCACTTTTACTTACCTTTAATTTACTTTTACTTTTTTTTTTTACTTTACTTTTACTTTACTTTACTTTTACTTTTACTTTTACTTTTTATTTTTTTAATTTTACTTTTTTACTTTACTTTACTTTTACCTTTACTTCTTTACTTTTTACTTTTTTACTTTAATTTTTACTTTACTTTACTTTTACTTTTACTTTTTACTTTTACTTTTACTTTTACTTTTATTTTACTTTTACTTTTACTTCTTTACTTTTAATTTTACTTTTACTTTTTACTTTTACCTTTACTTTTTATTTTTTACTTTTACTTTACTTTCTTTTTACTTTACTCACTTTACTTACTTTACTTTACTTTTACTTTTATTTACTTTTACTTTTACTTTTTTACTTTTACTTTTTTTTTTATTTTTACTTTTACTTTTACTTTTATTTCTTTTTTTCCACCTTTACTTTTATTTTTCTTTTCACTTTTACTTTTACTTTTTATTTTACTTTTTTTTTACTTCACTTTACTTTTTACTTTTTTACTTCACTTTACTTTTACTTTTACTTCACTTTACTTTTACTTTTACTTCACTTTTACTTTTACTTCACTTTTTACTTTACCTTTTACTTTTACTTTTACTTTTACTTTACTTTTACTTTTGATTTTACTTTACTTTTTTACTTTTTACTTTTACTCCACCCCCACTTTTACTTTTACTTTTACTTTCACTTTACTTTTATTTTTTCTTTACTTTTACTTTTACTTCACTTTACTTTTTACTTTTACTTTTTTATTTTACTTTTACTTTTTTTTTACTTTACTTTACTTTACTTTTACTTTTACTTCACTTTTACTTTTTACTTTTACTTTTACTTTCACTTTACTTTTACTTTACTTTTCTTTTTTACTTTTACTTTACTTCACTTTACTTTTACTTTACTTTACTTTTACTTTTACTTCACTTTACTTTTACTTTTACTTCAATTTACTTTTACTTCACTTTACTTTTACTTTTACTTCAATTTACTTTTACTTCACTTTACTTTTACTTTTACTTTTACTTTATTTAATTTACTTTTACTTCACTTTACTTTTACTTCCCTTTACTTTTACTTTTACTTTTACTTCAATTTACTTTTACTTCACTTTACTTTTACTTCACTTCACTTTTACTTTATTTTCATTTTATTTTCATTTTACTTTATTTTATTTTATTATTATATTTATGGTTGCTGTTGTAGTTACTATCGTTAAAATGAAAAAGACAGAATAAATTAAACACTAAATCTAACACTTAAATTACAGTGTGTGTGTGTGTGTGTGACAAAATGATATATGTATGTAAGTATGTGTGTATGTAAGTGTGTATGTGTGTGTGTGTGTGTGTGTGTGTGTGTGACAAAATGATATATGTATGTAAGTATGTATGTATGTATGTATGTATGTGTGTATGTATGTGTGTATGTATGTATGTATGTGTGTGTGTGTGTGTGTGTGTATGTATGTATGTATGTATGTATGTATGTATGTATGTATGTGTGTGTGTATGTGTGTATGTATGTGTGTATGTGTGTATGTAAACAGACTATAAGTAATAATAATATTAAAATAATTTTTATCTCTCACCTTTGGTCTCTTCCAGACCACACCCCGAATTTTGTCCTTGGTGAAGAAAAGTGACCGGTCATCGGGTGGGAACTCGGGGTCAATAAACAAAGTTTTTTTTTCCACACATTCCTTCTTCAGTGTGTTGTAGTTCTGGTTCTTGTACTGTTTGATCTTGTCAAAGAATCCCATCTTGTCAGTCCCTCATTCACCAAGACCTGAAAAACACACGATTTTAACAAAACACACCAACATTTCACCAACAGTGGTTGAGGTTTTTGCCTTACTCCCTTTCAGAGTTACATTTGAAAACTGTTTAAAAGAGTTAACTTGTTCAGTTCAAAAAATATACAACACTGCATGTGAAAATGATGATTAAGTATAATAACTTTTGCAAAGCGATTTTAACCCTTTGCAACTGGTTAACGCAACAAGAACGTGTTTATATGACTACGAAATTTTGCAGAAAAGCAAAATTAGAAACAAAATGTATGACAGTTGTACATTTCAGTGCTTTGGTGTTTATAATCTGCCAAAAATTAAACACCACACACACACACACTAAAAATATAAATGTCTATTTTCATAAATGAAAACCATGAAATATAGTTTATTTTTTTAATATGCATATTTTTTCTTTGTACTATGGTAATAGTTGTAAATCTGAAACAGTTTTGTATCCAAAATCTTATGTTGAACTTTCAAAAATCTGTGATGTTGTTATTCAGTTCCAGTATTTTAAGGCTAGTTACAGAATCACAAAACCACTGAGGTAGTTTTAGGCTAACTGTAATTATAACCTTTCACAAGTTAACACTGAAATACATTATAAAAAAATATAAATAAATAAAGAATTCACCAAATTAAATTTTAAGCACTGAAAAGAAATTTAATTTTAAAAAAAAGTAATGGTAATAAAAATAGTTAATCAGTTCAGTTTAAATTTTGTAAAAAAATAAAAATAAAAATTAATGTTTAATTCATTGAGAAATGTCATTTACATGTAATTTATTAAAATTTTCTTTTGTTATTTTATATGTATATGACTAATATTTAATTACTTTTAAAAAAGATTCTTTTTCTTTTTTCTTTTTAAAGGTTTACTCTCATATTTATTATTATCATTATTATTATTTTATTTATTTATTTATTTTTTAAATTTATTATTTTTTAAATTATTATTTATTTATGTTTTTTAATCCTAAGATTTAATTTCATTTTTTTAATTATTTTTTTCCCCTAGTTAACTATATAAAATCAAGAAGTTGTTACTTCAGGGAAAAAAAAAAAAAAAAAGACATAATAAAAGTAACAACAAAAATGCCGAAGCTAAGAATTCATCTTACATGTAAATATACAAACAGGTCATATTCATTCAAGTGTGATATTTTGTGGGTACATATATTTATTTACAGATCAGCTACTTCAGTGTTGATCTTACTTATTACAGATTCAAGGAAATTCTGTAATGAATTCAGTACGTTACATTCAGTATTCATGGATTAAACGTAAAAGGTTTAATGTAACAATATGTATGACACAAACAAAACACACCCTTTCTTTTTTCTACTGATACACTGAGTACTATTATTTTCTGTTTCCTTTATTTTTTGTTTTTTTTGTATGAAAGAGGAAAAACTTTAAAAATAAACAATATGAGATTCTAACTTCACAATAATTTTGTACAAAGCAAAAATATGTGATAAACCTCCAGACCTTTTAACTTTTCTTTGTAGTAAAAGAATTGAAAAAAAACAACAACTAAAAACTATTTTATGTTTTAAGAGAAAAAATCTAATAATGCAAAGAAATTTATAAAGTTTACGATAATTATGTACTAAACAAAAGTATGTGATAAACCTGCACAGGCTTTTTCTTTTCTTTTTGCTAAGAAAATTGATAAAATAAATAAATAAAAGAACTATTTTAATTTTAATAAAAAGGGAAAAAATACAATTTATAAACAAAACAATATCACAAAATACCACAGTCACTTTACTTTTTATTAGGAAAGTTGAATATTACTATGATACTTTTAAAAAATAAACATTTAAAATAAAATAAATAAATAAAACAAAAGCAATGTGGCAGTCTGGTTTCATTGTTATATATGCGACACAAATAAATTTTTAAAACTGACACAATTTCACTTTCCTTATTAAATGAAGTTTTAAACTTAAAAAATTGAAGAAAAATATATTTAAATAAATAAATAATTTCATTATCATGATCTATGCATGATCTATGAAATATTTTCTTTATTTTCTTTATTTTCTTTATTTTATTATTTTTTATTTATTTTATTTTTTAAGTTTTTCAAAATTACTATAATTTAAAAGAAGAAAAACAAAAATACCTGTATATAAATACAGAGACAAAGAAATAAATGAACATGACATTTTAATTTTATTATAATTACATACCAAACAAAATAATGTCATAATATGACATAAACCATAATAACTTGTACAAGATATAAATATAAATAAACAAAAAATAGTTTAATGAATATTCTAAGTTTATTTTGATATTTATTATGTACTTTATCTTTTACTTCTTAAACAAATTTGAATACTACTATATATATATATATATAAATTACAGTTTTCAAATTTATATATTTATCATGGCTGTAACTGGACTCTTTTTAAAATGAGGCAAAAACACTTAACTTCTCTGACTTGAAAGTGGATAGCGGAATAGAGATATATATTTTATAAACAAAATATTTATATTAAAAAATAAATAAAATAAAATAAAATATATATATATATTTTTTTTTGTTGTTGTTGTTATTATTAATATTGAGAAGATTGAGTATTTTTTAAAAATAATAATAGTATTAATGTCTTTCTTAAATAACACTTTCAATAACAGGAAAAGGTAATTAATTAATAATTTAAAAATAATTCTTAAAAAATAAACATTAGCAATAAGTGTAAACAATCTAATTCAAGTTATGAAAAAATTAAAATGGGTAAATTTTGTATTTATGTTATAAGCACCAAATCAATATGGCAACTTAATTGGTAACTATTTGATATTTTAATTTTTATTTATTATTATTATTATTATTATTATTATTATTATTATTATTATTATTATTATTATTATTATTTAATAATGAAAATTAACTATTATAGTTCTACACTGACTGGATCACTGAAAACATTAGACTTCAACATTTATTAAAATATTAGAAAGATTGAAAAAATTTGAAAACAAATTAAATTAAATAAAATTTTAAAATTAAAAATTAAAAAGTCACCTGATAATTTTAAAACGCGAGCTAGCCAAATAACGTCAATTTATTTATTTTTATTTTTATTTCCCCACGTTTTTCTCTGATAATTTTTTAGACAATAGAATAACATAATTATAACTAAATGTTATGAGGATCTATTTAGTAATTTAAGTCCGTTAGTGATCACTAAATCAGTAATTCACCAGACGATGATTACAGAAATTATGTCAATCTTACGATACGTTCATCGAACGAACTGCTGTATTTACTTTTTAATGCCACATTATTGTTAAACATGTAACAATGTTCAGATCTTGTTCAAATTAATAAAAAAAAAACTGCACTTTCAGTTGATTGTTTTAATGCTAAGCAAACAGAAATATTGTAAACAAGAGCACATATAAATATAATATATATATATACATATATATGTATATACACGAAATATGAGACGTCACGCTTGAATGCACACACCCATTTTCTAGATTTCATAACATTCTTTAACAATCAGCAGACGTTTCAGTTTAATTGTTTATTGGTATCGTTATTATCCAACAGTATGCATATTGCTTTGTTACTTAAGATGCTATTATTTTACGAAAAAAGATTCAAAATGTTTACTTACTTCTGAAATCGTAGCAAACCAACCCAACAAGTTTTACTAATGCTATCTTCGGCAGACTTCGGTAAACCCCGCCCTCTATACCATAAAATAAACAACCTGACCTAAGGGGAATTAACCCGCAAACACTTATTTCATAAGAAATATTTTTCGATGTCCACCACGAAAAAAACCCTCAAAATATTAGTGTCATCACTATAAAAGATACATGAAAAATTATTGTGTTATTTAACAGCGTTTGTTTTGGGTTTCCGCCCACTTTAAAAAAAAAAAAAACGATTAATGCGTTTTGTATATTTTGTACAAAAAATCGTAATTACCTAAGTTTTAGCTGTAAAATGAACGCGACAAAAATTAAGCTGTTTGTTTTGGGTTTTCCCCCCATTTTTAAAAAAACGATTCATGCATTCTGTATATTTGGTAAAAAGATCGCAGTTATCTAAGTTTTGACTGTAAAATGAACGCGACAAAAATTAAGCCATTTGGAATTTTTAACTTAGCAGTAAATGGCTATAGATTCATAATACACTAAAAACGTTACACAAATAACTCGTTGACATTTGCATGACGTGAAAATAAACAGCAACAAGAATAAAAATAATTAATTAAGTGAAGTTTTCATTTAACTATTATTATTATTATTATTATTATTATTATTATTATTATTATTTATTTATTTATTTATTTATTTATTTATTTATTAAAAAGGAAATTAATTTTGATTTAAATTTTGCATTACAGTTGATTTCTGTAATATAGTTTCTTTTCTCGTTCAGCGCTGGTAGGTTGTTCCTACAATATTGATGTTAATTGATCTGTGATTTTAAATACAGACAAATATTTGTCATATAAAGGCTAGTATAAACAAGTTAAGTTTGTAATTTTATTATAAATCACTGAGCCGAAAAATAAATATTTAACCAATACTTCAGTCCTATATCACACTTATGATATAAATAATAAAGATTTCTAAATATACACTGATCAAAGCATTATTTAAATCATCTGTAGTAGAAAATGTGTTTGATTTTTTTTTGTAACCGAATTTCATTGACCAAAAATTGGACTGCGAATATACTTCGATTTTTTAAAACATTTTCAAAAGCTATGATCTGTAAAAAACACACACACACACACACACACACACACACACACACACACACACACCATGTTACGAAATATGTCTGATCACGATAAGGAAAACAATAGTCACGCAGTTGTCCAACAGAATATAAAATGTAAGTTTCTGTGACATAAACATATGCATGGATTGTCTTAAATCTTGATTGAAATGATTCAACCTTTTCATCCGTCAAAAAAAAATAAAATAAAAATAAAATAAAATCTTATCTGAAATTTTGTCCCTTATTTTGTCCCTTTTGTGTGAAACGTCGTACAAAGGGAAACGTATATCTCTGTAAAATGCTGAGATCAAAGGTCATACAACGTAACTTTGTTCGGTATTTCTGGAAACAGTTGCTGTGGAACCCCCACCACTTGAAATTAATGCAGTTTCACTATGTGTGCTCGTTTGTTTACGTGTAAGTATAACTAATGTTTGTGTTGTTCCTGTATGTGTGCATAACAGAGTGTACGTGTGTGTTTGTGTTTGATGGTGAGTACGTATGTATGTATGTGTGCGTGTTTGTGTGTACGTGTGTGGTTGTGTTTGATGGTGATTACTTGTGTGTGTGTGTGTGTGTGTGTGTGTGTGTGTGTGTGTGTTTTCGATATAAATTTATGTTTGATGATGGGTTTCTGTATTTGTGTATCTAGGTGTGCTTGTGTTTGGTGATGTGTACGTCTATGTTGGAGTTTATATGTACGTATCCCTTTGTGAACGTTCTGTGTGCTTGTGTCTGTATAGACTTTTGTATATGTGTATGTAAGTACGTGTGTGCGTGAATATTTATATCCATGTACAGGTATATGCGGATGTCTGGCTTTGTATGGGCATACCTGCTAGGTTTTATTCTATGTTCGTGCATATACGTATCTCGAGTATGTGTTACTAATGTATGTGTGGATGAGTGTGTTTATATTTGTGTGAATGTTTTATGTGTACGCACATCTGCATTTGTTTTTGTTAGGAGTTTCTACATATGTTTCTCTCTTTTTTCTCTGTGTGTGTGTGCGTGTGTGCGCATGTATGTGTGTGTATATATATATATATATATATATATATATATATATACAGAGAGCGAGAGAGAGAGAGAGAGAGATATGTACATACTAATAGACAGACACGTGAACACACAGAAACAAAAACGCGCGCGCCGCGCTCTCACACCGTACATTCATACGCATTGGTGTTTGTTGCTATGGCAAGTCCAAAACAATGGCAGTTAATTCTCTCTCCAGATTACCTCGCGTACGAGTGAGTACGTGTGGCCCAGCATACATAACTTATTCTCTATCTTCTTTCTGTGTGAACACATTTTTTGAAAGTTAATATTCGTTCCACTCGTTTCCATAACGATATTGAATAATAAGAATCGCTTTACATTTTGAAAATAAAAATAAAAATAAAAATGATTAGAAAATTCCTCCCCCTTTTTTTAAGGAAATATAATTCTTTCGGGAATTTCGAATGCAATTATAAATGAAATCAATATTTCATCCAAAAATAACTGATATTTATTTATCATAAATTTGGTATAGTAGCTCATAAAATGAATGGCTGATCAGTGTTTTCTTTGTAGGTTTAAACATTTGCTGTTAGGATATTTGTGTTTCGAGTCTTTTTCTGTCTCTCTCAAGGTCTCAACATTGAAAGTGTTATATATATATATATATATATATGTGTGTGTGTGTGTGTTAACACTGTCCCAGAAACACTGCGAAGTGCTTGCGTTCCATATAGAATGTTCTGCATCATTTTGCAGATTGTACTGTTAAAAAAAAAAAAAAAAGAGTAATAAATAAATAAAAATACATTTCTGACATAATGCTTAGCAACACGGTGTTGTTAGAATTCATATCGTATTTCACTGCTCACAGCTATGTGATTTAACTGGAACACTTCTAGCGGTTGCAAGTGTGAGTGCTAAATAAAGAAACAGGCGCAGACGTAACTAAGGATGTTCTGCACTGTTGTATTATGTTGTTGTTTAAGTTACTTACACTACAAGCTGGGCAGTATTATAATTTGATTAACACTTATATATGTATTGACCTTTATTATTATTTTTTTAAATTAATAATAAAAAAAAAAGTCCGTTTGTCTCAAATGTATTGTACAATATCTAAACAAAATTTTTAATTAATCATCCCCTTATTTTAATTTAAAAATATTAATAATAATAAATTAATAGAACTGTACGATGAACGCATCGTATTGACCAATACGAGAACTTTGTACTAGCAAAATTAATTAGAAACAGAACACAAAACATCGTGCCATTTAAAAAAATGCCTGAAAATAATTTTGACCCAAATAGACATTAGCTATATTAAAGCATAGTACTTTTTTTTTTTTTTTTTTTTAAATGTCAGCATCGGCTGCAGCAAAACAAACATGATAGAAATAACATATAGTATATTGTCATCATGTTCTTTGTAACTGTTTAACAGTAATTTTTAAAACTTATTTTATTAATTTTATTATTGTTTGTTTTATTTTAAAGAGAAAACAAATGAAAACTGAAAATTTTAACCCAAAATTTTATTTCAAAATTAAGATTTGTCACGACAAATACTGAGAGAGAGAGAGAGAGAGAGAGAGAGAGAGAGAGAGAGAGAGAGAGAGAGAGAGAGAGAGAGAGAGAGAGAGAGAGAGAGAGATTAACTCCAAATAAATGTTCAGGCATATCAAAGCATGCATTAACTTTCTAAATTTTGTAACAAATTCAACAATGAAATCTGTATATGACAAAATAAACACTTTTGAATATTAAATGCAACATCTAAATTTTATTTAAAAAAACAAAACAAACAACGCTCTCATTTAAATAAGCAGAACCAGGATTGATGCTTATTCTGACAAGACCAATTTTCTTCTCCTTATTGACTTGCTCCATCTTGAAAGATACATCCAACACAACGACGTCACTTCACCTTCGATTTAATTATGGATGCATGATTCTACCAACATGTAACATTCTTGGCAAATATACCTAAATACACTTAACTAATTAGTATAATTGTTATTGTTAATATTTTGGTTGTTCTTCTTGAAATGAAGAGGCAATAAACAATAATACAAAAAGTATCATGTACACAAAATCCAAACTGCTTTTCCATGGTCATGACCAATTCAAGTTTTCTGCAGTTATATCACAATCACAGTATTACATAAAAAACAACAACAACAAAAAAACCCACAGATCTTATCTCATTTATCTGTTCTGGTTGATAGTTTGAAATATTAAACAAATACAGATGTGCAGAAATTCCATTTTACACACCTAAATAGAAAGTGATTTTTGAATGTGTTTGGCTTGCATGATGCTTTGCGCTGCGTTTGTTTAGATTTTCAGATCACATTATGCAAATTCATCCAAGAATTTATACACGGTATAATTTTGTGAAGTGGAATTTTAATTAAATAAAATCTAATGTACAATGTATCCCAAGTGCCCCAAAAGGTTTACAGCGAAAACGCGATAGACCGCGTACATGTATTGTACTCGAGAGCCAATCGGCTGTGATTTAATGTAGGTATTCAAATCTCCGACAACACACTGGACAATACATTCCTGCAGGAGTACAGTCTAACCCAACACAGCGCCAAGTCACCGTAATGAATGAGAAAATCAAATTTCTAGACGTTATCTTCTTCATTTGGAACTGATATGACGCATTATGAAAACATTTTGAAATCGGGAGTTTTATTTCACGACGGACCAGTCCAGCTATACAATAGCGAATGTCACAAAATACTCGCAATTCACTTTTTGTGATGCAAAATTATTTTCAATATCTATCCACTAATATTAAAGGGGAAGAAAATAATAATTAATTTTTTTTTTTTTTTTTTAGAAGATAATTCATTACATTTAATTTTATTTTTATCATTTCACTGAAACAGAAAATTCTTTTTTTATGCTAGATTAGTAATCCCATATACAAAATACAGATAACTGACTGGAATTCATAATGTTCACAGAATTCACTTAAAATATTTTTTTCATTTGTCAATGTCAATCAGAGTTCTCTTTTGTATTTAAACTTTTCACTTATGAAATATATTTCTGGAGAAATCATTGCCTTCTGACTGATGAAAATAATAAACTTTCAAATTCATGGATTTCCTTTAGACGATTTTTGGTGCTGTATTTTAGACAGTATCTGTTCTTGAGGCTTGTTTTAGCCTTGTAAATGTTTTAACATAAAATGGATTTAACATTGCAGATCATCGTTGAATATGAGATGGGTAAGCTCCAGTTCTTCTGAGATCTGACTGATCTCTGTGTTGATAGTTCATGGAGTAAGGATCTGCATAAGTGAAGGGAAGAGTAGATGGTGTTATCATAGGCTGCTTTTGTGTAGAAGTATGTTCTCGATGTAATGACCCAGGAATATTCAGTGTATTATTTCCTGTACCGAAAATATTTTGTATTGTATTTCCGACTGCAGTAAATGATGAGCATGATGCAGTTTGTTGAAGCATATTATCATAAGACTGGTGACTTCCAGGATCCCATAAAGAGTTTGGAGGCTTCTGTTTGACATGAAAGTCATCATATGAAACTGGAGTTTCCGAATTAACTGAATGATGCATTACAGATGATAACGAACTAACACCCACAGCTGGCGTTAAGCTTCCACTGTTATTAAACAGTTTTGTAAATTCAAACGATGTAGTGCTTCGTGAGATTATTTCTTCATGTTCATTTCTGTTTTTGGTAATCTGTTCATCTCTTCTGAACTGCATAAGTTTATTATAATCTACAGCAACCGAGGTATTAACAGGATAAACCTTTTTATCTCTTGATTCTGACAAATATTGTTTTACATCGTGAAAATGTTCTCTTTGTCTGCTTGATCTATGATAGAATTCTTCATCCGCCTCTCTTCTGTCTGGTGAAAGTTGATAAGCTTTTTCACTTACTTCTTGTTGGTTAAAGTCCATCAGCAGATTCGAAACTTTACTTTTTCTTTGATATTTATCCTTTTTATTGTATTCGTCTATCACTGGTATGCACTTGTATTGATTACAGTCATCTCGTCTGAATCTAGGTTCTTCTGCACTGATCATACTTTTTTCTGTAACATTTTTTAGTTCTTCCTTGAATAAATTAGATGAGCGCTTTGGAAGACATGATTCTATTCGATAATGTTTAATTTCCCGATTCAATGACTCGTCAATTCCTTCTGAAGTTAAATCGGGTAAACCTGATGTTTTATGACGTGGCTGATGATCCCTGTCAAAATCATAATCATTATCCTTTCCCTTTGAATGAATGAACACAGTTCTTTCAAGCTTTTCATCAGCATCTGAAAAGTGAGATCCTTTTAACATAAGAGGTTTCTGTGGTTGCATCCAAACACTGCCTTCCTCTGAAGATTCGTGATCAGAAAACTTTGGATGGAAACAAGACAACAGTTTGTTAGATGTTTCTGGATTAGGACTATTTGAAGAATCAAAACTGACATTAAGTGGGTCATCAGAAACTCTGGAAGTATTTAAAGAAGGTTCTTGTTCCAAAGACGTTTCATGATCTGATTCAGACGAGTCACTTTCAAGAGAATCTTCACCATCCATTACTAAGTCGTTATTTTTGACGCTGGTCTTTCTGCCGTCTTCTAGTGCATTCAGAATCTGGTTCACACTAACAAAATCAACACGGAGTCTCTTATCCAAGCCTCCCATAGGCCAGCCATGAAATTTAAGGCAAGCAGCTTGTGCAGCAGAATTACTTTCATACTGAACATAAGCAAAATCAGTTCCCGCTGGCCACACAATTCTTCTGATGTCTCCAAAGCGTCGGAATTCTTTCCTGATGGTTTCAATATTAACCCAGGATCCTAGACCTCCAACCCAAAGACAGGATGTCACAACAGACTTTCCATAACCAATTCTCAATTTACAATCCTTAAATATTTTGCCGTTCATGGCAACTTTTGCTTTGTATGCAAAATCCATGTTGATGTATTTAACAAATCCATAAGCTTTATTACCTTGCAGTCTTTTGATGGTTACAAATTCAATTGGTCCAAATGTCTCAAATTGTTGGCGTATTTCTTTTTCTGAGACATCAGAGGGCAGATTTCCAAGAAACAATGTTCTTGTCGCTTTTTCATCCAATTCAGGTTCTAAAGTTGTATCATCAGTTGAGGAAACTTCATCTTCATCTGTCACAGAGCGTTTAGTTAATGGCGACACTGACACCGTTGCTTTCATTATTTTCAATGGAATGTCTGCAGCAAGAGCTTCCACAGCATAACTTGCATGGCTAAAATAAACGTAGGCTATTTTGTGATTTTTCTTTATTTTGACAACCACTTTCATCCTCTTGTTGATCTGCTTGTAAGTTGCTTGAAGGATGTTCTTAAGCTCGTGATCTGATATGGATATAGGAATCTGACTAATTTGCAGTCCAACAATTTTCATTTCATTCTCAAATTCTGGATGTCTGTGTGATCTTTTCAATATATTTTCTGTTTTTGCCTTTTCAGTCTGCGATCCTTTGCTGTATCCCAATTTCCACACATCTTTCCCAGTTTTCTTTCTTGAAATTTCCTTGTATGCTCTTTCAGCAGAAGAAACACTCTGAAATGTCACAAAAGCATACCCTTTTCCATTCTTTGATGTTTTGTAATCAATATCATCAATATTTCCAAATTTGCTGAACACATTCATTAAATCATATCTGCGAACATTTGAATCCAACTTTCCAACAAACAGAAGATTTGTAGGTGTGTCACTTGCAGTGTGCTTTTCACTGTGGACATCTGAAAAATATTTACTTTTAGTTTCAAGGTTTTGGTGGTAATCATGAGACTGGCGTTCTCTTTCTGGGTATCTTTCATGCTCTAAGCTAATGCCATCTGATTTTAAAAGTGGAACAATTTTTACAGGCTTATTGTCTAAAAACAGGTTGTGATTTGCTTCAAGAGCTGACTTTGCATCTTTGTGATACTGAAAATGAATATCTGCAGTACGATTATCATTGATCCTGTTGATATCAATATCCATAGGTCCAAAACGTTTAAACTTTTTCTTCAGGATAACTATTAGCTCTGAGGTCGAGAGATGGTGTGGAATATGTTTTACTGAAAGTGACTTCCACTTAGTCATACTTTTAGATTCTGATGCTTCTGTGTGTGGTTTGTTGACTCTGTTCTCTCGGATGACATCAGCATCTAACTGTCCATAACCAATTTTGCATATTCTGCCCTTTATGTAACTGTTGTGCAAATTCTCTTTTGCTTTTACTGCTGAATGAACGCTGGAAAATTTTATAAATGCAAAAATCTTCAGCATTTTCGATTTCAACCTAATTTTGATATCAATATCTTCTATTGTGCCATATTTTCCAAATATTCTTTCCAGATCATGTTTCTCTACATCTTTAGGCAGGTTGCCCACAAACAGCACTCTGGTCGTCATGCTACTTCTATCATCCAAGGTGGAATCATTAGATTTTTCTCTGTATCTTCTTTCACCCATTACACTTCCAGACCTGGAAAAATTAGGAATTTCCAGTGCCGATACATTCTGTAGTAATTCTGGTTCAAAATTCTTCTTGTAGCATGGTACGACATCAACTTTTCTGTTATCCAACAGTAATGGATGCTCTTCAATAGACCTGTAAGCCCTCCTGGCACTCTCTTGGTGTGCAAATCTAAGGTATGCAAGTCTGTCAACACCACTGTTCATTATTTTAACACTAACCCTACCATATTTTTCAAATTCCATTAACAAACCATCCTCTAAATCTGAATCAAGAATTCGACTTGGTATGTAGCTAACACATAAATCCTTGTATTCTTGTTCAACTTGCCCTCCACTATCAGAGGAACTGTAACCAGCCTCACTTCTTTTATCAATTTCATTGCGAGATTTGTAATATCTTCTACCACTTCCAATTCCATCATAACTATCTTTATTCCAAATGATGCCATCCTCTGCGTAACTAGATTTCATAATTTTACTGCGTTTGAATCTATCATGTTTTTCATCTTCTTCACTCCAGTCCCTGTTACGGTGAGGTCGCTTTACAACATGTTCAGAAACAAAATGTTGTCGCTTCATCTGCAAAGATAAATTCTATAATGATTTGAAAACCAATTTATTTTTGTTCATAAATTTGCCACATTTTCATGCCAGTAGAAGGTATACAGACATTTATTGCCAAATTAAATGGCAAAATGCAGAACAAAAAAGAAATGGTAACAAATATTGTTGTTTTGTTTTCTAAACATATGTCCACAGGTGGAAAAAAAAAAAAAAAAAAAATGATTTACTTTATGATTTACAAAACAAATAATAGTTAATTTAATTTGAGTGTTTTCAGATATTAATAGTCCACTAATTTGATTTAGTATTAAAAAAATATCAGATGAATCTATATTAAATAGTACGATATAAACAAAACTATTTTACAAAATCCGTTTCTTAATGAAAACGATTTTTAAAGACATTTTAACAACATGACAAAAAGTAAGACAGTATTTTTAAAAAGTGTTACCACAAGACATTCCTATATAATTCAATTTATTAATTATTTTATACAGGCAATGTGTGTTGCAGAAAAGTACTTTACTGCAAATATGCTTTAACATGAAAAGAATGTTTCCTGATCAATTTGATGGACTGCTTTATTATGAATTAATAACATCTTCAATTATTCCTGTAACCATCTTCAAATGTCACCTGTTAGTGATAATCAGCAACACTGTAAGTTAATATTCTGAACCTGATTCATGTATCACATAAAATTAATGTTTAAGATCAGACAAACTTTGCCACTCTTTGTAATAAGCTTCAGTCTCTTCTTTTTCGTCTATATAAGTATATATATATATATTCACCACTGCTTGTTTTGCTGTTTTTTGTAAGCATAATGTGGGGAAAAAAATTAAAATCTTTACAATATCAGATAACAGAAACTTTCAAGAATGTACAGGATTCGTTAAAAAGAAAATATATATATATATTTTTATTTTTAAGTATTTATTTGATTTTATTTGAAAAAAAAATTTCAACTTTTCACAAGTAGTTTAAAATCCCCAGCTATCGTCTTGACATTGCATTACCCAATCAGCCAACTGAGATCCCCATTCAGTATATAGCATCATTTGAATCATTTAAAAATTAATTTATTAGCTAAATTACTTTGTAATTATGAAGTAAAATACTTTTTCTATCATCAGCTGTTAAATATTAACATTTACAGACTGTGGTTGTTATTAGAATTAGTCTTCAAATGTTTGCTTGAAATCATGTACAAAACAGATGATAAAATTTATAAATATTTAAACAACTCTTGTAAATTAAAATATATATATATAAACAATAAAATAAATTCTAGTGAGAAAAATACAATTGTCTCACTAGTTCCAACAAAGATAGAAATCACTCCTTTTGTTGACAATTTATTCATGAGACATGTTTTCACAATGAGATTTATCTGTTTTTTAAGTTGTTCTTACTGATGCAGACTACAGCTGCTACATTCTATCAAACCTTTTTTTTTTACCACAAGTCTAATTATGAAGAATAAATTAAATTAAATAAATTGCTTTGATAGGCTGCAAGAATATAATTTTTCAAATGTCAACATTTCTCATTTTATGTAATCAGTTAACATCATTTGGCAAAGTTAAATAAAACTGATAAATTATCAGTGAAAATTATCTTTTTACATTTGTCGTGAAAATAGCAGAAAAAATTTAAATATTTAACTCCATCATACAAACTGTGAAATAATGAATAAAATACTTTATTTCTACAATAATAATTTCAGTACGAGTTTTCCAGTTTTATGAATAAAGCACAAGAAATTATAGCTGTAATCTTTCATGTAAAGCACAAGAAATTATGGCAATCTTTCATGGCATATTCATATTTTTGCTTTTAATATTTAAAACTAAAGCATCTGTGATATTTAAAAGATTACCTTGAATAATAAACAGCACCAGGATGTCTTTAAACTCCTGCAGTGTTATTCTCTCTGCTTGTACAAAATGTTTATCATAGAATATTATTTATCCTATAGTAAATTCGGTTATGTATTTGGAAATTTCCAACTTCCTCCCTCAAAGAAGCACTGATCTATTAAAAATGGATTTCAAATATTCAGTTTTAGAAAAGTTAACTTTGGTTAAAGATTTCAAGTACAGTATGCATGTATCTGCAATTGTGTACATCACAATCTTATTATAATTTTAATAAAATATATATAGATTACTCTGTCAGTCTGCGTACATAAACATTAAAATTGTACTTTTGATTTACCGAGATCATTTCTGTTAGTATTTATCTTAATTATTCAATTTTCTATGGAAATCAATCTTAACATGACTTTAAATTTACATTTTGTTTTTTTAAAAATAACATTAAAATAATAAAATTTAAAAAAATACAAATATACTTCTTTCATTCACTGTTCACATAAATGTTTATTTATTAACAATATGACAAATGATTCAGGGTCAAAGGAATGAAATAATAAGCAATAACATATCTACTCTATTTGCCCATACATGTTACAAGCACTGGCAGTGTCAAAAACAGAAATCAAAAACTAGATCCTAAACTATCACTGGCAATTCTGTCACTATGTCAGGCCAATGAACACAGCAGAAATAAATAGTCACATCACATACAGTAACACATCTTTATTATTATTATTATTATTATTAAAAGAGTATTATTATTTTGGTTATCTAGCTAAATTTAACACTTATTTAGTTATTACTATTAGTATTACTAATTTACTACATTAGCAGAAGCTGTACTCAACATTTTGTTTTACTGCTAGTTCAGATACTGTCAAAACCATTCCGAAAATACAAATGGGGGGGGAGATAAATGTTGCTATAGAGTATCATTATCATTATGTATACAGTATAGTATATAATAAAATTAATATATTTTTCCACTAGCACAGAAGCCTCAGTAGCAATAAAACCAAATAAAACCTCTGCCAACAAGGGATAGAACCATACTGCAACAAAAGTGTTATTTTTTCTTTACTACACCTTTCACGTAAGTTACAAACAATACTCAGTATTCATCATATCATTATTGTTAAAACGCCACAAAATTTCACGATTGCTACTTCTACAGCAGACGTTTCCGGTCCAATTAACAGAGCATGCGTACGTGTTAACTCGACTGCGACTTACTCGACTGTACTGTCTTCCAAATCACCTTCTACAAAAGAACTTGCATATAATAATAATAATAATAATAATAATAATAATAATAATAATAATAATAATAATAATAAATATAATAATAATAAATATAATAATAATAATAATAAGAAGAAGAAGAATAGGTGATGTTACTGAATTTATTATTATTTAAAAAAAATATTACTATTAAAGCTACTACTACTAATACTAATTTTACTACTAGTATTATTATTATTGTTGTTGTTGTTGTTATTGTTAAACTACTTTTAATTAAACATCTTGAAATACATGTAAAATACGTGTAGAGTACATTTACATATTTATAATAATTGTGAGAAACATGCATAGGGTAAATATATCAATCCATTCCAAATTTTTCACGATTTGGTTGCACCAGATTGGGTGAATAAAAATATTAAAATACATTCACTGAAACTTAAATTCGTTTTAGTTTGTATAATTAAAATATCTATAAGTAACTGATTATATGATCGTATATAAGCGACAAATGCAAGAAATATCAGTTGTTTATAGGAAAGTAGTTTATTGGTAATACATTTACTCGACAACTGGTTCCCTCTAAAGTATTCGCAAAATAATTGACAAAATGCGGAATGTTCAGTATTAGTCTAATCAAAATGGTAGACAAAAAGTAGTTGGCCTCTTTTAGAAGAATGAAATTTTAAAATTATGCAATTTTAGGACTGTTTCTAGACATTGCAAAGCACTGGCAAGACTTTTTATTTAAATGTATTTGTCATTCTAACAGTTTTTAAATATTAAAATATGGTACTATATGTTAATAATGAATTATATTGTAATTTTAGCGATTCAGTTCCTAGGATCCTGGGTTAGTTACTTTGTTTAACCGCACAAAACTAAGAACATTTCATTTTGAATTAATAAAACTCATATAGATTGTCCTTTAGGTTTTTGTTTTTTTAAAGAAAATACACAAGTTTTAAATAATTGAAATCTGCGCGATTCATTTGAAATTCGTCACACAGACTCGCACGATTTTTGTCTTTATTTTATTTTATTTTTTCTACTTTTTAAAATTAAGATCTCTTGTATTTTATAGTTGTTGGGGTAAAACTCATTCAAACAATTACTAACGAGACAAATGAAAAGGAAACTCTTTAAATTGCTCTAGAATTCATTGTAATTTAATCTACTACATTGATAGTTTTAATATATCTTAGGCGAAAAGAAGAGAGGCACGTAACAGATTAAAAATTTTAACAATAGCATAACCCTATCTTAAAACTGTATTATAATTATACAGATTGAAATAAATGTGTTTACAGTCAGAAATGTTTCAGAATTACATCCAGTAAATATGATAATTTAAAATAAAAACAAATAAATCACATCTTAAAATATCTTAAAAGTGTTTCTTTACAGTTGTTTTTATTATTACTACTACCATTATTATTATTAATTATTATTATTATTATTATTTTTTTTTTCTTATTTTCAGTATTAGTAAATTGGTAGAAAATAATGTGGCCAATGTTGCTGGATCTTTCACGAGACGAATCAAAGCGAGTTCTGCGTCGCATGGAGCTTGAGGCATATTCTTCGGTGATCACTGCGTTCAGAGCGCAAGGTGATTTGACAAAAGAAAAGAAGGCTATGCTTCAAGATCTTCAAAATGTTCTCAGGTTAATAAATCTTTATTAATTAACATATTTGGTAAAATTAAAGGTAATAATTAATTGAAAAAAAAAATATATATATTATATATATGTATATAGTAATAAATAATTCAATTTTTTTTTTTTAATTCCTGAATAAAATATATTGTTTTAATTGTGCATTTTAAAAAAGAATTTACAATTAAACAAAAAATTAATTTCAGTTTGATTGTCTGATTAAACTAATGTTCAGTTCAGTTTGTGAGTTTCGTGTTTTGTTTTTTATAATCTGACAGTATTTCAACTGAACGACATCGTGCAGAAGTCAGAAGAGCTGTGAATGATGAAAAACTGGCCACAGTTGCAGACAAGTATTATTCTAAACAGTTTAAATTTGCTAATTAAAATTTACCGATTTATTATTATATTTATTTAGTAAAGTGATGTTATCTCTTTGGTACATTTTAAATTGGAAGTCTGTCTTTTGCATATAATTAACAAACTAACAATATAAACATTTCTGTCTGTTTGTGAATAACAAGTATGAAAGAAAATTATTTCAATACAGTACAGTTTCAAATTATTGGCGGAAATTATAGAATCTAAACAAATTGTGTATTAATTATTCTTTAAATTTTCTAGTCTTCTTTTCTTTATATTTGAAATCAAATGAGTGGGGTTCTTTTTTCAGCATTGCTGGTTCAAACACGACCTCAGAGTGGATGATAGAAGGCAGGAGGTTGGTGCCGTTGATGCCAAGACTTGTTCCACAAACAGCGTTCACCGCAACGGCAAACCAGGCAGCACACTTGCAAGCTGAGAAGAACCTCACACTTCCTTTGCCAGTTTTCACAGGAAACAAGGAAGGTAAACTGATTCACATAAAAAACAAAAAACCCACTGAACATGTCTAATGGAAAATAAATTCCTTCCGTATTTATAAACTGTAAAATAATTGTGTTTAAAGACTGAGAAATTTTATTAGGATGGTACATTGTTAATAAAAAGTAATAAAAATTGTTTTAGGGGAGAAATAAAAGAAATAAATAAATCATGTTTCTGTTTACAAATTAAAATGATTGTTTTGAAAGGAAAAAGCATTTATCATCTGAAATCTGACTAAATTAATATAATGTGAGTTTAATGATACTAAGTACTGATACTTTTTTAATGGTGTTTGTTTTTTAGTGAACAACGTGACGTCGGTGTCAACAAGCACATCCACATCAACCCCACCCACATCGCGGCCGTCTTGCCCCACCAGTCCCACCTCAAACGTTGTTGTACTTCCCAGTGGGGCTTCCATTCACATCAAAGGTTTGTCACGCCTCAAAGTTTTCAGTCGTCTGCTTCGTGTTGATGAAAAGAATTTAATTTAAAACAGAACATTTTTATGTTAGTGGTGTCATTATTTAAAGATTTATTTAGTGATATGAATTTTGATGTCTAAACTGAAGGTTTTGTGAAGTTAGATTTATTTTATATTTATTATTGAATATTTAAGGGCAACAATTTGAATGCTAATTCTGTGTGTATATTTAGATATATTTAGATATCAAGTTATGAGTTTTTGTATTATGGTATGAGTTAAAATGTTGAAATATTAATTTTTTATGTCTGATCTGAATATATTTAATAAACCAGAGAGTTTGAGGTTTTATTTTATATCTGTGCATATTATTTATTAATATATCCAACATAAATGTTTACTTTCATCTTTTTATGTTAAAAATGAAAGATTACTTATATATTTTGACATTTAAAATAGATGTTTACTAACATGTTTTAACATTAAAAATATATGTTTTCTGATGAATTCTGATGTTAAAAGTAAATATTTTTATCAATAATTTTAATTATATCTTTTAATTTTAAAAGTAAATGTTTACATATGTTTTCAGATTAAAAATAAATGTTTCCAGGAAAGGTTTAATTGCAAGTTTTGGTGTCAAAAGTGAACATTTACATAACTATTTTGTAAATTAAATGATTAGTTACAGGTTTTGATGTTTAAAAGTAAATGTTTATTTACATGTTTTGACACTGAAAGTAAATGTTTTGATGTTTCAGGATGTTTGAACACAGACTATGAGGAGGAGATGCACACACGAAAACGTCGACGTAGTTTGTCAAACGACAGCCTGAGCTCGTCAATTGGAACTCAGACACCCAGACTTACGTACCCAACTACTACAACGTCATCTGTTCCAAGCATGTCGCCAGTAAAAATAACCATCAGCAAGAGTCCACAGGGCCGAACAATTGTATCAACACCAGGAGTACAACCTCCAAAGGTAAATTCTTCATTTCGCACGTTTATGTAATAGTAATTTTTATATTACTCCTTAACTTTGTAAGATGGAACATTTATTTATCCCTTGTTTACAAATTTCCTTGTGAGATACATTACAGAAAAATTTGTTTTTCCAGAGAGAGAGAGAGAGTGTGACTGAGTGTGAATAAATGAGTTAGTTGATAGTTTCTGAGATACATCACAGATAAATTTGTTTTCCCAGAGAGAGAGAATGTGTGAATGAGTGAGTGAGTGTGTGTGTGTGTGAGAGTGAGTTGATAGTTTCTGAGATACATTACAGATAAATTTGTTTTTCCAGAGAGAGAGAGTGTGACTGAGTGTGAATGAATGAGTTAGTTGATAGTTTCTGAGATACATCACAGATAAATTTGTTTTGAGAGAGAGAGAGAGAGAGAGAGAGAGAGAGAGAGAGAGAGAGAGAGAGAGAGAGAGTTGATAGTTTCTGAGATACATTACAGATAAATTTATTTTTTCAGAGAGAGAGAGAGAGAAAGTGAGAGTGAGTTGATAGTTTCTGAGATACATCACAGATAATTTATTTTTCAGGTTATTCTTGTGACAACATCTGGGCAGACTGTGGGACACAACGTGTTTCAGAAGTCAGTGTCTGTGCCAGTTGTGCGAGCAACAGCTTCGACATCGCAGGGCACAGCTAGAACTCCCGTCATGGTTCCCAGCAGCTCGCCAGTGTCCTCTGGAAACTTCAACAACGTCTACGCTGTGACTACCACCTCTCTGACATCATCCATAACTACTCCAGGTTGTTTTTCTTAAGCTGAATTACGTTACTGTTAAAATCTAAACATGGTGATAATATGTTTGCAGATTCGTTTTAGTATAAGTATACTCATTAACCAGATAATCTGTCTGTTAATTAACATAATCAGTTTACGTATGAGTTAAGTTGTTGCTATGTGTAGCCAGTTTGTAATGTTCTACCTTCAGATAAATATAATCATTTACCATCTAATCCACATTTCATATTAATTACAGTAACAAAAAAGTTACGGTTTAGCTGTCTATGACACATAATTTGAAATAAGGTGAAAAAATTTAGCAACATCAATGTAATGTTTAAATTTTATTTTATTTGAAATAGCATAAATGTATATTTAAAGTGATTTTTAAAAAATATTTCAAATTTTAATAATTTTTTTATTGATGTCTGACAAATTAATAATTAGTAGATTCTTTAAATGTTATTCCTAAGTTATAGAAAATGTGTAGTTTTTTAAGACATTTTCAGAAATTTGGCCCCAAAGATATTTTTCTTTGTCTTTTTCTTTTTTCTTTTTTTATTATATGAAAAATATTTTATTTTAGATATGTAAGTAATAGCAGTAAAACTAAATTATTAATTGAGTGTTTTTTTTATTGTTTCAGTGACAACATCAGTTCTGGGGTCACCACCACCAATGGTCATCAACTCTGGTCTGCCAAAACCAAGACCTAAAATAATACCACGTCAACGACTGCCACAGGTAACATCAGTTACAACAGCTTCATTTACATATCAGCTGTTAAAAAATAACAAAGAAGAAACCGTCACAAAATCCCAATAGAATAAGCAGATTTATTGCATTATTAAGATTAAAATAAAACAAGTTAACAAAATTAAGAACAAAGAAATATTTTGAAAATCATGTGATATCTAAACTAATCAATGATAATGATGTATATATGATGATATATTATTTGAAAATGTTAATGAAACACACAAACGCAATACATATACATACATGTATACAGACAGACAAAACATATGCAGACACACACACACATACATAAACTATATATATAATACATACATGCATGCAGATACAAATGCATACGTGCATGCACACAGTCGGTCTCAGAAATATTAAATTTTGTTTGAATACGTGATACATTTTCATGTGCTGAGTGTTAATATGATGTAATTTTATTTTTTTAATTCATTTTATTTTTGTCTAATTTTCTTGTAACAGCCAATACCAAGCCAGAAACCTGGAGTTGTAATTCCCATGACTCCACAGCCAGTTCAACCTTCCCCACAGAGCTACCAGATCAAAACAGTCAACAAACCAACCATACAGATAAAGCAGGAAGGAGGTATGTGTGTGTCTGTAATACTTTATGAATCAAAATCAACGAACTGCATGAATAATTAACACAATATCCAGTTTCTCTCAGATCTGTCATTTCCCCATAATCAGTTAATCAGAAGTCACAGTTTGTACTTCATTGCCTATGGGAAGGTAAATAAAAAGCATTCCATACTGCTATTCAAACTAAACTGTGTTATCTGCTAGAGTGAGTTTTGTCTCTGTCTCGATTTTACATGAAACATTTTGTTTGGGTTATTACAGAGGTGCATTATTTTCATAAAAATTGTTTGGAAAATTCTTCATTTCATATCTGATATTTTAAATGCAAGCATGCTTGGATTTTTCATAAAATTCAAAAGATACAAACTGACAGATAAGCAATACATAGGAAATTCTAAATAGACATTAAAGAATTCTTCAAAATTTCCCACACATCTGTGCTGGTTTTTCTTCCGATAACACTGATAATAAAATAACAATAACAATAATGACAGTAATACTAAAAATAATGATAAAATAACAATAAAAATAATGACAGTAATACTAAAAGTAATAATAAAATAACAATAACAATAATGACAGTAATACTAAAAGTAATAATAAAATAACAATAACAATAATGACAGTAATACTAAAAACAATAATAAAATAGCAATAATCATTAGTGCGATAACAACTGATCTGATTAACTCGCACATCAAAAGACAACCGACTTGAAATCGTTATTCTGTTTTAAATTTCCAGGCATGAAAATCATAACTCAGAGCCTACCCCCCGGTACCAGTAAGATTTTACCAAAGCCTGCCCATCTTTCCAGTAACTCTGGAACTCCAGTAGTTGTCGTCAACGCAGGCCCATCTGGCACAGCAACCACCACGGTTAGCATGGTAACCAAACCTGTGACAACGCTGTCAGGTAAAAAACTCTCTTTGTGCTTTTTGTGATCTTGAAAAATTGTTGTATTAGTGTGCGTGTGTGTGTGTGTGTGAGATAGTACATAATATGTAGTCTTTATGATGTATGAATGTCTGTATATGTGTTTATGTACATACAGATGAATGTATGTATTGACAGATATATGTGCATATGTATGTATGCTATATATCTGTCGGTTGTGTGTATGTAGGTATTAATGCGTGTGTATGTATATATGTGTGAAAAAATGTATGAATTCAGTGTGTAATCATTACAGTATATTTTTAGATAACAGTTTCAGACACAACATTTGTTTTATTTTACAAGTTGTTTCTGAATTGTGTTGAATAAAATATATTATAAATTATTTGAAATTTATGATTTGAAAGTCCAATCTTGAAATGTCTATTAAAAATATATCACAAATACCCTTTGACACTGAAATGTTCTTTAAATAAAATTGCTAAATTTGATTATTAATTAAAATTGTATAACTTTTATAATATTTTTAAATAAATAATTAAAACATTTTAAAATGTAATTGTTATTAAACAACTTTTTAAATATTATAATAATTATTACAAAAAAAACCCCAACAAATGTTATAATTAAAGGTAATCATCCAGCTGGAAAAGTTTTGAATATTTCAACAGCAGGGGGTCGGGTCATCGCCACGACAACCAAGTCATCAAATGTTGTCACAGTAAACCCCAAAACCCTCCACCTGACTGCTGTTAAAACTGGCGCAGGAACAACAGGTACGTTTTGTTTTATTTTATTTTATCTTATTTTATTTTATTTTGATTTCATTTTTTTAATTTTTAATTTAATTTAATTTAATTTTATTTTATTTCATTTATTTTTTTTAATTTTTAATTTAATTTCATTTCATTTTATTTTATTTTATTTTTTATTTTTTATTTTTTTGTCGATGCTAACAAGTGTTGTAAATACATTGCACATACTTCCAAATGACTTTCATTTCTTCCTGTTAAAGTATATTTTATAAATTTTCATTATTTTAATGGCAACTAATTTTTATTTAATAGCAACTACAATATTAAAGTATGCCAGCACAGTTTTTGGTAAGGTTGTGTGGATGCACCAATTGCTTTTTACTGTTGTATATATCACTTTGTAAATAGCAGCTAAGAAATTATCTAACTCACACAAAATGTGCAGTTTGGTTAAATATCTTTCTTTTCTTTTTTTACCAGGATCAAATTATTATTATTAATGGCAACCATTCTTTGTTAATAATAAAGAATGATGATAGAGTATCATTAACACGGTTGTGAGAATGCAGTTTTTATTATTATTATATATATCATGTTCTGAAAAAGCAGCTAAGAAGTTACCTAACACACACAAAACGTTCAGTTTGATACAAGTTTTTGTTGTTTTTTTTCTCTGTAGAAAGTCAAAGCACGCGGAGATAGATGTGATGATAATTCTTGTTGTATTCTTGCAGTGTCGAAACCTAATGTGATTGTTGTGCAGAAAACTCAGACGAGGCGAGCCTCCACCCCGACACACCCAGCCCCTGGCAGCTCACAGGAGTGTCTCACTGTGAAAGTTTGTCTTCGTTTCTTCTTTTGTTTCTGTTTAAAATGTATCTGCATGACGCTAAGAAGTCATTCATTTAGAAAATGTGTTCATGAAATAGTGCCTCTGCAGCATTTGTTTTTGTTTGAAACATATCTTCGCAATGTTAACTTACAGACTGTGCTTATAACAACACTGAGTTATTCATATAGAAAAAGTCTTCTTAAAAATAGTGTCCATGCAACTTTTTTCTTTTTTTTCTCAGTAATAATTATTGTAAAAGTGTAAAAAAAAAAAAAAAATGTTATGTAATATTTAATGAAAGTATAAAATAAAGTGTCATTTGATGTCACTGATTTTTGTATATGACATTGCTTGTCATTATTTGTAATGAAATTTTAAAACATGACGGAAGTGTGCTCAACATGGCTGAAAACATTCATTCACCACTTTGGTGTTTGTGGTGTGGCTCATGTTTCCTTAGTTTACAGACATTTGACTCGCATTTTGACAGTCTCACTTCAAACACCAAACAGTTAAATACACCTTGTATACTTCCAGTAGCTTGTCTTGTTTCTTTCTTGTCTGTGTTGCTCTAAAAATGTGTGCGAATTACATACAGTTTTAGCTGTTGTTTTATGTTATGGATGCATTCCAGATATTTGCGTTAATATTATTAATTTTTTTTCAAACCTGGAATGAAATGACTTTCATATATGTAAATCACTGTTGTTGTTGTGATCAGTTACTTTATCTTAGTTTCAAACTGAAAATTAAATACTTTTTTAAAAATATTTTTATTATTATTGTTATTGGTGTTATTGTCTTCAGTAACTTATCTTAGTTTCAGACTAAAAATTAAAGATATTGTTTATGTATTACACGCAAACACACACCACACATATTTTTATTTATTTTTATTTATTTATTGTTTAACTTTTATTTATTTATTTATTTATTTATTTATTTACTTATTTATTTATTTATATATATTTATAGTTTTACTTTTATTTATTTATTTATTTATACCTTTATTTATTTATTTATTTATACCTTTTTGTATGTATTTATTTATTTACTTACATATTTATTTATTTATGAAGGAATTGGCTAATATAATTCAGAAACAAGAAAAGAACATATCAGTGACGTCTGGGTCTGCTTTGAGTAACTTGGGTTCTGCCCTGAGTAAAATTGGAGACAGAAAAGTCATCATTACAACACAGACAGTGGGAGAGGCTGCTAAACATACAGTAAGACATTACCTTCATTCTGTCCTACACTCAGTAACACTGAGTTAGCAGAAGAGAGAGAAATTTCACAAAAAGCTTACAAATATTAAAATACTGATGTCTGTTTTCTTCATTCTGTCCTCCACTCAGTAATATTGAGTTAGCAGAAAAGATAGAAATTTCACAAAAAGCTTACAAATATTAAAATCCTGATGTCTGTTTTAGAGTGGTCCTATTTTACAACGTTCACGACCGGAACAAGAAGGAAAAACATCGTCACTTCTGGCTGAGCTTATCCAAGCTGCTGGCATCGTACCAGAAGCAGCAGCAGAAACTGGTAAAGTTGTTTTATCTTTCTCATCCTTTTACTGATACATATACATACTCTTTACTTATATCAGAGAAGAAAAATAAAGAAACAAGAAACATCATTTAGGCATGTGTTAAGAATAAAATTAAGACACTAGTGTAAATGAGATATAGCAATAATAATAATGATAGCAATAATAATAATAATAATAATTAAAAAAAAATGATAATAACAAGAAGAAAGAAAAAAAGAAAATGATGGCCCACTCCCCCTTCATGAGATATTTATAGAAAACTTTTACTGATGTTCAGATGTTCCCGGGACAGGAAGTGGAAATGAGTGGTTTGAGTATGACGTGACAGATGACCAGGGCCACACCGTTGTCACGACAACGGAAGACTCCACCGCCATCGATGCTCTTCTGCAGAGGCAGGCAGCAGACGCCGCAGGCAAAGTGAAAGAGTCGAGGTAGGTAAAATAAAATTTGTTTATTTATTTATTTATTATTTTACTGATTAGTTTTTTTATTGTTAGTATGGGGGGAAGGGGTGTGAGCTTTCATTTCCTTTATTCCTTTCTTATTGTTATTATTATTTTATGATTATTATTGCTATGATTATTATTATTATTATTATTATTATTATTATTATTATTATTATTTTTATTATTTTATTATTATGATTATTATGATTATTATTATTATTATTTTTATTATTTTATTATTATTATTATTACTATTTTTATTATTATTATTATTATTATTATTATTATTTTTATTATTTTATTATTATTATTACTATTTTTATTATTATTATTATTATTATTATTATTATATAAAGTCTGTTTAAGTTTTTTTATAAAACAGAAAATATTCAGAAACACACATACACAAAGATATCAAACAACAAACAAAAGTGTCTTATAGTCGGATTTAGATTAAGGCCACAAGAAAAAGATTTGTTTTAGGAAAACTGTTGATGTGTGCTGAAGTGGAATTTAAAAAAAATCGTTGTGATTCTGAATTTCAGTTTAGCAAGTGCACAGCTAGAGAGACTACAAGGTCAACAGCCAGAAACACAGTATTATACAATAGGTCAGTATGAACACAGTATTATACAACATGTTAATATCAACATAATATTTATACAATAGGTCAGTGTCAACACAGTATTTATACAATGGGTCAGTGTCAACATAGTATTTATACAATATGTCAGTGTCAACACAGTATTATACAATATGTCAGTGTCAACACAGTATTATACAATATGTCAGTATTAACACAGTACTACACAATAGGTAATTATTAACACAGTATTATATAGTAGGTGAGTATCAATACTGTACTGCACAATTATGTGACAAAGGTCATTAATACAATATTAAGACAGTCATATTCAATAGATTTGTTTTTGCACAGTACTCTGCAACAGGACATAGGTCAGCATTAAAACAGACTACACAAGAGATCTTATTTTTTTGTTTTTTTGTTGTTGTTGTTGAAGTGTGTGTTGGTGTTTGCAGATCAAGCGATGTCACTGTTAAACCAGACAGAGAAAGATAACTCTTCCACTGACACTTCCCAGTCATCTAGCGATAATACTGCAGTGAAATCAGAACAAGCCCAGGTAAAATATTTTAACTTTACCATTTATCTGCATTTACTTGTGTTGATGAAACACATAAACACACAGCAATAAATAATGAAGTAAAATATAGGGTTGGGTGGTGTGGTATAATGTAACATGAAACAAAACCAAAAAAATAGAAATTTTGAATTTTAATTAAAACAAAAAAAGAAATCTCTTGTTTCAGATTCACATAATCAAAACTTCGTTGCCAGGCAGCAAGCTGCCTGCAGAACACATACAGCACATCCGTGTTCCTCTGCCGTCGTCCCGGCAACCAGGTCTGGGCAGCAGAGCGCTAGAGATCACTAGAGGTCAGAGTTCAAGTGTCAGAGAGCTTGACCCCCAGACGGGTCTCTTTTCATCCAGTGGTGTCCGCAAACAGCGCAAAAACACTGTCATCGTTGGACTCGCGCCAAAAGTTGTTACACCTCCGGTGGGGACAGCAAAATCGCTGACAACAGCAACCACACAGTCTCAGAACTTTGACTTACTCAGCAGCTCACTGGCTCAAGCACAGATAGACCTGGACTCGTTTGAATATGTCCAGTCGAAAGATGCAGTGACTGTTGGTGATTCTGCGGAAAATTCTAATGTTAAAGAGACCAGAGACATATCAGCAGATAAAATAGCACCTTCCATAGGAGACACTATAACACCTGTAGACGACAGTGTGACACCTATAGGAGATACTGTCACAGCTGCAGGAGACAATGTGACAGCCGTAGGAAATGAAGTAGTGACTGTAGGAGACAGTATGCTGCGTGTAGGAGATACTGTGGCTCCTTCTGTAGGAAACAGTGTAACCATAGCTTTAGCAGATAACGTAGGAGACATTCATTCTGTAGGAGACAAAGTGATGCATGCTGACAGTGTCCCGCCGACTGAAAATGTGACAGTTAAGCTTGCAGGAGACTCTGTCGTCACTGAGACTGTAGGAGATGTCGCTGACTCTGAAGGAGTCGTCATCACAGAATCAACAGAGGAGATTGTCACCCAGTCGTCAGGAGACACCGTCACCCAGTCTTCAGGAGACACTGTCACCCAGTCTCAAGGAGAGATTGTAGGAGACTCAGTGACTATCATAGAGACAGCAGACACGTTGACAGAGACAGGAGAAAGTGTCACCCTGTCATCAGATGTCATTCATTCTAAAGATGTCACTTCACCTGAAGACACATCCACTGTCAGTACAGATGATTTACAAAAGGAAGATAGTTCTGAGAAGCCACATGAAGGTAGTGTTATATACACATTATTTTTTTAAAGTATTTTATTAATGTAAATGTTAAAGCAAAAAAAGAATTTTGTTTTTATTTGTAATCTTTTTTTCTTTTTTCTTTTTGAAAAGTTTTATTATTCATGCTGTCAGGTTTTGCAGAGTTAATTCATACATATTTAGTTTTATTTAAAGGTTTAATATCTCTCTCTCTCTCTCTCTCTCTCTCTCTCTCTCTCTCTCTCTCTCTCTCTCTCATTTCTTTGTTATCTTACTCCTATATTTCAGATAAGTCTTATGATGTGGGTTTGTCATCATCAACTTCAAACATCTCAGATGACACTGACATCCAGTCTTCAGCAACATCAACAACATCAGTCCCGCTGACAGACAACAGCAGCACAGTTCAAAAATCTGCCATCAACATCATCATACACGCACAGGTAATATACAACCCATGTAAAATGTGAAATCATGTATAATAACAATTTGAACACCAAACATCAGTTGGCTATACATTATAATATTAATGCAAAAAATGGAAGACATGATATGTAAAATGTTTTAGCAATATTAATGCAGAAAATGCATTCATAATAATATGAAAAATGCAACAACAGATTACTAGCAACAACAACAAAAATGTCGTAATTAATATAAATTTAAAAAACAAATAATCAGAATAATAATATTAAAAATAAAATGCAATAACACTTTTAATGAAAAATTCCATCTTGTATATAATTATTTGCATTAATAATATGTGAACATAAATTTGAAACTAAATTTATATAATCCAGGTGTGATGGCAGTGCAGTATTTGCTAATCTAGCATTCAGCAGTTATTTGATTGTTAATGCAGAATAGTGAAAATTTAGCAGACTTCAAATAACTTGTGCAATACATTTAATGATTATTATGAAACTCATGAACATAAATTGATCTTAGAATAGCTATTTACTTGTTAAATAAATATGATTATACATTTTTGTTAATTGGCAAAAAAGGTTTTTTTTTATAAAAGTTGGGTAATCTCAAAGGTTGGTGACTTTTTAGTAATTTAATTAAATTAATATCACATTTTTATCTGGCCTTAATCTTTCATGTTAGTTTACAACATTTTGATATTTTTTTCTGTTAATTATTTCAACTATTGCATTAAGCAAATAGCTATATATATATTTTTTTTTTAATCGACAATTTAAATTTACTTACAAACGCAGTTTTTAAATTTAAATTAACAAATCTGTTTCAGACACACGTACAAACAGACCTGCTGGACACATCAGAAGAAAATAATTCGAGCAGCGAAAATATTATGGTTACCATGGATCCAACAGTTGAACTGGTGCCTCTGACTAGGGAGGAACTAACTTCACAGCAGACAGGCGAGAAACACGTTGGCAGACGCAGTGAAGAGAAGATTTTTCTTGACAAGACAGAAGTTGTGTTGTCAGAATCTGGTTCACCGACAGGTAGGTTCAAAAAAATAATTAAAATGTTCTTTTCTGAATACATTCTCTAATAAATTTTGTTGTACTTCAAAGTTTTTATTTGTGTTATTTTGGGTGGCATATCGTTGCTTTTAGCAAAGTATTATAATAAAATAAATTTGTTATAAAACATTTAAATCCTGCCATTTTATCTCTTCACAAATGCATACTTGGCAGACTGGTAACATTGTGTTGTTGTTTTTTGGTTTTTTTTTATATAAATAGAATAAATCAGTTCTTTCATTTGTACACAGTGATGTTACAAGTAAAAATCGTTTGACAATACAATGATGGTTTTTTTGCTGTTAATGTTTTGTTGTTGTTAATGTTTTGTTGTTATTATTAAATATAAATAAAAATAAAAATAAAAATAACTTTTAAATATCCAGACTAAATTCATCAACACAGATATGCTCAAGTATGTAAAAACAAACTTTACTTTCCTAACAAACCGACATAAAATCCTTCAAACTTCTTCAAGAGATAATCAATTCGCTGATCTTTCGTAACGATTAATTTGGAAAACTTGTAAGAACTAAACTAATCACTCATAACGGATTTTACAGGCAGCAGTTGCGAAGTCCAGGAGGAGAGAACTCTTGGTGACTCGGGTCATGAAGCGAACAATGCTTTACGTTTGAGTTCTCGGAAACGAAAGCAGGGCACCCTCGCAGAAGAACCTCAGCATATCAGTACCATGGGGGGATGGGTGAGGGCATCGTTAGGGTAAGTGGTGAATAAATCAGTACATTACCTTGGGTGTGTGGGGGAGGGGTGAATAATAAAGACAGTTAAAACTTGTGTTATGTTTTATTTATCTGCATTCGCTTGCAAAGTAAAATATTTTTTGTGTTTCAGTTTAATTCAGAGAGTGTCGAAGTTCCGAGGTGCTAACAGAGAGAAAGGAGACTTGAATGCTGCAGCATGGTTCCTTAAACCAGGTGAAAATAAGTTGTTTTTTTTGTTAATTGTTCACTGGAAAAGTCTAATAAACAAAAATAAAAACAAATATATACATATATGTATACAGATAAACACAGAGACATAGAAGCATATGTATCTATCTATCTATCTATCTATCCATATATATATATATATATATTTACACATGCACATACACATGCATTCATGCATATCTATATTAATGATTTAAAAAAAATAAGAAATAAATAAACAAGAGAATAAAGGAAAAACAATAAATAAATAATAATAATAAGTCAAAACACTGATTTAAAAAAAAATATATATATATTAGTAATTAATAAATGTCAAAACATTTTTAATAAATTTTGTAAATTTTATTGTTTTGGTTCTAGTTGATCCAGTGGATGCTCCAAACTATTACTCAGTTGTGAAAAATCCAATGGATTTTGGAACAATCAAGAAAAAAATAGAGGTAATTTTCACAACTAGTAAATCAGAATTATTGAAAGAAAATATTACCTGTGAAACTCAATTTGATGTTTCTCTTTTCGTAAATAAAGTTTCTACTGTAAATAAGTGAAAGATTTTGAAAAGAAAAATTTAGTTTTGGAACTGAATTGTTTTTCAGTTATTAGGTTACAGTTCTGCTTGTTAAACATTTTGACAAATTACTGCACAATTTTTAATACGTACTTATTTTCACTTGTTTATTCTTCATCAGTTAATACAAAAAAAAAAGCTAAAGTTTAGGGATGAATTGAATTATATTTCAGGTTTTACACTTCTGCTAGTTAAAAGGTTTTGACTGAATACTGCTCTCAGTAATAGTATACAGTTTATAGCATGTTGATTGTGATAGTTGGTGATGTTTTTGTACATTAGTTAAATAAATTAATTCTGTGAGAAATTTAGTTTGAATGCCTGACCGGTCCTAGAGTGATCGAAAATGCAAGAAGTTTGCAAATGAAACCTACTTAAATGAAAATTAAATTTTATTTAGATTTTCTTTACTGGATATATTATACATGTACACCTATAAAAAACAGTATTTTACTGTGAGTTGTGAACAACTGTTTTACACATTTTATAAAACCTTTAGAAAAAAACTTATTTTAAAACTGTGTTACAGACAGGAGATTACAAGTCTTTTGACGATTTCCACGCCGATATGATTCTTGTACAGAGCAACTGCAACCTCTACAACCACCCAGACAGCAAAGTGAGGCAGGATTGTGAGGAAGTGTTTGCATTTTACCAACAAGAGCGAGCTAAAGTGCTAGACAAGCTGCAGAAAGTGAGACACATCTTTGTTTCTCACTTTAAAATGTCACTAACTTGTTATGTTGTTATTCAGTAAACAAGCTGCAGAAAGTGAGACATATTTATTTCTCACTTTAAAATGTCACAAACTTGTTATGTTGTTATTCAGTAAACAAGCTACAGAAAGTGAGACACATCTTTATTTCTCAATTTAAAACAGTTTTATCTTGTTGTGTTCTTGTACATATCTTTTTTAACCATTTTCACTTGTTTTATTTCATGTTTTTTCACCACCCCAGTCAGTTTTCTGTGACTGATTTATCAAATGCTTTAGACTCTGTTTAGTACCTTTTTTTCTGGAACAATCACTTTCTGCAAATGAAAAGGTGTAACCAGCAGAGGATATTCCTTTTTCATTATCTGTATGTTCCTTAACCATTGGTTTGACATATGCTGTAGCTTAAAGATATATTGTTCAGCAAAAAGTTATTTTTGATAAACTTTATAATAACCGGTAGTCTGTTAATTCATTATTGGTCAAGGAGGAGCTGTATGAGGTACTTACTCTTCAAACTGATTTCAACTGGCATAACTGAGATGTGCCAACTGAATTTATCTCAAAGATTATGTCCAACATTTGGTCAGTATTTTCTAGAGGTACAGTTTTCAGTGGATTTACTGAAACTTGGCCCTTTCAGGAAATGTGACCTTTTCAACCTGGCAGTAATAAAGATTTTTGAAATTACAAAACATCTACACCAAGAATTTGCTCACTAATCTAAAACAATTGTTTCTTTCGAAACTGAAAATGGTCGACAGACAAGTTTCATATTTCCCTTTGTCATTTTATGTTTTTCAGTATTTCTTATAAAGTAGATAGTTTTTAGTCTTTATTGTGTTCTTGAATTACATTTGAATAACATTACACAGTTAAAAATAAAATTTAAATAAATTTATTTCAGGGTATGAACTTTTCTCCAGTGGTGAAGAAATTTCGGATAGATAAAAGTCCTGCAAAATCCTAGCAGAGATTGGAGGAGAAAAAAGAGAAGAAGAATGGCCAAAACAAAATGTAATTTTATTTGATCTTAAAATATTTTCTACAGCTTCAACAATATTTTATTATTTTATTGTTCTTTTTATTTTATTTATTTTTTTTTTTTTGCAGGGATGGGCTGGGAAGAGAATTGTACACTTTTTATTGTGTAATTATATGTGCTAAATTATTGTTTAAAATTACAGTGATCATCTAAACAAAATAAATAAATAAATAAATAAATAAATTCTTAATTCTTCAGTTCAGACTTACACATGATAGAAAATACATACAGTTTAGTGAAAACAAAAATAAATAATTTAAATGTTTAAAAAGAAAAAAACGTTTTTGTAAAAATGACACAACAACAGTTGAAAAGAATACTGAGACAATGGTAGAAGAAACAGAAAATAAAAGAAAAATGTGTCTGTTGTATTTTGAAATTTCCTCCATTTTCAAACTTGAATTGAAAAAACCTGAAATATTTAACAAAATTCGAAAATAATCTGGATTCAAAACAATGTAAAAAATAAAATAGTTTGTTGGAAAAACATATTAAAAAAAAAAAAAAAAAAAAAAAAAGAAAAAGAAATATTCAAAAATGATATTATTTATTTAAAAATTACAGAATTTATTTGATAAAGATTTTTATTTTTCTTATTTTATTTAATAATATTATTTTAACAATAATATTTTTGAACATATTTCCTTATCAGGTATTCGACATCAAAGTATTTTGTATTTATTTTTATTTATTTTCTCCCTTATTTAAACTTGGAGATTTGTCTTTGCTGATGTTAAAGGATGACTGTTAATGGCAAGTGTGTGGAGATTTCAAAGATGCTGTCATTTTTCCTGTGCATTTAACATCTTACATTTTACAATAAATTATTTTGAAAAATAAAAATAAATACTTAAAAATGTATCATAGTAACTTCAGGAATGCTTTATTCACAACAGTTTTTTTTTTTTTTTTTTATTATCTAGGAAGCACAAAGATTTTTATTTATTTTATTTTATTTTATTTTATTTACTACATATATTATTTATTTATTTTATTTTAGTTTAGTTTATTTCATTTTATTTTATTTCCATGTATTTATATATATATATATATGTTTTTTAAAATTTATTTGTTTATTTATTTATTTATTTATTTATTTATTATTATTATTGTTATTGTTATTGTTATTATTATTATTATTATTATTATTATTATTATTATTATTATTATTATTTTTAATGTAAGTCTTATCAAGTATACCTAAAAAAAAGGGTGGGTGTGGAAATGGTTATATTTGTGGATATATCAGTCTAAAGTTTTCAGACTGTTTTGCTTGACAGTCATACTTTATTATTAGCAAAGATGTCCCCAGATTATAAAATGTATTTCAGCTAGATATTTATATTTCTAAAATTATACTTAAACAACAACAGTACAAATCAGAATGTGTTTCTGGGTTTTTGGTTAATTTGTGATCTGTATTTGCAAACATTGTAGCACTACAAAGGTGACCCACTTAAAACTGGTCTAACTGAATATTTGATAATCTCATGAAGGAAATCTTTTGTTTTGCATTTTTGCTTGTGACTATAAAAACTGGTTTATCAAAGATAAATACTGTGTTCTCTCCTACTTATGAGCAGGTGCACCTATAAAGATAGTTTACTGCTAATATGTTATTGTTACATAAATAATTATAATGGCAGCAGATTCTGTTTCTTATAAAGTTGTATGCACTGGGGTTAAGCATAAGATTGATTCTTAAAGCATTTAATACATTTATTTTAAGAACTTATTGATATTCTTCTCTTAAATGTATTTATAATCAGTTGTTAAATGAATGTAAAATATTTCAGTTCAGTTTTATTATTATTGCAACAGTAAGGTATGACATGTATGTCATTATGTTAATAAAATAGAAAGTAAATTAAAATAGAAAGTAAATTGTTCAAAAGAAAATACAGTGGTATTTCAGTTAATTTCAGTTGAGAAAACTGATTTGACATAAGAGCAATTTGAGTTACAAGCTTGGTCTTGGAACAAATTAAACTTGTAAGTCAAGGTACCACTGTATATTTCAGCTGTTCTGTTTATAACACCACATATCAGATCTGTTTTTTTAAGCTGTATGGCTTGACTCAGACATTCCTCATTTTATTTCTTAGAGACTGAAAGATATTTCACTGAAATTTGGGCATTTTTGTTTTCAGTTTTCAATTCTGTATTAATTTTTAATTTTTTTTTTTTTTTATTTAGTTGTTTATTATTATTTTTTTTTTTTTAAACAGACCCATAGAACTCTTGATGATCTACATCAAAACAGTTTATTTAACATTTTAATGCCACATCAAGACTTTTTTTTTTTTAAATCCATCTTTAATATCAGCCCATTCAGTTAAAGAAGCTTTAAAAAAAAAAAAGAAAAAGATCTAAACTTAAATAGTAACTTACATGATAAAAAACAAAACAAAACAAGAACAACAAAATAATAACATGTTAAAGTAAGATGGAAGAAAAGTACTTCTGTCAGTTGTATTTTAATTTCAAATTCAGTTGATTGTTGAATATATGTTATATATTATGTGTTCTATTGTATTAATATCAAAACCTACCGATTTTTATCTTGGGTTTTGATGGATTTTTTAGTTTTATATATATATATATATATATATATATATATATAAAAATCAAAATCAAAATATCAAATCAAATCAGATCAAATACAAAAAAGTCAAAAACAGGTTTTGATATTTCATCTGATTTGATTTGTTATTTTGATTTTGATTTTTTAATTTATCTATTATTTATCTTTTTTTATTTTATTTTTATATTTCTGTTTCAATTTCAGACTTCTTATGCTGTCCTTTGTGAAGTATTGTATATTAAAAGGATGAAACAGTTAAAAAGAGGAAATAAACACACACACACACACACACACACACACACACACAACATGTTAGAGATAAATGAATAAAGAAATACAAAATAAGAAAAACTATCAAATTCGTTATCACAGTATGTACAAAATTAGTCGTGTACACTTTACATAGATTACAGTTAGGTTTTTCAGATTTGTTTGTTACGACAAATGCAGTTGGTTTCTACAGTTGTCACATTGTTAGTTACTGGTGTTATTTACAGCTAGTGTTAAGTAAAACCATAGTGCAATAAAAATATTATTAACCAAATCAAAATTCTTTTGTTTTTTGTTTGTTTTGTTAAATGTATTATTTTTATTTATTGGCAAGATCATCCATCATTATTTGAGCTTCCTGGTATAGAATGTTGTTGTTATTTTAACTTACTGTTATGGAATTGTGTTGTTATTTTAGCTTATTTGTATAGAATGTTGTTATTTCAACTTACTGGTATAGAATGGTGTTATTTCAACTTATTGGTGTAGAAGTATTATTTTAACTTACTAGTACAGAATGTTATTTTAACTTACTACTAGAGAATATTGTTATTCTAACTTATTAGTATAGAATGTTGATATTTTGACTTACTACTATAGAATATTGTTTATTTTAACTTACTAGTATAGAATGTTGTTATTTTAACTTAATGGTATAGAATGATGGCCTAAGATTTCATAAGTAATTGGCTCAGTGCTCTATTCTTGTTACTGGTGTTGGATGCTGTGTTTTGTTTTGTTCACCAGTTTGTACTTAATGACTTGCTTATCAGATAATATGGTATATAATGTCCTGTTTGCAGGTCTGTGAATGTATGTTTGTACATTTGTCCATGTATGATAAATGTGTGTGAGCATGCATGCATGTGTGTATGTGAGAGAGATGCATGTAGATTTAATGGGAAAGCTACACTTTAACTGGGATAGAAACATAAAAATACCTTCTACATTGACCACATCTGTTAATATATGTTCAGTAAAACATATTTGTTAGTTTGATGAGAAAACATTTTTCTCTCTTTATTAGCACAGACAACATGTTCAGTCTGGCTTTATTAGAATCAGCATTTGACGTGTACAAATATGCTAAGAGTAGGATATGTTCTCTTTGCCAGGCTCACAACTGAACATAAGAAGCACAATTTTAATGAAGGAAAAATGCCATCATAATGAAAAGCAAAAGAACCATATCCAGAAAACTATTTTGACATCAATCAAAATAAAATAATATTAAAGTTTAAAAATTAATAATAAAAAGAAAGAAAAATATAATACAACAGTATAGAAGTAATTAGTTTTCTTATATAATTATAAAGCAAGAAAACTAAATAAAAATTAAAAGCTGATATTTTTCACATTTTCAGTGTTTCTTCTGAACTTAAAGTTACCTTTGATCATAAGCTATTTAAATACAATCTCCAAGTTAAAATTTATTTTTTGCCTTTCTTCACTAATAAGATAACAACAATAAATAAGTAAATAAAAAAAATAATAATAATAATAAAAAAAAAATATATTTCCTGAAATATTTTGTGAAAAAAAAAAAAAAGAGTATTTGATTAAGCCAAAACAATCAGATTTTCTGAATTTGGTTTTAAAATAAAAGTTATTTGCTAAACAGAATAAATAGAGTAATAGTGACTGAATTAGTGAATAAAAGAAAACATTCATAACAAAGATTTAAGGGAGAAAAAAACCTTTATTATTATTATTTTTTTTTTTTTTACAAGTCGGTTATATTAATTTTATTTATGAACAAATTTTCATTTCAGTGCATTTTAACTGTCCACAAAAATGAAATTCAGTTTTATTTGAACAGGATTGGATCCATCCAAAATTTATTTCAGTTTGTAAAGCTAATCCAACGAAAACAATTTTATAGAGCTTGCAAACTCTGTCATTCTCTTAACAAACAAATATAGATCAAATACTGAAGATTTCACTTCTTTGTAAATTTAAAGAAATGTACGGTTTTTTCACCAAAGAATGAAAAAAAACACAAAAAAAAAAACACAACTGGAATCGGAGTAACAATGCTAATAATTTCTCATTAAACATGCAAATTGTTTGGAACTAAATTGTCAGTCATGAGTTAAATAAACATCTGCTCCATGTTGAATCAAAATAACATTTATGTAATAATGAAAGTAACATATTTGCTAAACCCAGATCAAAATAACTCAATTTTCACATTTACTAAATATGAATCAAAATAACTTGTTTTTACATTTGATGAATTTGAATCAAAATATCTCTTATCTTTGATTAAAATAACTTCAGGGAATCTGAATCAAAATAACTTATATTGCTACATTTGCTAAATCTGAAACAAAGTTAACTCATGAATTCACATTAGTCAAGCAATAATGAAAAGAATACATCACTACATCTGCTAAAAGTAAGTCATTTATCGATGTTTGCAAAACCTGTTAGCTACATCTCAAAACTGAATGTCTCATTTTAACATCTGTACCTCAGAAGACAAATAATTCGTATTTCCTAAATCTGAAGAGATATAATTAACAACTTAATGTCTGTTGTACAATAACAAAAATCACTCATGATAGCTGTATCTAAATTGGTGACTGATGTTTCTATATTTATTGTTTCTGACTCAAAATAATTCTATTTCCACATTTACTCCTTGAGAATCAAAATAAAAAGTTTCCACGTTCTGGATCAAAATAACTTCTGTATTTCTGTATTTGACAAATTTGAATCAAAATAACTCCTGTTTGTGCATTTGCCAAATCTGAATCAAAATAACTCCCATTTCTGTATTTGCCAAATTTGAATCAAAATAACTCCTGTTTCTGTATTTGCCAAATGTGAATCAAAACAGCTGCAGTTTCCATATCTGCCAAATGTGAATCAAAATAGTTCCTGTTTCTGTAACTGCCAAATGTGAATCAAAACAGCTGCAGTTTCCATATCTGCCAAATTTGAATCAAAATAGCTCCTGTTTCTCTATCTGCCAAATGTGAATCAAAATAGCTCATTTCAATATTTGCCGAATTTGAATAAGAAATAACTGATGTTTCCGTATTTTGCCAACTTTGAATCGAAGGAACTGATTTTCCGACACACTGTGAATTTTGACTGGGAAGAAGTAACTCATGAGTCGACATTTCCTGTGTCTGTGTAGGCCTGGAACACCCACCGACGTTCCAGACGTGCTCCGCACCCTTTCAGCTCCTGCTGAAACAGACTGGGCAGTTTGTCGAGGACGTCCTCCACCTCGCGCACACGCACTGACACCAGCTGATTGAGGTAAGACCACAGGTAGTCAATGGTGGCGCCAAACGGGTGCACGTGAAGGAAACAGCAAACCAAACCTAAAAAATGTCACAGAAAAAAAAAAAAAAATGTTTTGCTACACCATTATTTTTAAAGTAATTTCGTAATTTTAAGTCACGTTGTATAAATTAAATCCAGTGTTCTAAAAGGCTGACTTAAGAATACATGTTAAACTGATTATTTTATGATATATCTCTGGTTTACCAAATAATTATTAATTGTAAAATATAACTGACACAAATTTACACTGTTTTGAAAATGATTATATCATATACCCATCAGACTAAAAATAAACTGATTACAGGCATAATATTTAACTGACTTTTAAAATGTTATTATACAAGATACATCAAGTAATGATTGATATAAAATATAATAAACCTGATTTTTTTCAAATTTAAACTAACTGTAGATGAATATTAAACTGATTACTACATGTGTAATTCTATAATTATGACCGATTTTGACAGTTTTAAATAGATTGCAGACATAATGTTAAATTAACTTCAGGTAAATTTAAAAAATTATAACAATGGATCTGACACAGCTGGCAATTATTAAAATAAAAACACGGATCTGCAAGATTTAAACTAACTGTAGATGTACTATTAAACTGATTACAGGTAAATTTCAAACAGGTGTACTGAACGTACTGAGGATTTTGGCTTCTTTCTGGGACAGTGTGATACCAGAGCTGCTCACAGTTGGGTCAGTGCTGAGGAGACTGAGCCCAGGGACTGCCAGGGTGGGGGAGGCACTTGAAAAGTTTGTGTCTTTCTTCTCAGAGCTCTCTTCACCTGCCTGCTGAGAAAAATAAACTTGAAAATTAAATAATACCACAAAATGACGGTGTTTCACTAAAAACATCTTTGCATATTTCTCTGAAACATCAGATATTTTTTTTTTTTTTTTTTTTTTTTTTTTTCTCAGAAAAATAATTAAGATTTTAATTTATTTAAAAAAAATTTTTTTTTTTTTTTCTGGACAGATATTTTATTTTATCATAATGAATTAAGATAGTCTTTACATCATGTTAATCTAAAATGGTTAATTTGGAGAGTAAAGTCATTGGTATGTGATACCTGTATGTGTGTGAATGCTACTGTTTGTTTGCAAGTCTGTCTTTGTGAATGCTGAAATGTATAGTCCTGCATACCTATGTGCATTATGTGTGTTTGTAATTGAATGAATGCCTTCAGAGGTGTTTCTGCTTGTACAAATATAGCTGTTCTTATTTGTGTATATAACAGATTTCTCCTACCTTTTCTGTTGCAGCATCGGTTCCATTCTCTTGAGTGGCCTGTTTTTCCACTTCCTGAGCAGACAGTTCTTTTTCTCTCAGCTCCTTCTCTTTCTGCAGAGCTCTCTCTTCCGACTGCTTCATCTGGCGCTGGGAGTTTATCAGTTGCTAAAGACAACACAGCTGCTTTTAGTACACATACACGTAAACAAGGTTTACAAACAAGAATCATCTAATCCCAAATGAATGTGGATGATGTGCTGACAGAAGATGATAAGATTTAACAAAGAAGTAATTTTGGGGACAAAAATGGGCTGATGAGATTTTTGAAAGAGCTTGTCTCATGGAATATTACACAGTAATGTTCTGTGTTTGTAAAAACCAACCTGCTGCATTCCTTGCAGAGCGTTCTGCAAAGCTTTGATCTGTTTGTCTTTCTCCATTATTGTGCTCTTTGACTCCTCCTTCACAAAGTCCACCTCATTCTTAAACGCCTCCATCTGACAGCGCAGGATGTCGTTCTCATCCTTCAGGTTATTGAGAGAATCTGAAATCGCGAGAAAACTATGAATAAACTGAAAACTATGAATAAACTGAAAACTTAACCTTGTATGGACGAAGATACTGAAGGAAAAGAATTGTTGTCTGTGACTGAGTGATATGTGAATGAAGTGAGGTTTGGATTGGGATTTTAGAGCTATTTTTTAGAACTTATGAAAGTCGCCACTTTTTTTTTCTGTTTTGCTTTATCCAGTTTATGAGACATTAATATTAAACCAGCTAAATTATTTACTGACAGTTCACTTGATTTACTTATTTAAGAAAAAGTGCTGATCAGCCAATTACTTAAAAATATAATCATTACTTTTATCAAATACTCACTTGTATAAAATATAATCATTACAGTTTCATCTAGTACATACTGGTATAAAATATAATCATTAGAATTTCATCAAGTACTCACTGGTATAAAATTTAATCAGTTTCATCTAGTATTCATTGGTATAAAATATAATCATTACAGTTTCTTCAAGTATAAAATATAAGTATTAGATTTTCATCAAATATTCACAGGTATAAAATATAAGCTTAAGAATTTCATCAAATACTCACTGGTATAAAATGTAATCATTACAGTTTTTTCAAGCATTCAGTGGTAAAAAATATAATCATTAGTTTAATGATGTACTCATTGGTATAAAATATAATCATTTCAGTTTCTTCAAGTATTCACTGGTATAAAATATAACCATTACAGTTTCTTCAAGTACTCAGTGGTATATAATATGAAGATTAGAATTTCATCAGGTTCTCACTTGTATAAAATATAAATATAAATATAAAAATTTCTTCAAGTTTTCACTTGTATAAAATATAAACATAAGAATTTCATCAAGTACTCAGAGATATAAAATATAAACATCAGAATTTCATCAAGTACTCAGATATAAAATATCAACATCAGAATTTCATCAAGTACTCAGTGATATAAAATATAAACATCAGAATTTTATCAAGTACTCAGTGATATAAAATATAATCATTAGTTTCTTGAAGTACTCAAAGGTATAAAATAAAAACATCAGAATTTCACCAGGGGTGAAAAATATGAAATAAAATTATCAGTGATCTATCAAATACTCACCAGCGCCAGTTTCTGGTTTTCGTTTTTTCGCTGGTGTAGAATCACTTTCCCCATCAGACAGATCCATTTCATCTTCCTGTCGGTCCTTGAGAAAATCATCTTGTTGTACCTTTATTATCTCCTGCAATATAATTTTTGAGGAAGCCAAACAATTTAAAAACAATAAATACATAGCTAAAATAAACTTAAAAAATCAAACAAGAATTTTAAATTAAATTTAAAAACATTTTTAAGAATTAAATAAGAAAATTAAACAAATAATCAAAACAAAAAGACAAATTTATTTTTATTAATTTCTTTAGTTTTTAAAAATAAGTTTTCTTTAATTTTAATAATAAGTTTTACATTTGCTTTTGAGATGCATTTTGCATGGAAGATAAAAAAAAATAATAATAAATAATGATAATAATGAAAAAAACTGTTATGTTAAAATCAAAAACCTTTTGGAAATTAATTTTTATTAAAATTATATTCATTTTAAAATAAATTATAAAAAAAAAAAATGTAAATTTTAGAAAAGTAAAATAATAATAACAATAATAAATAATAAATAAATTTGTGTGAATTTTCATTCATTCTGAAAGAAAAGTATAAAGCATAATAATCAAAATTTATCAACAATATCAGCAAAAATTTGAAATAAAAAACCCCAAAACATCTAGGTAATAAATCCGAATAAAATGTCTGAAAATGAATACATTAAAAATGTATTACCAAATTTTTACCTGACTCCAAAACGCGACTTAACGAGAATCACATTACGGTTCTTGTTCTCTCCAGCCTCCCATTAAAGTAAATTACTTACACAAATAACAGAGCAAAAATGTAAGAACTGTTCATAAAAATCAAGAAAGTTTAACTTCTTTACTCAAACTTGCAACATCAACTGTATAATCCTCATTTTAATACACATCTTACATTAACAGTATGTCCATAGTTTAACTTTTTACATTAACTGTATGTCTAAGCTGTAATTTAACATTTTGCATTAACTGTACATCCTCTGTTGTAACTTAACATTTGACATTAATTGTACACCCTCTGTTTTAACTTAACATTTTACATTAATTGTACATCCTCTGTTGTAACTTAACATTTGACATTAATTGTACATCATTAATTGGAACTTAACATTTAACATTATCTCTCTTCAGCTGTAACTTAACATTTTATATTAACAGTTAACAGAATGTCCTCTATTTGTAACTTGGCATTGTACATCAACAGTACATCCTCATCTGGAACTGAACATTTTACATTAACTGCATGTCCAGTTGTAACATTTTACATTTTTGCATCTGTTCATCCATGTTTACCCAAATCAATATTTTCCTTGATGTGTTTAAGATTTTAACACATTGTATATTAACAAACAGTCTGCATTCGTTGTGTGAGCAGTGATGTAGGAAAACAATTCAGAATAAAAAAAATTAAACACTGAATAATTTAATTTACTTAGAAATTACCTTTCACAAGCTGTAAAATAAAAAATAAAAAATATATAGTACAAAATATGAACTTAAAAATAAAAATTAAAAAATTAAACAATTTACTGATGAATTTAAATAATAATAATAATAATGATAATAAGTAATAAAAATAACAGCAAACAAAAAAATAATAATAATAACTAATAAAAATCATAACAACAACAATAATAATAATAATAATAAACGTTTCTTTAATTTTCTGGTATCTCTGAAGATGAAATGCTGACAGTTTTTCTAACTAATATATTAACCTGATTCCAAATTTGTTTTCCGATATCATCACTCGTCCACAGTTTAAAATAAAGTAGATTAGACTTGTAAATCACGTTACTCTCAGCTGATGCAATGCCTGTTTATCCGGCCTATTGTATTCACTACTTACCATGTCCATCTAATTCACGGAGAGATATGTCACTTATAAATGTACGGTGTATCTGTAATATCCGATGCCCTTTTGGCAAAACTATTAATGTGGCAAACTAGTTTCTGTAGCCAGTTTTATTATGTTTCTAAAGATACATTTTTCTATAAAGCAGACTGAACTCTTGTTGTTGTTGTCAGCTAACTTTATCTATATCAAAGGGGATTACACACAATCTCTCTCTCTCTCTCTCTCTCTCTCTCTCTCTCACACACACACACAAACACACACACACACACACTCACACACACACACACACACACACACACACATTCAAGTGCGCAGGGACATAGCTTATACTCTCACTAACTCATTCTGTCTCTGATAATTTAAAATAGGCAAATTATTATTATTATCTAATTATGGCATGACATGGAGAAAATATTCAAGTCTTATTTGCTAATGAAATCAAATTTAGGTGATCAGTTTAAACAAACTACCTCCATTTTACAAAATGTTTGTTCATTCCTACTGAAAGGTTTAAGACTGGAGTGTTACGGTCACAGCTATTATCAAAGAATCAATGGAATTTTATATAAATTTTGAACAATTTATGAATTACAGATCGTTCAAATTTCTCAATTTATCTATAAAAATTACCCCAAAATTTCAAATGAACAATGTATTAAGACGGTATCTCAAATGTAACAATATTACTCTTTTTTTTCACGAAAACAGCAGTGATTTAGATCAGATTTCATTTAGAAGTAGCTTCATCTGGATTCATTATTATTGAAAGTATTAGTTATTTCAGAAGATTTATATTTTAAATCAGGAATACATTGTTATGGGAAAAAAAAAAAAAAAACAGAAATAAATAAATAAATACATTTTAAAATTATAATATAATAAAAAAAAAATAATAATTATAATATTAATAAAATAAAATAAATCATTTAAATTCAGTGATATGTACTGAATTACCAAAAAGCTAACACAATAAATGATTGGGAGGGTCACAGACACATGTAAATCTGTATAACATTTATGCCCTTTCGGAAGTAAATTGCTCCTTCCCTCCAAAATATCGAACTTGTTTAGCAGAATCTATACAGGCATTACATCCACTGCAATAAGATTTTTTTTAATTTAACATTGATAAAGACTTGCTTTTAATAAGAAGCTTGACACTATCCATTTTATTTCAAAACAGCAATAATGACAGTGTAAATCTGAACAAGGGTACACTTTATAATTTTAGCATGCTTGTTACGTTTTAAATATCTGTAAATATAATTCCATCTGCATGAACTATCAGTAAATTGAGAATTTTACCAAGATTGTGCTAACATGCTAAAGGAAAAGAAATGCCTTTAATTGTAAAACACCTGAATGAAGTGAAGTTTGGATTGGGAACTTGAAGCTCTTTTAGAACTTCTGATAATTTACTGCATACTTTGGTTTTATTTTATGAGACAGTAATATTAAACTACTTACTGGTAGTTCACTTGATGTGGATCTTATTTAAAACTGACATTAATTTTATGTTATGTTAAAATATATTAATTTAAAATGATGACGGATTTTGATTTTAAATAACTGAAATAACTAGATATTTATTTACATCAACTTTTAAATTTAATTTAATTTTTTTATTCCGGAAATATAAAAGATATTTAAAAAAAAACATGATTAAAAATAGTACCATGGTCAGAATCAAGCTCCTGTTGAAAGCAATGCTAAAGTCCTTATCAATCACATACCTTACACTGCTTATACCATAAGTCTATGTTCTTTCGCTGAGCCTTTGTGAAGTGATCCCATGCTTTCTGTCTGAGTGCTGCCGAGAACACTTTTTCTATCTGATCAACTTAAAATGGCAATAAAACAGCAATGAATACACAGCACAGCCTAGAACATCCAGCCAATATCTACCAGGCAGAAATTCGTCAGTCATTTTCAGTGGATTTTTACATATAAAATAACACTACAACATCTAAGTAGTATAATGTTTAGTAATGTGGAAAAAGAAGTTATACATTTATTATTTATTTATATTTTATTTTTTTTTATTTTTTTTAAACTGAATTTAATTGGTGGAAGGCTTTTTTTCTTTCTACATTTTTTATTTAGAGGTTTATCTCTATTTATTTATTTTTTAGTTAGTCTATAATACATCAATACTGTATTGATAATAAAATAATCTTTCCACTGAAAATAAATAATGGATTTCCACACAACTCAATGTGTATACAAACCATAGAAAAGATTCAGCTTTGCTGTTCTCATAATTAATATTAGCTCTGAACAGTCATCAAATATTTAAATTTTAGTTAAAATTAAAGTGTTTAAATTTTTGTTCACATGTAATATTCAAAATATAATAGTTTGGTGTTCTTAAAATTTTAAAATGAATTTGTAACATTTTTTCAAAAATATATTTAATTTATATTTCAAATTTTTAATTTAGTATTTACTTTTTATAATGCTAATAAAGTAATTTCATAATATATTTAATAATTTTGAGATCCTGAACAAAGATAAATCAACATGTTTTGAAGAGATTTTATGGCTGTATAAACATTTTATGATTCATGTTTAATTAATTTACTGCAAGACACACATTTAAACAATTTCTGATACGTCACTGCAAAAACACACACACACAATGCACAAACACGTGTGCACATATGTGAACACACACTCACACTCACATACAAATATTACAAATGGTACATAAATTTATAGTTAAAAAAAAAAAAAAAAAAAAAAAACCACAAATAACTTAATAAAAATCTAAAAATATACTATTTTTAAACTTCAAAGATACGTGATATAAACATCGGCTGTTTAGAGGTGTTCTGCAGTAAATTCATTAAAACTGTTTAGCAGTAATTCCAATACAGACTTTTATTCACCTACCTTTGTGGATTTGACACACTATAGCGAAGTAAAACACGACGATATAAAGATTATCTCCTTCTTGGTAAGTAAGCAAAAGCTCAATACACCATCATCTATTTTCAAAAGGTTAGTGGGAATTTGGTTTCACAACTACTCGATTATTCTTATAATCTGTATGACTTTGTTGTAAGATGATAAATAAAAAAGAAAAGGAAGTTTTGTTTCCAGATTAAATCATGAATATGAAGAATATGCAAAACTATTTTATTATTTTTCACTGCTTCTCTGCATATTAATAAAAACCTCCAAAACTTTTCTTTAAAAAACTATTTTATTAAATGATTAATTTCTGAGCTATAGTTTGGTGATAGTTTTAATTTAGGACATAATAATCAGAAAAGAAATTTAGATTGTCAGTTGTGAAGCAAATGTTGAAAATAATGACAGAAATTTGATCTCAAACATGAAGATGTTCAAACACATTGTACTCAAAAACTGCAGTGACTAAATGAGATAAATCATCATTATACTGCAGAATGACACATTTTTAGAGCAAAAGTGCATTTATTATATACCTTAGTACATACTATCTATCTACAATTTCTAACATGAGGAGAAACAATATGATCCTGCTTTAAGTATTTTTCTCTGTATTTCAAACAAGGAAGTTTAAAACAAAGGTGTACTTATTACAAACATCAGACGCCAGTTTCTTCTAATATGATCAAGTAGTGTTTGTATTAAGAATTCACAATATATTTGCAACTGAAGAAAATGACAAACAACCTTGTTTTAAATATTTCTGTTTCTGCCGTTTCAAATAATGCAATACAATAAAAGTGTTCTGAAATTGATGTCAACCCCATATACAAACTAATATTACTTTTTCATATAGCTTGGAGCATGTTTTATTTTCTAGATGATGATGATGATGATCATTTTTGATATTTTTGCCTACTTACCAAGATATCTTTCTGCGAACATTTATGATCCGACCGATATCCGATTTGAAATCTGAATTATTTCTGTACGAGTACACTAAGAATTTCCCCAGGCTGCAGCATGGTTTCAGCAAAATGCTAATGTTTGCACTGATGTGAACAAATAATTTAAATTTTTGGTGAATTGTTGATTCTATTCAGCCATTAATCATCGTTAATAAAAATAAAATAAAATAAAAATAAAATAAAAAATAAAATAAAATAAAATAAAATAAAATAAAATAAACAAATTAATTAATAATAATAATAATAATAATAATAATAATAATAATAATAATAATCAGAATCATAATAAAAACATGAAAAAAGAAAATTAAGAAAAATGATATTAACAAATATTAACATTATTTTTAAATTAAAAATAATAATAAAAACCAGGCTGATGTAATTTTTTAAAACCTAAAATTGAGTGCATGCTGTCTGTTAAGTGTTAGTTGTGAATGTTATTTGTGAAACTGCCGTGCTGCAGCACAAGGAAAATCTTAACTGTTTCTGATCTACCTGATTTCGACTCATCCTTGCTTGTATACTAACCGTGTGAGCGACGCGTCACTATCGTGTTAATAATTAACGTCTTACGTTAATGGTTTAGCTAAGAATCATATGGTCTGTATGTTAAAACAGGCGAGGGTTTTATTAATATCCAAACTGATTCTACTGCGAGTCAAGACATTGGCTGGATATGTTTTAATTACTTACAAATCAGACACGACACGATCCTCAGCATCGGAAAAAAAAGAAAGAAAAGAAAACAACAAAAAAAACCGCACATTTATCTTCAACAACGAAAACCGCGGAAACAATTCTGAGAAATTCCAATAATCCTTCGAGATACCGATTCTAATTACATTTCAGAAATTTTTTTAAATTGAAAACAGGATTTAGTAGACTGTATATATAAAAAAAAAAGTACATACATTGTTTGATAATATCCTGAACTCTCATCCGAATTCGTATCTTCAGGTTTTCCAGCTCCTCCTCAAGCTGCTGTTTTTCATTGAGAAGTTTGCGTACATGCGAGTTCACAGCCTGAATCATGCTGTAGAAGACCACAGCTGACCTACGGTTGCAGTGACCACGGTCAATCCACTGGACAAGGGTATTGGATGCTACTGTAAACTCTGCATCGTCTGATTAATATTAACAATATTAACAAAAAACGTTTTAACTGGTTATAGACACTTGCAATAAAGCATGTTACATCTTGGTGTGTACTGTCACTGTATTTATGTATAAACTGCGAAGTATTACCTTCAAATTGTCCTTTACAAAATATACTACTGTGTTGGATATCACTGTTATTTTTATAAAAGTATTTTTCAACTGTTATTTGCCAATTAATATTTATTACATCAACAAGATACATCTAAACTGAAATATCTTAAAACCCTGATTCATTTACAACAATTTATCAGAAATGGCCTTTAAGAATCATAATCTCATTCGAAAACATAATAAAATCTTTCTCTAACATTAAAAACATTTATTAAAAATAATTAAAAAATTAAAGCATTTAAAGACAGATTTGAAAAATTTAAATATTAAAAAAAAAAATGAAAAATGAAAACATTTAATTTACTTGTGCATCCTTTTATTTTCTCAGAGAGTACTGAGGCCTCTGAGTCGGTGTAGTGAGTGAGCGGTGGGGGACTAGGAGGGCGGAGCAGGGCCTGCTGTAACCTCTCCTGGTGTCTCATCTCTCTCAGCAGCGCCCTCTCCTGGCACTCGTACTCGTACTGGTCATCACGAGCGTTGGCGTAGTCGACGTGGATACGGCCAGTGTTTGCCTTGTCATCTTTATCTTCAATCTTCATCCTGTAACCTACAAGAATTATGTCACAGAAATTGTTTCAGATACCAGCCTAGGAAGATTTTCTCATCAAAAATGATCAAAGTAACATAAAAGAAATATTTAAAGTACTCAGGTTTAATGCATTTGGCAGGTCTTCATGACATAATTCTGAAAGCTAATTTATTAAACTTCTACGCAAAATATCCATGAAAGAACTACAAAATGGTTGAGGTATATTTAAATAATTCTACAGCCAGTGGACCTTAGAACAGGAGAGGCAATTACTGCAAAACCCTTTACAACAGTTTAAATGGAAACTTGTTTTAAAATAAAACATCACTAACACCATTGATAATTATAAAAATATCACTAGTTATCTCTTAAACTATTCTTCTTATTTTTAAATAACCTTTGACAATCAGGAAATATCAAACTCACCTGATATAAAAAGAGCTTTTTCTACAGAATCCTGAAACTCAAATCGGATGTGAGCAAAGTTTTTCTTGCTGATGCGTAAACTGACGATGTTGCCACATTTCTCAAACACCTCAGTGAGAATTTCCTCAGTTATGTTTTCTGGTAAACCACCAACAAAGATTGTTCGACAACCTGGTGGTCGTTCACGCACACTTCGTGGCGCAGCATCTACAACATTAATTAAATGTTATCATTACAATGAAATCTAATGTTACTGCTGGGGACTGTTTTGCTTGTTTCGTTTATTTTAATTAACTGATATCAGCGGAAACTGAATTTTTAAGATATATATATGCAGAAATAAGAAATTCAATATTTGTTAAAAATATATATTTAGAAATTATATTTGTGGAATTCTCTATTAGTAAGACAGGTGACAATAGAAATATCACACAGAATAAAAATACCAATAAAAAAAACTAACACAAAACATTAAAACATTTTAAAATATTATATCTTATTCATTTTGTAAAACAATATTCTTCTGTGTCATACATAATTCAAAAACTATAAAATGAAATACAAAATAAAATGATACTTTATTCTTTTCTAACATATCGATATGCTTATTTATACAAACTGACGAAATTATTTTTGAATTATTAAGAGAACGGAGTATCTTAAATTAGGCAGTATCTTAAATCTGACAAAAGACGAAGAATTCATTTACATATAAATATATAAATATCTGTTAACACTAAAGTATACTCACTCTGTGGTGGGGGGTAGAGGACGCAGGACTTCAACGTGATCACCTCCCTCTCGGGTGGGGGACCCATCATCGTCATGTTCATCAACGCAGGATCCATTGTCCCCATTGGTCCCATCATACCATACTATCAACAAAGCCAAAAGTTTTTTAACAATTTTAAAATATGTAATTAATTACTTATGTTTCAGTAACTTTGCAATCGTAATTTTGAAGAAGACTGGGTAAATCGAGTTTGTTTGTAAAAGCAAGCCTCATCCTTTTGCGAACACTTTTTATTAGAATATTTCTGTCAAGAAATCATGGCTCCTGATTTCATTCAGAGTCACACTAAATTCATTACTTTTCAAATAATAACAGAAACACCTGTGTTAGCTGTAGTAATTAGTAACTTCTTTAAAAGAAGTATTTTTTTTTTTCTGGATTGAAATGAAATGGTCTTCATATAAGATTATGAAAAAAACATTGTCAAACAAGCAGTGATTTTCATTTTGCAGAAGCATAGAAAACTAAACTAGAAAAAAAAAAAAAAAATTCTTAAATGTTTAAAGGTTTATTAATATTTATTAGCTTATTTTTTAATCCTAATGGACAACTCTCTGAGTCAATCAATGCAATAAAATTCACAGTTATAACAAAACAATACAGACTGGAATACATACCTGATTCATTGCCATCGGCCCCATCATCATCATGTTTGGATCCATGTTCGGTCCTATCATATTAATCTGCGAGTTTGGGTCTATGTTTGGTCCCATCATGTTCATCATGTTCATGCCATACATTCCTTGGGCTGGCATCATTGGTCCGGCTGGCATATCAGCACTTTGAGTCGTTGTACTTGACGGCATTTCATCTGTCAGTAAATCAACCATGCACAATATATATATATATATATACACACACACACATAGCATCCATCATATTACAAAAATTAAACTCATAAAAATTTTCTTATTTTAAGTCTTAATCTTAGTATAAACTCAGTAGATTTATCACAAAATGCCTATCCTATTAAACCTCTCCATAATACTAGTAAGTAAGGCCATACTCCCATGATACAACACAATACCAGAGCAGTAAAATAATGTACTATCACAGCAAATGTATAGTAGTAATACAACATCTGCCTATCCCAACATAAACAAAAATGCAACATAGTTTATGACAGTTTTGCAGAAAAATTTTAAACACTTTCACTGAAAACAGAATTTAAACTCTTCGAAACTTTCTTTCGCAGATTTTCTCATTACTTTCAATTTCCCATCTTATTCTCATAAAAAAAAAATAACAAAACAGTCAGCTAGTAAATAAATTCAGAGCTGAGACTGTACAAGATCATACACTCACCTTTCCCTGAACCATCATCGTATCTGTGCACTGGAGGTTTGTTCTTATTCATGTTGAAAGCCAATGGCAAGTTATTGCTTGCAGGATCCATGGTCAGACAAATCTAGTCATTCCTGAAAAGAAAGAATTAAAAATATATAATTTCTCTCACTAGGCCTTGTAAGTATGATCAAATAAATTTTTAAGGAACCACTGATTCAATCACACGAGTAATTATTAAAAGTAAAATCTCAAAATAAACTTGCGTATTAGATCTAGATCTTGACAAATGAATTTTTGTTTTCAGCATTTTCATGTGATGAACAATTCCTTGCAAATTTATCATTTTGCATTCAGAATGTGATACCTGTCTCACTAACATGGCAGGACACAAGTCTCCATCTGCAACTGGGAGGGTCTATCAAAATTCAGATGAAAATCTGGATTGTTTTTCAGTAGCCAAAGTTGCTAGAATTTTGTTAACTATATGTCTGATGTTACATAACTGTGTATTAAAAACAAGTGCATTTTTAAATACATTAGTCTTTTATCACGTCCCTTTAGGTGTTTGTTTTTTCAGTGTGTGTTTTTTCTTTTGTATTTTTTTTTCTTCAAATAAATCATTTTCCTTTCACATTTTGTTTATATTGTTTGTGCTGTTACTCGAGTGCAGCTAATAGCAGGATTCCAAAATGTCTCATATTTATGTGAATTAATAACAGTTTCAGGTCAACTGTCTTCCGATACTTCTTGAATGCTGCTTGTAATTCATGTGGGTCTGAATAATTATAAAAACAAATAATTATATATTGTATAATTAATACAAACATATTATTCAGTGTGTGCATTAAAACCTTTGATAGCGTAAATGTAACAGTAAATATGTATTCATCGTAGTGTAATTTCTGTTGAAAATAATTAACAACTGTCTAAGATGCTGGGTGTATTTCAAGTATAATGTATAGTACAAACAATAAATTACTATTTTGGACAAAAGAGATAATAAATAAATTTGGATTTAAAAAATAATTATTATTCTATTTATTTTAGTTTATTTGACTGCTGTTGTGCCGTGTACATATTGTAGAGTTGTTCAAAACAACAATCAATAAAAAAAAAAAATTGTCCAAAATTCACCGACAATACTGTGAATACATTAAATGACTTCTGGCATTTTATATGATCTCATTATTCATACAAATGAACAAAAGTTGGCCATTACGCAGGCACAATCATTATAATGCAGCGAAAATTCAAGAAACCCAACTTTTGTGAAAGCCTGGACAAAGTCACGAAAGTGACACAAATGATCAATCAGACACAAACTGCAAATATGAAGCCTAACCTAAATTTGACTTCGCCAATATTTAATACATAAAAATTAATGGATTTTTCATAAACAATTTAACAAGAAACAAGTAATTTGATGATTTAGTTACAAGAAATTAGCTAATACATTTACGCACCACAATTTCACTTCAAAATGGCTTCTGACTAGTCATTAAATGATCGAAATGCCGCAACTGCGTTAGATGGAAATAAATCAAACAAACACTAAATTTTACTTTAAGCATGTCAGATTAACTTTCTGATAGTTATCTGATAACATTAATGCAAACAGAGGGAAAAAAAAATTAACTGACAAATTTATGCAAAATTATGCACTAAATTTAACAAAATATCTTCGTTCTTTCATTTTTTTAACCATTAACCGGAAATAAACGATCAACATTTCCGTATAAAAATATTATTTTTCTAGTTTCGTATTAAAATAAGAAAAGTAAGTTTAATTTACAATAATATAGCTGCTGTATTTTCTATAATTAAATTAATATTATTTATCTGAATTTTAAAATTCCAATGAAAAAACATGTATTTTAAAAGGATCCAAGTGAAAACCGTAACCGACGTTTGAAACCTGTATTATTTTTATTGTCACTGGGAAAATATTGACTGTCGGACCGTATGATATTAACATGTTTCTTCTTTTTTATACTGATTTGTAATTTCAATTTTAAAATTCTTATTTGCAATGCTTCTTTAGTTGATATTTATCACCAGAATGTTTATCTGACCACTAAATTACCACTATCAGACTGTAAGATACATTAACTTTAAGGTAAACCATAATATATTAATAAACAAATTAATATCTTCTAATGAAATATATTTCACGACTGATGTCATTTAATTTGAACATTTTGATTTGCATTAATATGCTTAATGTAGAAAAAAGATTTCCTATGGTACTTTATTAATGGTGGTTTGATGTTCTTTTCGGTTATTTATCAGGTCGCAACCTTTCATTAACTTTACTTAGGATTTACAAAATGGGCGATAATCCCAAAGGTTCGGTAGTTATAACTGTTTAAATTATTTTTCCACGACTGTGAATTATTGTATTATTGCAGTCTGGATTTATTAACTTTAAAAATATTATGCATTGACTAACACTTGCAACAGTCTTAAATTAAGTTAAACAAATAATAATTTGCAGGCATGTTGAAATGGTATTTGAAGTAAGAATCAGAATGGGGGCTAACTAGTATCTTTGTACATACATTTTGGATAGAATGTGTCCGGAGCAGTAAATACGAGATAGGGAAATCAGGGAGATAATAGAAAGAGAAGAAAAATAAAATATTACCTAAATATATATATTTTTTTTCACGTTCCTGATGCAAATGTTTTATTACTTGTACGATGACGTAGTATTATAAATTAATACTGATCTAATAATAATTAATATAGTCATATAATAATATATATTATATACAAAACGATTATCTTAAGGGTATAAATAATATTACTGTATTGTTACTCAGCATGGAGAAGCAAAACTTTATCCTCAAAATACAGATGACTTAGCAGCAATAGCTTATTCAGTGCAAGAAGCCTGTACATAAAAACTGATTTTGTTATTATTTGTTGAGAAATATTTTATCTTTTAATATCACAATATGATATGTATTTGATACAATTTGTAGAATAAAATAGACTAATATTATTGAAACCATTCTTATTTGCTATATAAATTTTCACAGTAATATGATGACAAAACTGTACTTCTTATTTTGTTTTACAGTATTCTTTTTGAAGTGTAGTGTTCAGAAATATGCCTGGGGTAAGATTGGAGAGGAGAGTGAAGTTGCCAGATTGGCTCGTTGTGCAGATCCAGCATTTACTATAAAACCAGATGAAGCATATGCTGAGGTGTGCATTTTCTTCTCTCTCTCTCTCTCTCTCTCTCTCTCTCCTCCCTATCCCTCTCCCTCTACCTATCTATCTCTACCTACAAAATATTTAGATTTTCCTGTAATATAAGCTGCTGTAATTGATAATTTATCTACATAACAATGATCTTTCATGCACCAAACATAGGTAACATTCAGAATGTGTGTGTGTGGGTGTGGGTGTGTGGGTGGGGGTGGGTGGTTTCATGGCAGAACCACTTAAATTCGTAATATTGCAAAATTACATTTTTCCAGTTAATTTTTAATGCTTCATGTTACAGCAGGGTTACATTTCACTTATCTGATTTTAAGACTTTACATTTTAGTTAGCTGCAGAGTTCTTTAACCTTCAAGATTGAAATATTTTTACAAATTTCAGCTGTGGATGGGAACTCATCCCAATGGCCCATCAATGGTGGATATCGAGGGTAAAAGCCACGAGTCACTGGGTGACTGGATCAAAAGGAATCCAGATAGCCTTGGATCTGAGGCGAAAACATACTTCAATGGAGAACTGTCATTCCTGTTCAAAGTCCTTTCAGTAAACACGTCCCTCTCAGTCCAAGCTCATCCTCATAAGGTGATTTGATGATATCCGTATGTAAATCAAAAAACATTTTACTGATAAAACCTGCACACCGATAGCAGTCTTTAAATTTATTTTCTACATGTGTATACTTCAACAAAAGGATTTTAATTTTATTGTTATTGCTTGTATATTTTAAGGTACATGCAGCCCAACTGCACCAAAAGTTCCCTGATTTGTATAAAGACAGTAACCATAAACCAGAAATGGCGATAGCCTTGACACCTTTTCAGGGTCTCTGTGGGTTTCGACCTATTGTTGAAGTAGCCAAGTTCATGACAGGTATCAAATTATTTTTTATTAATATTTTACAAGTGTTTCTGTCAGAAAAGTTGGTTAGTATTTAAGTGTGCTGCTGAATTTATTATGATGTCTGTGTTTGTTTTAATCAAAGATCAGTATATCTTCTTTTTTTTTTGCTTAACTGAATAACTTGCTTTAATACTTAAGATTAAAATTAGTTCATAATTTACTCACTAATATAAGTTTGTAGTATATATATATATATATATATATATATATATATATATATATATATATATATATATAAATATTTCAAATTTTGAATGGGTAAGAAAATTCCTTTATTCTTCCATATGTGTTTTAGATATTGCTCCATATGGATTTTTCAGGATCGCTGATATTTCCCATCTAATGAAAATTGCATATAAATAACTCATTGCCTTTCATAAGTAAGATGTAGCCCATGTTTCTCTCTTTACATCTAGTAACCATTAATACTAAAAGAAGTAAAATGTATTTTTCATCCATATAATTTTTTTTCCCTATCTTTTATAAAATACTTTTTTTATTCAAATGTTTTTTTTTTTTAATAGAAATTGATGAATTTCGAAATGTGGTTGGGAACAACAATGCAATAAAGCTGATCACCGCCAGTCGCAGCATGGACATGGTCATGCATCGACAGGTGATGAAAGAGTGTTTCCATGGTATGATGACACAACAGAAGGATGTGGTGAAGAAAGCACTGGAAAGTCTCGTCGCTAAGGTTAAAACTCCTGGTTAGTAACTGTAACAACGTTCTCAACACATTCTGTAGTCTGTGGTTGCATGCAAAACAATTCAGCAATGACCATTTGAGTTGTGAAAAAGAAAAACCAGTTATTAGTGGGCTGTTATTTTCTGATTAGCAAGAACAAGTTTTTTTTATGTCGACAAACCCATAACCTGGAAAATGTACCTCAAAGCTGTAGATAAACCAGTAACCATGTGAAAAGAAACCTATATGGTAAACAAAGAACTCACTAGAGATTAGGTTTGATTACATGTAGTTCTGATTGCAGCTTGCACCTTAAATGTTGTCTTAAATGTTTAGAACCTATGGGAAGGTATATATAAAATGTCACTTACTGCTGTGTTACTCTGTATGTGATGTCAGTGACTTTTTATTACAAATACTATCATACATTTAACACATAATAACAGTTCATGTAAAATTGCTGAGTGTGTTTTTTCATTGATAAAGGTGAGGTTCTAAAAGTTGTTTTTGTCTTGTAGATGCTCACAGAACTGATGCAGATAAAAATGTTGACAAGGTGTTGTTGAAGTTGACACGTGAATTCCCTGGCGACGTTGGTGCCTTTGCTATCTACTTCCTCAACATCATCACACTGGCTCCTGGTGAGGCAATGTTCCTCGAAGCTAACCTGCCTCATGCCTACCTGTCTGGAGGTTTGTTTTACACATGAGTATGAACACACATGCACACGAAGTTGCACATACACATAGGCTTTGGTTATTACAGGTGTGAAAAATGCAGTTATGATTTAATATGTTAAGAGGTTGGAAAGATAGAGCATTCTTTTAAAACAATTAACAGTAGCGTCACGTAAACCATCAGCTTTTAATTTGGTCCTTACATTTATTTTATTAAAAGGTTTATGAATTAGTCCATTGTGTGTTCTTTAGAATGATTTTAATTTGCCACACACATTTAGCAGAAACACAGCATGGTTAAAATCCTGTTTCTAACAGTGTTGTGAAACAAGTTATTTATTTTCAGACTATATGGAGTGCATGGCATGTTCTGACAGTGTTGTGAAACAAGTTATTTATTTTCAGACTGTATGGAGTGCATGGCATGTTCTGACAGTGTTGTGAAACAAGTTATTTATTTTCAGACTGTATGGAGTGTATGGCATGTTCTGACAGTGTTGTGAAACAAGTTATTTATTTTCAGACTGTATGGAGTGTATGGCATGTTCTGACAGTATTGCCAAACAAGTTATTTATTTTCAGACTGTATGGAATGTATGGCATGTTCTGACAGTATTGCCAAACAAGTTATTTATTTTCAGACTGTATGGAGTGTATGGCATGTTCTGACAGTATTGCCAAACAAGTTATTTATTTTCAGACTGTATGGAATGTATGGCATGTTCTGACAGTATTGCCAAACAAGTTATTTATTTTCAGACTGTATGGAGTGCATGGCATGTTCTGACAGTGTTTTCAACAAGTTATTTATTTTCAGACTGTATGGAGTGTATGGCATGTTCTGACAACGTTGTGCGCGTGCGGTTTGACTTTTAAATATGTCGATGTCCACACACTTGTGGAGATGCTGGACTACACTGGAAGGCCTGTTTTAAAGACAAAGTTCCCCGGTCTGGAAGAAGTCAATGACATCAAAACAACCATTTTTAAACCTTCAGTCAATGAGTTTGCAGTAGCTAGATACGAGGTAGGTAAAATTAAATAGAGTTCATGTTACTCCTGAGTACTGCTGTTCTCTCCTGAATGTATCAGTGATAAAACATTAATAAGTTATCATACATTCTCTAACTGTACCTTTTTATACTGTCAAGCAGATATAATGCTGGAGATACACAAAACTTGGGGCTCATGCCGTTAAGAAGGAGTTCCCAAATGATTTAAATTAATTTTTTTTAATAATAAATAGCTAATATTTAATGGAAAAAAAATGAAGTGCTGATTTTTTTTTATAGATGTGCCAGGATATTAAAAAAAACATTTTAACAAGAATTTTGAAACTGTTACAGGTTCCTGCTGGGAAAGATCTTCACCTGTCTGCTCTTGACAGTGCCAGTATTGCAATTTTAATACAGGGTGAAGGAAAAGCCTTGAATCGAACTCTGAATTCTCCTCTACCAGTGAAGAGAGGTTCTGTGTTCTTCATAGCAGCAAACGAAGAAGTAGTAGTGAAAACAAGTAGTAATATTCTAGCATTCAGAGCCTACTCCGGCCTGTGAACTACTGAATTATTTAAACTTTGGGGGATAGAATCATAACCACGAGGTGTTTAGACTTTGTCAAAGTATTGGGAAGTTAAGCTTGTTGGGTGTTTTTGTTATTTCATTTTGTTGTTGTGTGTGTCTGTCTGTTGTATCTGCTACTGGCTGGAAATGAATAATAATCAGTTTGTTTGTCATTCGCTGTTTAAAAGAAAAATCAAGATGATTAAAAAATGAAGCAAGATTGATTCAGAGAAGAATCAGCATTGAGTCCCGTGTGAATCATGATCGATTTAGTTTGATTCGTGTCTGATTTATCTACGAATCGTAATTAACTCACAGGTGAATCAGAATTGGTTTGTAGGTCAGTCATAATTGATTTGCAGATGAATGGAAACTGCCTCGTGTGTGAGTTTTCACAGATCAGCAGATGAATCGAGAGTTGTTCACAGACTGGTTCTTTGTAGCTCAGTTTGTAAATGAATTCTGATTCACTGGTGTGATGAGAATCGATTTTCCAGTCAGCTTCAGACACTGAATGAACAGAATATCACCAGTAGTTTAGAAAATACTCTTTATTTTTTGTTACAGCTATTTATATTATAGCTGAAAAGAATAGTAAAAATAGTTCAAATAGAAAGACTAAATCTTTTAATTTTTTTTTTTCTTTTTTTTTCTTTTCTTTTTGTGAAAATTATTATGGTGGTTGTTACTTAATAATAATGAAACTGCATACACAATTAAGTCCTGAAAAAAATTTCTTAATATTTAAAGAGAATAGAAATTAAAAAAAAATTATGAAGATCAAGATAACATTTATACTGGCAGTCCTACATGTTTTATTTTATATTTTTCTTTATTAGATTTTTACATTCTTTATTACCTAACTGGGTTTTTTTCTCTGATTGTTATCATTACAATTTCACAGACACCATGTTAATCTATAAATGTTCAGGTTCAGCACTTGAGATAATTATAATTAAAGATCACAGGAATATAGATAAAATTCATCTCTCTCCCACAAGAACTAATATGATTTCAGTTACTATATTATTATTATTGTTATTAAAAAAACTGAAATATTTTTGGAATAATTAAATGTTTTAAAAATACGGATGAGTTAACAAAACAAGATATTAATAATGAAAATTACTTAACTGAGATTGACAGTGAGAGTATGTATTGTATTGTGAATTGTTTTAGTGGTCAGATTTGTATTATTATTATTATTATTATTTGTTTATTATCGAGAAGTAGATTCATTTGTGTGTTCCGTTATTATATAATTATTTAAAATGGTCACACTTATTTTATATCATTTTGACAAATATTGACACCAAACAAAATATTAGTTAAAAAAATCAAATATATAATAATCAACTCTTAACTACTTATTATTATTTGCATATCTCACTGTCTTCTTTTCTATCTGTCTGTCTGTCTGTCTGTGTTGGAGAAATAAAGAAAAGAACATAGGCTTGTTTACCAAAATCACCAGTTGTGACAGAAATAAGAAAGAAATGGTACACTGAATATTTTTTAAATCATTTTTTTTTTTTTTGATAAAAAAATAAAATTTAAATGTTTATAAAGATGATGATAATCAGATGAACTGTCTGTGCAAAAAGAAAGACTGCTTGACATTTTTGTTTTTGTTTTATTATCTGTTCTCAGAGATGAACGAAATGAAAATTATAAAATCATTTTAATGTCATACAATAAGTGTTTGATATATACAGTTAAGATCAATATACTGAATTAAATATAAAAATGCATGTTTTTATCTTAAATCATTTCAACAGTGATAAGCCGTACCTGTTTTCAGCTGTGTGGGTATTCTAGGCAGAACATATAAATATATAAATACTTTAATAAATCAGTTTGTGTTATCTGTATATATAAAACACAGCAAAAACAAAGTGAACGTTACTGACATTTAAAAATGTAAAACATTATTATGCCACCATGTATACTAGATAGCAGATTAAATAATAGAAACTGAAATGTAATAAGAAATCTTTATTCTTTGACCAAAGCCACTTTTAATACCTCAGTTAATCATAACCATTTTTGAATATATTTTATATTCCTTTTTTTAAATTATTTATTTATATTTTGGCAATCTGTTGTCTATAGTATTAGGAATGTTTGGTGTTAGCATTGGATCATACAAAAAAAGAGTTGAACCACAGACAGCTTTTTTGTTTTAACTTTAAATATCTGTAAAGTAGTGCTTATATCATCATAAACTGAACAAATTTTAAGGAGTAAATTTTCTGTTTAGTATTGAGGAATAACTGGGAAAAACGAGTTTGATCATTAATAGACAGTCATCCTATAAGAAAAAGTTGCTTTAAGTGACTGATTGTAAAAATATGTTGAATAAAACTTGTTATTGGTGCATTTATTTAGTTATGTGTCTTCAGAGATGCAACACATACACACGCATTTATGCACCTGCATGCATGCTTACACACATCCGCAAACACACAAAAACACAATGAGTGTGGTGTTTATCAACATTTTAATTTATCTATTGTACATTTATTTAATACATGTATGAAAAGTTTAAAGTTAGTTGTTTGTTGATGTGACTGGTGAGGTGTCATGTACAATTATTTACTTTGGTTTTTCTTTTTGAAATGTTTGTTAAGCCTTAAATATTAAAGTTGTTTAAATGCCAGCCAGTTGTGTTTATTTTTGTACAGAAACTATAACATTACTTGAACTAACAGTGCACTGCAGAAATCACAAATTAAACTTTGCTTAATCTGCATAAATTAATCTAAAATAAACATCATGGTGAAATTTCAACAAAACATATAACTGAAATCAGAAATAAAGATATGACTGAAATCACAAATATGATCTACTGAAAAACCAGCAGTTGTGATTAGAATGTCTGAAATCACAGCAGTAATGAGTGTTGAAATCACTATCACATATTACTGCTATTTCAAAATCTTACTGAAAACGAATGACAACACTACTGGTACTGTAGTCACTACTGTAATTTCTTCTGAAATTAAATTTAAATGATTTATCAGATATTTAGAAGAGTATTGTTATGTGGGTTACGTGTGTAATGAGGTGCAGTTTTTAATGTTATTTTCTGTGAGGCTTGTGATTCCATTATAAAAATTGGTTTACATCCTCACAAATATACAGTTTTTACACTTTCACTGCCTTTGTATAATAATAACAACAACAATAATAATAATAATAAACAAAAAGTTCAAAAAATTAAAACAAAGTATAAATTAATAAAACAGTAAAGAAATAAAGCAATAAAACAGTAAAAATAAAAATTTCACTTGAAGCAAAACAAACAAAGTCAATAGGAATGTAGTTTTATTTCAAAACAGAAATAGTGAAGAATTAATTTTTATCTGTGTATTGTCTAACACAGTACAAACTAATATCCACAAATTATTTATTGAAGAAATTGTTAATAAGACGAAAAATATATTCCTGATACAGCATTATATATGCAACAAAAATAAATTGTCATTCTACATTTTATTAATACATATGTAAAAACATACATTTACATAGACAGAATAAGCTTGTTATAATAATTGTCTCTGTATATTATTTTTCCTTGATGGACATTTTATTATTTCAGTATAATGTTTTTACAAGAGCAAGAAAAGAAACTTCTGGGATACTAACAAATTGTTTATTAAGTTTAATTTTACAGTTCTTATGTAAGTATCTCTACAGGAAAGACATAGCTACTCAACTGACACGAAAACTTTCTTTACTGATTCTCTGTAATGTAAGAATTTTTTCTCTTTACTGTTTTAAAAATAAAAATTATGTTTCGAAACATCTTTAATATTCATACAAAAATAGTTGATTTTCTTGTAGTTAATTCCATAACCATATTGATGTTGTCATTACACAAATGTAACATAGCATCATTCATATCAATACTGATGCATACTATTAACATTATATCACTATCAACATATAACCTTAGCATCATGGGACCTTGTTAACACTGTAGAGAAATTTAATCTTGACATTCTACATACAAAACAGACATTTGAATTGAGAACATTATAAATACTGGTTAGAACCAAAAGAGTATCTCTTTAACATTGTGCAGAAATTTAACCTTACTATTTTATACACATTACACTGCACTGAATGTAGACATTTAAATCGACAGCATTATAAATACTGGTACATAAAAAGAATATCTTCTTAAAACATTTTAGAAATTTATCCTTAACATTGTATATAGTAATAAAGCATTGAATTGTTATATCTTATATACAGATACTTGACCCTACTAACATAATACACAGTGGTTCAACTCTACAGACATTTAAATCTAATTAACACTCTACGATTGCAACTGAACCCTACAGATGCATGTGTTTAATTTATTAAAATGTCACTGGTATAAATTCTAGTTATTTGTCATTTATTTTTAAATCTTCTCCACTTCAGTAACTTTAGGGCAGAATACAAAGCGCTTTCATAAACATTAAATATAAATTTTTATAAATTTTAAAATTTTGGTACCCAGAATTTTTAACAACGAAAAGTAAACTTGTTTTAATATATGAAAAGAAAATGAAATAAATCTCTGAAGTTTTGGCTGTGCAAATAAATACTGATAACAATAACAATAATAATAATAATAATAATAATCATAACAATAATAATAATAATAATAATAATAATAATAATAATAATAATAATAATAATAATAATAATAATAATAATAATAATAATAATAATAATAATAAAATAAATATATAAATAAACAATATTATAAAAATAAACAAACAAAAATAATAATAAATTAAAATATAACAATAAAATTTCATTTAAAATTTGGTCCCTTCATTAAGCAATGTATATAAATAATCTGTACAAAAATAAAACAGATAAAAATTTTTTGGCAAAATACTTATTGAAAATTATATTGATCCATTGTGGTATTAACCCCAAAACATAAATACTGAAGACAGAACAAAAATAAATACATTTCCTTTACATTCGTTGAAGCGATATACATATGCTCATATGCACCATACATACATAATGCATACATACACACATACACACATATATTATGTATGTATGTATAAAATAGTCATTTGGTATTTAAATGACACAAATACAAAGGTAAAATTTCAAACCATTTAACAAAAAAATACAACAACCACAAACAATATTTTGTATCAAATTAAATAAACTATGATGCAGTCAGTTTAGTATTACCCTAAGTTCTAGCAGTTTAAATATGTGAAGTAACAAATAAGTTATTAGTAATATGTAGTAGCAATTCATTCAAATGTTTACAAAAAAACAAACCAAACATTAACTCCCCCACAAACAAAACAACAGAAACCCAACAACAACAAAATAATAATAATAATAATATGGATAAAAATAGAAAATATAAGAAAAGGTGTATATTTCTAAAAATCAAGATGGGTTAAAACTTTAATATACTTAAGTGCAATAAAGACTTTTCAACAAAATACACCAAATGTTTAATATACAAGTTCACTACTGTGTCTGGTTAAATACACGAGTTTATGGAAACTGATTAATGAACAAAATAAAATCTTGTTACTGTTTAGGAATATGTAATTTCTGCCATTTTTTTTTTTTTTTTTTTTTTTAGTTTTTTAAACATATTAAATATGATGTTTGCATGCAAGTTTTTACTAGTTTGTCTCTTTGTACAATTTCAAATCATGTCTTCAGCATTTTCAATATTCTACAATAATAATAATAATAATAATAATAATAATAATAATAATAATAACAACAACAACAAATAAAGAAATAAATAAACCAATAAAAGAGAAAAGAACTGATCACATTCTGAAACAATGCTGATATTCTTAAAACAATCATGTGAAATTATTACACAAAAACAACAAATTACTTTACAAAACAACAGTATCTTGGTTCAGTTCCTTTCGGTGGAAGGTGAGTGAACAGTTACAACAATTGTAATACACATACAAATAACACAGTAAACATTCCAATACAGAATCAAATAATATTAACATTACAATAGACAGTCATATAATACTAAATGTTACAATATACAATCAAATAATATTAAGCAATAAAACAAAAGACATTTAAATACAATTTTTTTTTAATAATATGAGATTACTACCTATTTCATGTTGCTTAAAAAATAATAATAATAAAAATTTAATTAAGAAATTCTCTTTTAATCACAGGCTATTTATTTCGCATTGCAAGTCATTAAAATGTCTTTTGCAATATCAACCATAATATAATTCAGAGCAAAACAGAAGTTACAATACTGCTAAGCATTGTTATTTTAATATTTGAAATGTTCAATGTTGAATCTGTCCTGAAACCATGGTGATGTGCCTATAGAAAAAAACCCCATTAAAATTAAAATAAAATAAAATAAAATAAAATAAAATTTCCAGTATCAAAACTGAATGGTTACTATTATTCCTTGATACAGACAATATTATTTTGAGTACAAGTTCATAAAAAAAATTGTTCTCAATATAATTTTGACTACAGATATTCTCAGTATAAAATTAATTCTAAACATGTTCTCAGTACAGTTTTGACCACAAATGTTCAGAATACAATTGACTACATTTTTTTACCATAAATGTTCTCTATACAGTTTTGACTACAAATGTGTCCACAGCACAGTTTTCTCTACATACATGTTTATGGTACAATTTTGACAACAAATATAGTCACAGTACAATTTTGACTACAAGTATGTTCTCGATGCAATTTTGACTATAAGTATGTTCTAAGTACAATTTTGACTACAAACTTGTATACAATATTACTGAGACTATTAATACACAAACTGGATTGTGTCAACCCTACTAATAAAGTGTATATAAAAATATAAAAAAACCCTGAAGTTTAGCTACTGGTAGTAAAACATGCAGAATGTTTGGAAGCTGAAAGATCACAAATAATGGAATACAAACAATCTATTCAACACGGAGAAAAATATTCATTTCATTGTACCAGTAAAACATAATAATAATCTATATATACAGCAGATCTATATTGTAACAGTTTGGTACAAAATTAACAGTAAAGTAAAGCTAGCATTTATTTATTTGTATCTTAAATTGAATAAGATTTAGTAATTACACTTTGTGTACATCAGTAATATCGGCATAATGACAAAATATTAATTCCTTGTATGTGTGTACAATAATAATATAAATTACAAAGTAATAAAGTAAACCATGTAGAGTTGGGTTAAACGAAAAATAGAGAATATATATATATATATATATATATATATATATATATATATATATATATATATATATATAATAAAAATAAAAATAAAAATAATAATAATGGTAATGATGATGGCAATGGTGATAATAATAACAATGGTTTTATAATAATAATAATAATATTCCTAATAATAATTTATAATAATTTATAATAATAATAATAAAAATAAAAATAATAATAATAAAAAATAATAATAATAATAATAATAATAATAAACATTTCTAACCACATAATTATTACAGAATTAATTCAAAACAAATCTTATTATTGCTTGTTCAAAATTTACATATATACATACAAAAAAAAAAAAAAAATTAAAATATAAATGAAAAAATTTAAAATTTACTACACTGTTGCTAGGACAGATTTACAAAAATAGCTTTTATTAAAACAACAAAGTATGAAATTGTGAGTTTTCTTTTGAAAACGTATCACAAGAGTTTCACAACCAACATGTTATTATACTCCTACACTCAACTGCACAGCTGCCTGGTTACTCTTAGTAGGTGTTCGCTGTAATATCACAAATATCATCTCACATCTATTCATTATATTCACTGTTCACACCATGTTTGAAAGAAACGGTCAGAGTTGGTAGAAATCAAAAGTAACATGATAACAAACTAACGTAAAGGTAACTATCACATTTCAGTTCAATACTGTGTCTGTAGAGGAAAAATATAATACTGGATTTTTTAACTTTTGTGATTGGTTCCAAGAAAACTGTTTTGTTTTTTTAATAAATAAATAAATAAATAAATAAATAAATAAATAAATAAATAAATACATAAATAAATAAAAATAATTAGTGGTAGTACTGGTAGTGAAATAAAATAGAAATAATAATGATAATAATAATAATAATAATAATAATAATAATAAAAAGATTTCTAAATAGTAGCAGAAGTAATAAAAATAAAAATAAAACAAAAGGAATGAATAATAATATTAAAATTAGTGAGATTTCTAAGTAACTAGATGATAAATTATCAAGTCCAGAAACATTTACTTTTTATAACAAAATGAAAAGAACTATGAATGTTTTTTTTACATGAAATTCTTCACAGCCATTTTGTTTAAAAAGTAAATAAAAAATAAATAGGTTGAGGTGAGATAAGATACAGACAGCAGGCAATGTATAAGAATATGTAAACTGTTTTTCACAAATTTTAAGTTAGAATACTTTTTCTATTTAATACATTACTTATATTACATTAAAAATTTAACGTTCTTTTTCTTAAGTGTAATAACACATTATCTGTTAAATAAAATATTACTTATTAAATAGATAACATTACATTATCAGATAATTATAATATTACTTATTAAATATAATATTATTATTTCTCATTATATGTACAATAAGATAAAACTGAAAATGTTTTGTACAGTGTAATTGACTCCTATTGCTTGAACATTTAAACTGTAACAACTATTTGTTCAGATTCTTACCAATTCATCTAATTTTGTGTACCAAATAGTACTCGACATATGTAAAAACACATCCCTAACAATATCACTGCACCTAACTATACAGATTATATCATGAAAAGAAAGCGAAAGATATTTCATGAATCAAAATTAAACCAAGTCCTCTTCAGATATCTGTTCCATACACATTTAAATTGTTTCCCTTTTTTTTTTTTTCACAATAGTTATGGCAACATAATGACTTTTAATCTATGTGACATAACTAAAAACAAAACAAAACTGTACAACAAACAGATTAGAAAAATATTTGGTACGAGAATAAACAATTGAGTACAGGACATTCACGAATGATGTCTACAAAACTAAAAATAATAATTAAAAAAATAATCATTTAAAAAAATAATAAATAAAAAATTGATGAAAATTAATCTTTCGTGAAAACAGATGCAAAAATTCCTACAGAATTCTCATTTTGTATGTTTGACAGAGGATGTGTTTTGTGCAGTTTTATTACATGTACAGTTCTCAGAATTAACAAGTGCTCTGTTGTACGAGTTCAGGCGAAGACAACACTGATACCATCCCATACTGCTGGAGTATCATGGTTCAAAGCTGATCATAAAACCAGTCTAACACACGACAACAATTCTCTGTTAAAATAAAATCAATCCTGAAAATGATTTAATCACTCTCATATTTATCAAAGTTTTTTCTTTTTGTCAATTTCACCTTTTCTGACAGTACTGAAATGACTATCTTCTGACAGTGTTCTAGTCAGTGTCATATTTCTTACCTGACAGCATTAAAATTTCTAGACTCACAGTCAGGTTTACATTTTCTGTGTTACAGTATTTGTTATTTGTTTCCTTATTCAAAAAACAGATTTTGACCCAAATTTAGTTACTTATCATCAAGTGTTCTATTTGACAGTGTTAAAAAATGACTAGAAGCTGACAGCAGTCTTGCATTCCTCATCTTACCATGTTCTAAAGTGTCTAAACACCATCACTTATCTAGTCATTCATAAAATATTAAACTGTATTCTAAAGTGACTAAACACTTATATGACTGTGCCTATTTACAATGATCTAGTCAGTCTCCTGTTGTTTGACTGTTGAAAATGACTAAACATTGACTATGATTGTCAGTCTCATGTTATCTGACTACTGAAAATGACTAAACTCTGACAATGATCTAGTCAGTCTCATGTTTTCTGACTACTGAAAATGACTAAACACTGACAATGATCTAAACTCTTGTTATCTGACTATTGAAAATGATCTAATCAGTCTCATGTTATTTGACTTTATTTAATGACTAACCACTGACAATACTCTAGTCAATCTTATGTTATTTGACTGCATTTAAACTGACTATATATTTCAATGATCTTGTTATTTAACTGTATTTAAAATGACTAAACACCGACTATGATCTAGTCAATCTCTCGTTATTTGATTGTATCTAAAATGACTAGACAACAATCTAGTCAATCTCATGTTATCTGACTGTTTAAAATGATTAAACCCTGACAAGCTAATCTAGTCGATCATAAATTATCTGAATGCATTCTGAAACGTCCTGACACTGAAAGCGATCAAGTCAATCATGCATGGCGCTGTCAAAGTGACACCTCACTCTGACATCGGCTGTATCTATTCAATCTCGTACTTCCCATCAGGCTTTGTGGAAGTCTTAGGGAAGCTGGGACTGTCAGCGTTCATGGATGCCATGGAGTACGCTGTGGCAGCGTTGTTCATGACGACGGAAGTGCTGGGCCTTTGCTCCATGCTGTCCTGGAGATTGTCCTGGAGATGGTCTCCGAATGAGTCCGTCATGCTGTACAGAAGCTTCTCTTTCATCGTCAGAGTTCTCTTGGTGTGTTTGGGTTTCCGGAGTTCAGGGACACCATCTCTGGCGTGAACGATGTCCCGAACAGACGTATTCTGAAGCAGAAAAGCGTATGGTTACAGAGAAAATTGATTGTTCGTGACGAATGCTTTTATTATCTTGTTCTTTCTAATTTCATTTTATACAGCAATGTGCACAAATAATACAAAAGACAAGCCAACTACGATAATTTAGATGAATATGAATGCATTTGTTTATCATGAGTAATTAGAAATTTACAAACTTATAATGCAGTGATATAATATTTCTGTAAGTTAAAAACATTTTATATAGTGACTGTGCACTACGAAAACAGATAAAATCAGGTTAACTAATATTTTAAAAGTTCACTCTGATGGAAACAGAAATAGTTTACCTCTGAACTATAAAAACCGTGATGATGACAACTGCTGAAAGAACGTCCACTGTTACCCACAAAGTCAAGTAACTGTTTGGTGACTGGAAAAAAACAAACAAACACATTACTTACTAACATTCAGCTGGACAGACAGACATATATGTGTTACATGGATGTGTGTATATGTGAAACTTTTATCTGCTACAGTTAAGATATAATTCTGATCTACAATCTGCCCATAACAGTATGAGAAAAGATCCAGATTTCAGAAGCATTTTGGATTTTGGAATACAACAAGACATACTGAAAGCAGGCCTCACATCTAAGACACAGAATCCTTTTAGAGCTGACTTAAAAACTTACACATGTTTATACAAGTATCCTGAAGACAGCTGTAAACAATATTTTAAACAACTCTGTGCATGAAGCTAAGTGTGTGTGTATTACGAATCACAGAAAGGCATGCTTCAATATTACAGCACCTGCTCAAACACTTTTTGATTTCAGAGATAACCAATTTCAAAATGTTTTGATATTAAATGCTCAGTGTATAAACATTTTAAAATTTACTAAACGCCGCTCTGTACCTCTTGTAGACAGCATGAAGTTACATGTTCTGACAGTGAAAGAGTAAAACTTACCAAGTGCCACACAGGGTCTGCTATAGAGTGCATGAGGTCGCATCTGTCTGAGGTGACTGAGGAGACTCCCATGCACCAGTAGAGGGAGAAGAACCACTTGGAGTTCACCAGGTAGATGTTTATTGATATGTTAGCTTCCTGGTACTCTCTGGAAATATTTTTAAAAAAACGTTCTCTAAAACATTCTTAAAAAACATTCAGATTTACCTCATTTATTTATCATAATAATACATATTTACAAATGTTGTCGATGATATATCTTACATGAAAAACATAAAAATATATGTCAAATAATCCATTAATCCATCTACATATTTATCTACATTCAGTTACTTGGCTATTTTTCTTTTTATTATAAATAAATTTAAAATTATACATCATATTTTAAAAAGGTCCCTTACTCTAAAAAAAAAAGGAAAAAATAATAATAATAATAATAATAATAATAATAATAATAAAAATGAAAAAAAAAAAAAATAATAATACTACTAATACTACTAATAATAAATTTACCAAAACAGAAAAGTACTGATTAGATATATTTACCATACACCGTAATTTAACAAGTGTTTGTTAACGAATGGTTTTAAAGACTAGGTTGTTCAGGTTTACCTGATGTTGGCCATTGAGAAGTCTCCGTAGTTCACATTAACAACTGTCAAGTTCTTCTCTTTCATCTCTGTCACTGGGTGGTAGCGTGTGGCCACATTCGTCACACCTTCTGGACTCGGCACATCTCCCATTTCCTCAAACCACCAAACCTGAAATCAGCATCAGTTTACTCAGAACATCCATCATTCATCTTAGTTTTCTTGTTATTAGTGGTGGAAAGGTTTGACAAAGTGGGATGAAGAAATAATAATAACAACAGGTGCATGTAGAGAGAGAGAGAGAGGGAGAGCGAGAGAGAGGGAGAGGGAGGAGAGGGGGGAGAGAGAGGGAGAGAGAGAGAGGGAGAGAGAGAGAGAGGGCAGAGAGAGAGAGAGAGAGAAACGATATCCATGCTCTGATTTCTGTGTATTAAAATGAGTAATAAGGTTGATTTCTATGTATTAAGTACTCACTTTTTTAAACCCCAGACTTTGATTTCTAAGCATTTAGATGATTATCTACATTTTTGAGTACTGGGCAATGATTTCTACATATCAATGTGAGAACTCAACTTTCTGAGACCAGACTTTGGTTTCTAAGTATTAAGGTGAGTACTCATAGTTCTAAGTATTAAGGTGAGCACTCACAGTTTCTGTATTATGGTGAGCACTCACAGTTCTAAGTATTAAGGTGAGTACTCACATTTCTGAGAGCCAGACTCTGGTTTCTGATCACTTTGACAGTCAGGTTCACGCAGCTGTCGTGGTATGGGTGTCTCTTTGTGGGACAGAACAGGTCAAAGAGGAGGATGGCACCAGCTCTGCGAGTGATGTTCACTAAATCGGACAGAACTGCGACACTCTGGTTGGAAACGTTCGTCCTCTCCTCATCAGTCAAAGAACCAGCCGACCACATTGGATTGTTCTGAAACACGCACAAAAAGTTCAAGACCATTTTTTACATGGGACTTCGTTAAGCACCAGATCAAAAATACAATATTATTCGAGATAATTAACACAGAAGTTTCATACCAACATGCAGACAGTCTGTCAGAGGCTCACACATACTTACAGACAAGTATTACAATGTCTGGAATAGTTCAGTTTTACCTAATATGTGAGTAAACTGTGGTGAAATACGAAGCCTCTGAAGATGGAAGATGTGTTAAAATTCACAACAGTGCTACATCTCCAGAGATGTTGACAGAAATATTGTTCAGAATACACTTTAATTAACAAATTTATGTAAAGGAAAAACAAATGATCAACATTTAAAATTAAAAAGTTTATATAAACATATCAAGAAGTGCTGAGAATAAATAGTTATATTCTTAAAAACCAATTTAATAAAAATAATAATAGTAAAATGTTACTATAGCAGTAAACATAGTTTTAGAAACAGATACAGAATATTGAAATAAACATTTAAATTTGTAACTTTCTGAATATTTATATAGCTGCACTGTAAAAACAAAAAACAATAAAAATTAATAATTTACATATTAAAATAGACCTTTAAAAACTAATTTAAATTTTAATATAAATACTTATTTAGTTATATGTATCAATGTATGTAAAAAAAAATAAAAAATAAAAAAAATAAAAAAATATATATATAAAATAAAAAAATATAAAATAAATTATAATAATAAAAATTAAAATAAATATAATAAAATAAACATATAAATACAATAACTTTTAAAAACCAGTTTAAACTTTTGAATAAATATTCATTCATGGAAAACAAAAACAAAAAAAAATTAAAAATTAAAATAAACATTTAAATAAACAAACTTTTAAAAACCAGTTTCCTGCATTCAGTTGTTTCAGCTGTGAAATGTTGAAAAAAGATGCTTCAAGATCTATTAATTCAGGGTAAACATCGGCTACATTGGTTGTACGTCGCAAAGTGGAATCATGCATCAAAAATGGCACGCCATCGTAACTGGATGAAAAAATAGAAATAATATTTAAAACAAATCAATATTATTATTATTGCTGCTGATCATCAATATTTTTATCATCAGGATTATCTTTATTGTAATTATTATTATTATTATTATTATTATTATTAATCATGCATTACGATTAGCATTATTATTATTTATGAATTTATAATTATATTTTGTTAGCAAAGGTTTGATAATCAAATATAAATAAAATAACGCTGATGAGAGAAGTACAATAACAAAGTTTGTAGTAAATAAATAAATAAATTAAAAGATATGACCGAAAAATTAAAACAATAATACACAAACAATAATAAAAATAATAATAAAAATAATAATAGTAATAATAATAATAATAATAATAATAATAATAATGATAATAATAAAAACAATAACAATATCTTTAAATTCAAATACGTGTCAAAAGAATCATAAAATTCTTTTTTAAAAATTCACAAAAAAACACACACAAAAGCACCAGTGACTTGTTAGTTAGAATTTTACTAAAATAAACCAGACCGATGATATTAAATCATTCACCTGATTCGAACATCTGTTTCAAATCCAAACACCTCATATTTTACAGCATTTTCAAATGATACAATTGTATTTTCTGGAAATATCTAAAAGAAAAAAAAAAACAAGAAAAGAAAATAAACATTGAGGAAAATATTTATTATTTCTATCAGTGTGTACTTTTTTATTTTTTTTTTAAAGACATGAAACATACTTTAGCTTCTGAAGACGTAATATCTGTTTGTAAATCCATTTGTCTGTATATCATACATGCAAAGACTGACGTTAATCATTTCTACTACATTATGCAGATAAATTTTAATGCATTTTAAATTTGACTTTTTTAAAAATATTCAATTATACTAATTAAGCAAGTTAAATTTCACTGCATAAAAATATAAAAATATCTTACTGTTTACTTAACTGCCAAATGTACTTGCTTTTGTAACTTTGATGTTTTCAATTTTACTGTTTGTGTGTTTGACTGTACTGTTTATGTGTTTTCAACTTTCCTCTTTATGTATGTTCAATTTTATTGTTTGTGTGTCAGTTTTACTGCTTATATAAGTATTAAATGTAGGCAGTACAGGTGTTAAACCGTAATGTTTAAATAAAACATTAAATTTAAATGTAATAAATAAAACGTTAAATTTTAATGTAATAAATAAAACGTTAAATTTTAATGTCATAAATAAAAAGTTAAATTTTAATGTGTAAATAAAAAGTTAAAGTCTACTCACTGAAGAAGCACCCTGATGAGCAATGACCTTTGGTTTTGGTGGCAAGTTTGTGACATGGACAACACAAGGCGACTGGATGTACAGTGGGGATATGTACAGACCAATCATTAAGGCAGAGAACATGAACAACCAGAACAACTTTAACACTGGAAATAAACAGTAATAACAATGATGATGATGATGATGATGAAAATAATAATAACAACAATGATAATAATAATAGTACTAATAACAACAAGAATAAGACAAAAGTTCTAATTATGATAATTATAATAATAATAATAATAACAATAATAATAGTAATAAAAACAATAATATTAATAATAATAATAATAATAATAATAATAATAATAACAATAACAATTAGTAGTAGTCGTAATAATAATAAAAATGCTGATACTGCCTCTGCAGGAACCACTACTGCATTTTTTTTTTTTTATATATATATATATATATATATATATTTATTTATATGTAACCAAGATAAGTGTGCATGTGCAGGGGTGTGTGCTAAATTTTTTTTACACTTTTTTCTTTCTACATGTGTTTCAAGAATGTAATATCCCTTTTAAAATAATAAAAATATTTTTTAAAATTAGCAACCATGTAGTACTGTTTAGATCATTTAACATCAGTAATTTCTAAATGTGTATAATCCAAAAAGATAATCTATGCCTGATCATTTTACACAGCAAGCTGAATATTTTGCATATTAAAACTAGAAAAAATATAATTGTTTATGAGTTTGTCAAATTCTTACACATTATAGTTTTTAAATGTTTAAATGGTGAATCAAATAATAATAATAATAATAATAATAATAATAATAATAATAATAATAATAATAATAATAATAAATAAATAAATAAATAAATAAATAAATTATAAATTATAAACAAAAAATACATAAATAAAAAGTTATTAAAAAAAAATTAATAATTCTTTTTAACTAGAAACAATTATGATAATTTTATTTGGGCGAAAAAAAAGAACAAATAAACAAAATAAAAAGGTATAAACGTTAATAACAATTAATCTTTTTGATGTGCTTTGGACTAAAATCAGTTTTAAGACAAACCACAAGATGACAGACGGAACCACTGAGATGAAATTATCCACGACAACATCGTCATCAATCCAACAGCACCAATATGGAGGAAAGGACCTGTTACCTGTAAATACACAAAAGATTTCAACATTTATTATTATCATTTATAACAGGCTAATCTGCAGTAGTATCTTTACTTTTCTACATTACAAGTTTTCAAGCCATTTTATTATAAAGTTATATTATAAATATCAATTTAAAATAAATATAAAATAATATAACATATGTATGACAATTTTGTAAAATAATTCATATTGTTGGGTACAGCATTTGTCAAATAAAGAATGGGGGTCACCATACAAAATATTATTTGATCATACCGCTACTGAAAACAATGTAACAAAAAAAAAACCAAAAAACAAACATATCAAAGTGTTATTTACATGTCATTTATTTTCTTTGGAAAAAGGAAGAAATACTGACCTGCAGTGATAAATAAAGAGTAGACCATTCGCTGTACCAGAGATTTTCAACCATTACTGTTGTAGCAACGATGCCGGTAAGAATTAAAATGATGAAGATTTTGTGAATGACGTGAATGTACATTTGATGACCATGCAACACATGACTGAAACACAAAATCTGAAACACAAAAAAAACAAAAAACATAAGAAGACGTTTTACAGTGATAAACATACTGGTTTAAATAACAAAACATATACAAGAATATAATTATATAATAAATAGGAAAAATAATAATACAGCATTAAGTAACAAGCTAATTCTTATTAATAGTGAAATGGAAATCACTACATACTTAGAGTGATAAATATCTGAATTACATATTACATATTGTACATGAACTAAGCAAATATAATCTTTGATACATCAGTCAGTCTAACTAGCATTGTGAGTGACCCTACACACCCTACCTGTCCCACCTATATGCCCTGTACTACAGGGGTCACATTATCAGTTGTTCCTGAACACAGACAAACAGACAAACAGACTTTGATGCACACCCTAAAAACAAATGTTGACAAAAAAAACAACATCCTGGTTTGTTTTCAGAAATGTATGTTTAATCCTTTATTTTCGTCATTATTGTGTTTTAATGTACAGTCAGTGTTATTACAATATTATTTACTTCTTTAATAAACCTATTATTAGGACCAGCCAATTCAGAAGCAAATGAGCATACATACAAGGTTAAAAATGAACTGGAAAAAAAACAAATCAATAATACTATCTCTGTACGTGTAACATAAATGTACCTTTCTCTCCTTTCTGTGCTTGTATTTACTATATTGAGAGTTCTGTTATTGTATCAAAAAGAAAATGTTTTCATTACCTGAAATTAAACTTACCATAATTATAAGTAAATAAGTAAATGAAGCACAGGCAAAACCGAGAAAAATTGTGTACCACGGAATCCAGTTTCCTAGATGCATGTACATGAACCTGGATAAAGAGAAACATGGTAATACTAGTTATACAATAATACCTCTACAAATAAATTATATAATAACAACATAAGTTATTTATCAGAAAATACTTTTGTAACTAAAAATGTGAAATATAAAATAACAAAACAATATTGATTTTCCCTAAACAATACATTTAACGATTTGTAAATGAAAGCATGGAAATAAAAAATAACCAAATAGTAATTTTATTTACTCTGTAATACTTTTAAAAATAAAAACCTGGAAATAAATAAAAACAAAAAAAAACAACTTTATTTGCACAAATATATAGTTATAAATAAAAATATGCAAATGCAATTTAACTAAATAATAAATCAATAAATATTAACGTGGAAGAGTATGTATGTATGAATATATTCCTCTTAACGCAAGTTTTTCAAACGAAACTTTCTTACATCGCCGAATTTCAAAATGCTTGAATTTTGTTGTTTTGTTTGTGGGATATTAAAGATATTTTTTTACTCACCAATTTAAATTATTAAAGCTGTTTTTTGTAACAAGCCAGAAGTATAAAGTAAACACCATGTACAGGAATGTGAAAGTCAGCACACAAAACCAAAACAAATCTCTCTGAAATACAAAAACTTTTGTCTTTAAACATCTACCAGAAACATCCATGTTTTAATAACTGTATTACTACACTTACTCTGTACCTTTGAAGAAACAGTAAACATATATCTACATTTTAATAACAACACAATTTTATTAGACTTCACTTTTATGTGTAATTTTAAGAAAAATCTGATGTATATATGTAAGCAGGTAATCCTTCACTTTTCTTTTGTATAATTCTTTTTTTTTGTTTTGGCCTCTGAATACCACAAGTTAAAACAGGGACCTATTGTCAACTTAGTTTACTAATAGTTAGTAGACAATGAAATCCGACTTATAGCCTTGCAGTTATAATGGAAATATGTCTGTATTATATACATATTTTTTATTTTTATTTTTTTCAATTTGTGTTCATTCTTTCTCTTTTTTTTTTTGGTTCACCTTGTTTTTTTCTTAAAAATTGAAATGTCGACAGACCAGCATATTCATTAATTAAACAGAATAAAGTGGTTTGACTCTTTACTCGATTACAATATAAAAAAAAATCTAACCATATGTAAATTATGTTTTCTGAAAACAAAAACAGAAAGAAAAACATCTGATTTTAAGAAATAACTTTCAGGACGTGAATTTTACCTTGCGACTGTCTCTTGTTGACTGCTTGTAACGATGCCATCTACATCCAAGCAGTCCCGTCATGCAAACGAGGCAATAGTTGTGACGGTAGTATTGAAACTTTGTGTGATTCATTTTTTGTTAATCAATTCTCAGTTTTATTAACTACTGTTTCTTCTAAAATCACACAGCCTCATATTTAAAATATTTTTTTTCTTCTTTTCATTGGAAAGTATATGCATCTGAAACAGGAAGAATGTCAATGTCAAGAATATAATTAATATTATTATTATTATAATTAAAATTATTATTATTATAATTGTTGTTGTTGCATTGTATGTACTGATACCCTCCTTATTTCACAGTTTTTTTTCATTATTCAAATTCTTCTTATGTTGAAACTAATCATGCACATTTCTTTTGAAAATATGAGTCTTTTCTAAGGTTATAAACAAATGTAGACACATATATTAATTTATATTTGTAGTAACACACTTACGTTTCTGTTGTGAAATAACATATCCACAAAGATATTCATTTATTATTATTATCATTATTATTTTTATATTTTAAATTAATTTTACACATTTTTACTGAACCCTAGTCAAACTACATGATAAAAATAAAAAGAACACTAAAAACCAATGGTTACTGCTAAAAATAGTATGAGGTTTAATGTCAGTGAATCAAGTTGATCTTTTTTTTTTTTCTCTTTTTTTTTTTTTTTTTTTTTTTTGAATTTATAAAATCAGATGTAATTATTTCAGACTAAGTTATAAAAGCACATATTATTAACTGAGAAGTTTCTTTATGTTTATCTTAATATTTTATAATAAAACTTTTGTTCAAATTTGGAGTCCTATTAAAAAAAAAAATCTAAGTATAATGTATGTTCATAATGTTGTATCCTGTATCGTGTATAAGAATGTCTTTCAATTTTGTATCGGATATGATCAGGCGAGCATGTCTTTCTTTAAATATAACAATACAGATATAGAAAAATAAATTTTAGTATTTTTAGTAGGTTTACATTTTGTAACTCTGAATGAAATTAAAATAAAGAATTTTTTTTAAAAATCTCTTTCACACTAAAAAAAAATTAAAAATAAAATGTCATGTACTCACGCAATGCCTCTTGACAATGAAACAATTTAACCTGTCGCCATTTTGGAATGTCATGAAGGTCACAGGTCGAATTCATTTGGTTTTGGTTTCGAGTTGTCTCCCTTCATAACAGGTTAAATGTTTCACTTATTTTTTGTCCTGTATGGATTTAGGAAACGCCAAATCATTTAAAAGAGAAGCTACATTTACATAGATTTAATTTTTTATTAGATGAAACTAAATAATTATCATATCTTCTTCATGTATATGGTACGCGTATTCGTGCATACGGACTAGATACTCCATCATGAATTTTTTTCTCCAGTGTAATTGATAGATTAATATTTAAAATCATGTTTAAACATCAACTTAAGATTCACTTATTAAATAAAGCCTAGATCGAAATTGTTATAAATTTAGTTTACTTACATTGGAAAATATATCGAAACACAGCCATAAATTAATTACATAACGAGGTATTTCGTGAATTAATGTACCAACATTGTAAAGATAATAATTAGCAATGGTAATAAAGCTAATTTTAGGGTATTTACTTAGATGTATTATTAAAAAAAAATGTATGAAAAAAAAAAAAAAATAGCCTGAATTTAGAAATTCATCACTTTATTACATAAACACTACAAAGCTTTTCAAATATAGATTTTTTTTTCATGAATACTTCATTTCTTTAACTGGTAGAGATAATTATAATGTTCGATTTGACGAAACTGCTTGTTTTCCTCTGTTTGCACGCAAAGGTCAAGAACATGTTGTGCAGCTGAAACGATTGCTTAGCGCACTGCAGTAATAGCTATTTATAACTTGAAATTGTATGTGCTGATTACGCAAGAGACCGTTCATTTATTTTTTAGTAGTTTGGTAGATATTTCAATACCAGTTATTAAAAAATATACAATTAAAGAAAATAGAAATTAGAAAGAACATTATTAACTCGCATTTAATTGTAATTTTATTAAATCGCATTTAAGTTGTTTTTGTTACCATCTCTCTCTCTCTTCTCTCTCTCTCTCTCTCTCTCTCTCGATGTGTATAAATACCCGTTTTCGAGACGATATTATCGAATACGATATCTCAAGTCTTTTTTATTCGAAAAATATAATTTGTCCACCAAGAGAAGGTGTGTGCTTTGCAGACTAAGCGGAAACACACACACACACACACACACAATGGTATCAATGGGTACCATTATATATCAGTATTACCAATGGTATCAATGGGTATTCTTTCTTTCTTTTTCATCATCATCTTATTATTATTATTATTATTATTATTATTATTATTATTATTATTATATAAAAGAAAACATTAAACCACCTATTAACACTGTTTTTATGTCATTTTATTGTTTTAAAACAAAAACAGTAGTAGTAATAATAAAATATCCCGAGGATCGTTAAACTAGGACATGTCTCATTTTCAAAGCATCAGTGTGAGCTTTTCATTTACAAAAAAAGTTACAAATGAGATCGAAATAGACACCTTCGACATCATAACCAACTAGGACATCTTCCACTGTGACGAGAACAAAATGCCAATTAAGACTGAGGGTCTTCTCTTTTCATCATAGACGTTCAATTCACCGAGAAAGATCCACAGAGGCCATTTAACCATTGTCACATCTTCTCTTACGCATCACCTTTTTCAGGATAGCTACCATAGACACATGCAGATATACTCAGTGTCTAACTGCGTTTGTAAGATATATATATAATAATAATAATAATAATAATAACAACAACAACAACAACAACACTTTGATGTCATTGAGTTTGCTGGGAAATGGTTTTTGATGGTGTTCCAAGAATACTGGAGGAAACACCATCCAATAAGACCGAAATTCCACCAGATCAGACCACGCTAACCAGTATGTTTAGTATTTATAAATATAAGAATACAGACCTACTGGTATTGTGTATTAAATAGAATAGATGAAGAGGGTTTCTGTTGGTTAAACAACACGACTAAAAGCTTGCAATGACTTTAAATGCCTCTCTGTTACCGCTTTAGAAGGGACGATGACGTCATGGTCAAACGATTCGTTCGACACAAAGAATATGTTTAACATTAGAATATCAAACGCGAATGTTGATGATCTGTGTATTTTGTTACAATGTCCCTGCGGCTTTATCTTTTATTTTTGGGATTTCCGTTAATAGGTAAGTGCAGTGTTAATGTTTTAAATGCAGCTGATAATCGCAAACGTAAAACATAAAACCTCCATATATTTTAATGTCAGGTCAAATAGAAAATACCACCTGCTAATGTTTGTATTTCTCTTTTATATTTAAAAGAAAAAGAAAGATGATAATGATGATGATGATGATGATGATGATTAAAAGAAATACATAGTTGATATCATGAAAACTGTGTGGAATATAAGTTGAAATATTGGCAGCCATAGGTAACATGTACCACTCGCATGTGCGTCCAGCAATTGAGTTAATTTTCTAAACACCTGATAAAATGAATGGATAATCGCGTTTTGGCTCAAAATAAACGTAGTTTCTGTGTGTACCTTTTAGAAAGATGCGAGTACCATCACTAAGTTTAAAGTGAGTGAATGAAATTAATAAAACAAATAATAATAATAAAAAAAAATGACGTCATTGTTGGAGCATTCGCGATTTCTTTCTGTCAAGGGAGATAACTTGTGAAAATATAAAAATATTTTAATTTTCGGGTACAGCTAGTGGAACAGCTCATTGGCTATTGAGTATTCTTATCAACATTTCTTTAACTGTTTACAAGAATACCTTAATCCAGTGTAAAAGTTCTGTAAATATTTGCAGTAAAACTAAGATTAAATAAAATAGAATAAAATTAATTAATTAACAAAAGAAACTTAAGACTTACTGATTCTGGGAGGGGGTGAAATAGAAAAGAAAAAGAAAAAAATTTGCAAACTCATTATTTACTTTGAACAGATGTTATAGGCGGTCAGTTTGGATTTATGCCAATTATGGATAGTCCAAGTATATTGCAATATATATATATATGTATCAAACTATATTATATTGACTGATAAACATAATGCTATAAATTTCGAGAAATGTTCTGCAGATGTCAAGATATTTTGGATTATTAGTGTTTGATTTTCCCTCCATCTTGAAATTTGGCATTCAGTTTAATTAATTAATTAATTAATTAATTTATTTATTTATTTATTTATTTATTTATTTATTTATTTATTATTATTATTATTATTATTATTATTATTATTATTATTATTATTAATAATTTGGAATCAGCGTATTTCAACACTTTATAAGCAGAAATTCATACTTGCAGCTAAATATGTACATCTCGGCTGGTTTCTGTTACATTTTACTTTTTAAATATATATCTGTCAGTTAAAGGAATCAGTTTTATAAAAAAAAAAAAAAATAAGAACAAAAAACCCTCACCCCCCTATAAAAAAAAGACAAAATAAAAAACAAAACAACACCACCAAAAAAAAAAAAACCTACCCGAAAACTATTATAAAAGGATTATTTCAGATAAACAGTTTTTATCTATCCATCTATTAATTTACTTGTCTGCTTCATTTTTAATTATTTCTGTATTTAGTTAGAGCTAGAGTAGCAGAGATCACTGTGTTTCCCAATCCAGTTTTCGAAAACTCTGTCACAATCAAATGCAGAATTGGCGACGTCACTGATGTTGACGTCATCTTTTCTCTGTCTGTAATAAAATACACCAAGCATGGATCTAAATACAACATCCTGGCTACGGCTGTAGCGCAGAAAAACGGCGGCGCAGCCTTTTTGAAAACCAAAATGTTTTCGGCGTTACCGAAGGTGGCTGGAAACTGTGATAACAGCAACATACAGGGCTCTTTTGTTCAGACTGACCTAGCAGACGACGCCGTTTCTGAAACAGGAGACTACGGATGTCAGGTGGCTTATGGGAATCCAGATGGCGTTAGCGTGGATTCTATAGCTAAGGCCAGAATACATGTTCCGAGTAAGTAAGCATTTTTAACATTCTGCCAACCCTTGATTTCCCGGACTAATAGTGCGGGAAAATGTAAAAATCTGTCATGTCGCGAACGTATACATTAATCCTATTTATTATCGAAGCGTTGTACTTAGTACACATAACAGCTGTATGATACTGTGATATAATAATGTAAGAACAATATGCTGATATCAAAAACCCAAATAAAACCCAACAACAATGCAAACAAATGTCGTACGGTATATAAAAAGAAAAATGTATTCTAGGTTGGGTGACGTTTGTCGCAAGGAGACGCTGCAGTCCAAATTGAGAATCACTTCTAAAGAGCAGGATTAGATATGATAGGTGATATGATCTATGCTTTTCAATGATCCATTTACGTTATTTCCAGTTCCAATTATTACTTTACCAATGACCGTGTTACGTCACTACAAAAATATAAAAATATTATCTTGTTGCTTTTCATTATGAAAAGATTATGATGTGGTGATTTTACTTAACACCTACAGACAAAGATAAAAGGGGGAAAAAAAGAAAAACGACCCTGGAAAAAACAACAACAACAAAAAACCCTTGTTTTTAATAAAGATTTGTCTTCAGGTTATTATTGCTCAGAAAATCGGAGGTAAAAGATAGACTATCTAACAATTTTCATTAGAAGCAATTTATAATTTTTTATCTGATAAATATATATAGCGTTTTATGTTTCTTTTCTTTCAGAACAAAGTTACAGAGGACCAAGCACAAGAATTTCAAGTATGCATTTATTATAATTTCAGTCCCGATTATATACAGCAATTGTATTAGAAAATTATCTTTCTTGATTATTAAAATTTATGTATTATTAAAAAATATCAGTATTACTCATGAACAATATTTGTTGCCGAAAACACTAGTATCCTTTGAAATTCCGTTAAAAGAAATTAAAAAAAAAAAAAAAAAAAAAAATCAATGTAAAACAAAATTAAATATATAAAAATACATTAAGATACATAATTACATCATCCAAATGTATTAGCACAAACACTTTCAGTGAAATATACTTCCATCACCACTGTTGTGTATATATATATATATATATAATAAAATAAATAATTCTTTATTTAATGGTTTGAAATTGTAACTTTTTATTTGTGTAACAAGTGTCATATAAATACGAACTTGACTATTTTATACATTTTATTTTATTTTATTTTATTTTATTTTATTTAAGTCACGGACAAAAAAATATCGCTGAACATCCAGTCACTCCACACGTACAGCGAAACGAATCTAACCGTCAGATGTACAACTTCCGGTCTGACCGGCGTCTTACACCTCAACAACATCGACATCAGGAAAAGAGCCCGACAATACGACGACGACACCGTTTTAGTCAGCTGCGAACCATTCAAGTTCTACGGCAGAGCCACCATCGTAGACAGCGTTTTACGAACAAGGGCAGCAGCGTCCGGATTTTGCAACACCGGGAACACACTGAAAACATTCTCGCAGCTCTATGTTCGGGCCGTGAAGCCATCTGATACGGGATTGTATCTGTGTGAAGTCAATTTTGTTAGCATAACTGGCATTCAGGTTCGGAATATCGTTTTGAAACACGTCAGTTTTAAGCGTAAGTAAACAAAGTTAGACTGGATTCCCAACGTGATGTTTGTAAAAAAAAATAAAAATAAAGTTAGACTGAACCCCATGTTTTGCTGCGCGTACAAGTCTACTACATAAAGTTTACTCTAGAACGGTCGTGTGCAAACTGCGGCCCGTGCGGCTTTCTGAGTGGCCCGCAAGCAAAATAACGTTAATTCAAATTTTATAAAATGAGTCTATTTTATATCTACTAATATGCTAAAACATATATAATTTTTTTTATTATTATTATAACAGTTCGTGAAGTAAATGAAAATGAAAATTTTCTTAAAATAAACTTTACGTAAAAACAATAGAAGAATTTTTTTTTTTTTTTGTTGTTGTTGTTGTTGTTGTTTTTGTTTTTTAACAACAGCAAAATAATATAAATTAAAATCAGTAATAATAAAGAAAGAAATAACAAAACAAGAAAAGAAATAGACTGGTACGGAAAGTGTCCGTTCGACTTATTTTTGTAATAATAATAATAATAGGAACAGTGAAATAGTTAATTTTAGGGTTTTCACTTACATGTATCACAAAAAAAAAAAATATATATATATATTTTAAAAAAGCGTGATTTTTATAACTGTACCACTTTATTACAAAACGACACAAAATCTTTTCAAATACGTATATATAGATATATATATATATATATATATATATATTTTTTTTTTTCATGATTCCTTCTTTTCTCTAACTTGTAGCAACTCCAAAACGAGCCACTGGAGTTGAAGGTATGTTACATAACATCTAATACCTAAACAATTATAGTTATTTAAAAAAAAAAAAAAAATAATAATAAATGTTTCATTCCTAACAAAATTTATTTGTTGATTATTATTTCAAAAATATTAACCCTGAATTGTTTTCATTTTTCGTACCAAAATGGTTTTATATATATATATATATATGTATGTATGTATGTATGTATATATATGTGTGTATCTGTGTGTGTGTGTGCGTGTGTGAGTGTGTGTGTGAGTGATATATTTTGGCTACAGTTCATAAACGATATCGGTTCCTTTTGACGACATGAATTTGAAAAATCAAGAATATTTTGTTTTACGTCTTCAATAGAAAATAAAACAACATAACGTAACATACTTTTGTATATTTGTATTATTTTATTTTTTACGTTTACTTAGTTCTTACAGAAATAGCCCATCTCAGCATTCCGCAGACAGTCTACAAGCAGACGTCTCTGTTTGTCAGGTGTAGCGTCGCAGACGCAGGCAGAATGAAGACGCTCTCGGTGATATCAGTTCGGAGGAAACGCATTGACGGCAGCTTTACGACCGTGTGTAACGCTATGAGAGTGCGCAATAGCGGAAAGCCGATCCTACAAAGCGGATACTTAAAGGCGAAAGTTTCAGGAAAGTGTGACGACGACGACAAACTCGGGTCTTTCGTTCAAATTGAGCTGGCGACGCCATCGCTGATGGACTCGGGAACGTACCTGTGCATGGTCTTTTACTTCGACGTGACTGGACAGTACACGCATTCTGTTGCTGCTGGAGACGTGATGGTGCTGTGTAAGTATGCACGTTAACTCAGTCGTGTGGACAGTTGCTCGCGCCTAACTATACTGATAAATAGAGACGAATGGTGTTTTTATTTTTAATTTGATTGTCGACATTTTCAGTATTTTGAGTTGTAAATAAGAAAATACAGTGGTACCTCGACTTACGAGTGCCCCAACTTACGAGTTTTTCAATTTACGACCAGTCGCCTATTTTTAGGTTTGAGTTGCGAGCCAAAATCCTAGTTACGAGCGAGGTTCAGATAAGCAACCGCTTTTTGGCGCAACGAACAACAAAAGATCAGACCAGCATTCCGTGTCTCACTTGTTTACTTCACGTGGTTACCTCGCCGCGGAAACATCTCTGTTGTGTTGTGCTTGCGTTTGGTGCAGTATTTGCCAAATTTGCTTTTTTGTGGCCATGGATTCTAAGAAAGTGAGTGCAAAGAACAGTGCTGAGAAGAAGCGGATGATGTCCATTGAATTAAAGCTTGAATTAATAGAAAAATATCAGAGAGGTGTGCATGTAGTAGACTTGGTTAGGCAGTACGAGCGTAGTACTTCTACGAGTCGATAAAGGCTGTAGCTCCAGCCAAAAGCGTTAAAATAATTTTATCTCAAAGATAAATACACTTTACCAAACCAATTTATTTCTTTACATTCTCTTTTATTATTTTTTTTTTTTTATACCATATTTGTCATTTATAAATACATTTTTCTTATTTAAAAACACGTTGCAAAAAATAAAAAAATAAAAATATGAGGTGGTTTTGGGGGGGCTGGAACGGATTAATGGTATTTCAATTAATTTTGGTTGGTAAAATTTTGATATACGAGCAAATTGAAATGCGAGCCTGGTCACGGAACGAATTAAACTCGTAAGTCAAGGTACCACTGTATAATGTATGACAGACAGACAGACAGACTGATAGATAGAATAGGAGAATTACTGAAGGAAATTTCCACTTATTAAAGAATGACAATGACAATGACTACAAAAACAGCAGCATCAGCAGCAATAACAACAACAGTATAATAATAATGATGATAAAGGTCAATGACAAAAGAAGCAACAACAACAACAGTATAATAATAATGATGATGATGATAATGATGATAAAGGTCAATAACAAAAGAAGCAACAACAACACCAACAACTCAAAGATGAACTAACAAATTCCAGTAAAATCAGAGAAGAACTGTTTTTGTTCAGTGTTTTGCATACAGAAAGTAGAATAGTAACGAGACATTTTTCAGTGAAACTACCGAATTACTGTATATTCCAAGAGTGTGTGTCATGGGTATAAATAAAATATATTACTTCCTATTCAAGATGCATTAAAAACATGTAACAAACAGAAATACGTAGAGTGTCAGCATTAGATTTTACAACGCATGTCATTAAAACTAATGTCATTAACATATATTTGATAATAACCGTTAACAGGTGGACATGGTGCCTTGCAACAAATAGTCAGTAATTTCTTGTAAAACACCTGAATATTTAATATTTATTTTTTATTCGCTTTAAACAAAAATATATAAGAAAGGAGATTATTTTGACGTCAAATATTTCCGACATTTTCATAATTCTGTAAGCTTGTACAAAAAATATTTTTTCTTTCTTTCTTTTAATTTGTAGCTATTCCAAGACCTCTATACAGAACTCCAGGTAGGTATGTTACAGAATTTTGCACGCGATATTTGTCTTGTGTAAACCATTGTAATAAATTATTCCTTTTGTCTTTATAACATTTTTATATGTCTTCATATCAATCATTTTTGTTTTTCATTATTTATTTATTTATTTATTTATTTATTTATTTATTGTTTTTTTTGTTTATTAATAAAAATATCTCACCGCTGAATCACGTTTAGTGATACCTTCAGAAATATTTGGTTCTTCTTGAATTAGTGAGCGAAAGTTATCAAACCAATATTTTATAACTATAATTCTGCAGTGTTAATTTCAGTACAAAATGTTTAATTCAAAGCCTAACAGTCTAATTTTTTATTCAGATTTAAATTTATTTAAAAAAAAATAAAAAAAAAAAAATTCTTCTTCAGTAATGGTATCAGAAGCAATTCTTACTACGTCACCAGAACTGATCTACGAAGGTTCCCCAGTGCAGGTCACGTGTGCATTTGACCCAAACATTGAAATCGAGGCATTAAATTCCATAGAAATCAAACGAAAGACTGCGGACGGTGTCGGTGACGTCGTCGTGTTAGCTACGGCGAAGTGTGGAAACCAGCTCGGCGTCGCCATACAGAAATACCGGAAATTTGCGTCAGAAGCCGAAGTGACGGGACGATGTTACAGACGACAGGGACAGCAGATCTCTCACGTCACCGTCTGGATGTCGCGAGCAGACCTCTCTGACTCGGGCGACTACTCGTGTTCTGTTGATTACGTCAATTACGATGCCGACGACGTACAGTACGTGACGACTACAACCATCACAGTTCTCAGTAAGTCTGAGCGGACTGATTTCTGCTTTGTTGTTGCTTCGCGAAGTAATCCGGAATGGTTGAATGTATGTGGGTGTAGGTGTCAACGCGTTTCTGTGATCATTAATTTAAAAAAAGAAAAGAAAAAAAGATCAAAGGTTTTTTTTAGCATCAGTGTTCCACCTAGTACTACCTACTGCTTTTTTTTTTTCTTTCTATATTTATTTATTTATTTATTTATTTATTTATTTATTTATTTGCACAGATGTTCGAGTTGTAACATCCAAACAAACAGGTCTGTATTTTTTTTTTTTATATTAAAAAGTCATAATATCTTCTACGGCTGCGATAACTAATGTTAGAAAGTTGTTAGTTTTAGCCAAATCTACCCGGAATCATCATTTAGTTTTTAATTTAACAATAACAACACCACCATCACCACCACCACCACCAACAACAACAACAAAAAAAACAACAACAACAACAACAACAACAACAACAACAATAATAATAATAATAACAAAGACTCAAGTATAAGGCCTAGTACTGAGAAATAGTATGATATTTTGAATATGTAAACGCAGATGAAACATAATACAAACACATTATTCGATTTAAATATACATCAACTAAATTTATTAAGTTCTTTCCTCTGATTGGATGCCCCCCATTTAAATGCTCGGTGCCACCGCCCCTTCGCCCCCCCAGCACGCCACTGTATCAATACCAACAAATAAATACTTTTGGAAATGACTATTCATCTCTTATTTTCGTTCATAATTTTATTTTAATTTTTTTTTTTTTTTTTTTTTTCATATGAGTTATGATTGAATAGTATAGTTATTATTATTATTATTATTGTTGTTGTTGTTGTTGTTGTTGTTGTTGGTGTCGTTGTTGTCGTTATTGTTAATATTGTTGTTGTTGTTGTTATTGTTATTATTTATTTATTTATTTATTTTATTTAATTTGATTTGATTTTGTTCTGTTTATAGAATCAAGTTACCGAGCTTTCTTTAAATTTAATTTTTGTTTTATTATTATTATTTTTTTTTTTTTCTCCTGTAATGACATTTTTCATGGCGCTAATAATATTTAATATTTTTTAATAACTACAATGATCCTGACAAAGATTTTCTACTTATGAAGTAGTTTAATGTTTACTTATGAAGTAGTTTAATGTTTATTCGTTGTAACAGTCTGTGAAATAAATGTAAATAATGGCAGTGCATTTCAGGCCATTAATATAAACAGATTACAATTAAAAAACTAAAATTTTAAAGAAATATATAGATGTACATTTAATCTCATGAAACACAAAATAGTATTAATATTTGTAATAATTATAAAACTACTACCACTACTATTAATAATAATAATAATAGTAAGAAATTTATTTTGCAAAAACGTATGCTGGTCTCTGTCTATTTAATCTGTATAGTATAGTATAGTGTAGATTAGTATAGTACAGTATAGTATAGTATAGTATAGTATAGTATAGTATAGTATAGTATAGTATAGTATAGTATAGGATAGTATACTATAGTATAGTATAGTACAGTACAGTATAGTATAGTATAGTATAGTATAGTACAGTATAGTATAGTATAGTATAGTATAGGATAGTATAGGATAGTATAGAATATAGTATATAGTATAGTATAGGATAGGATAGATAGTATAGTATAGTAGGATAGTATACAGTATGGTAGTATAGTATAGTACAGTACAGTATAGTATATAGGATAGGAGGATAGTATATAGTATAGTATAGGATAGGATAGGATAGGTTAGGATAGGATAGTTTAGTATAGTATAGTGTAGTATAGTTTAGTGTAGTATAGCATAATATTGTATAGTATAGTATAGTACAGTGCAGAATAGTAAGTATAGAATAGTATAGTATAGTTTAGTACAGTATAGTATAGTTTAGTATATTATAGTGGTGTTTAGTACAGTATAGTGTAGTTTAGTACAGTATAGTATAACATTGTATGGTATGGTAGAGTATAGCAGTATAGTACAGTTCAGTATAGTATAGTACAGTATAGTATCTAATCTGTGTATTTTATTTTTTTAACATCTGTATAAAGATGATAAAGATTCAAGTTCCACAAATGTAGGTCTGTATATATATTTGTTTATTATTATTAAAGTTAGTTTGGTATAGTATAGTAAAGAACAGTATAGTATAGCATAGTACAATATAGTATAGTATAGCATAGTACAATATAGTATAGTATAGCAAAGTAGAGTATAGTATAGTAAAGTATAGTATAGTATAACACAGTACAGTATTGTATAGTATAGTGTTGCATAGTATCGTATAGTAATAGTATAGTATAGTAATGTTATAGTATAGTAACAGTATAGTATAGCATGGAATAAAGTATAACACAGTACAGTACAGTGAAGTTTAATGAAATATTGTATATTGTCCCCGACATCATCAGTTATTTAATAAAAAAAAAAAAAAAAAAAATAATAATAATAATAATAATAATAAATAATAAATATAATAATAATAAATATACTAATAATAATAATAATAATAAATAAATAAATAAATAAATAAGAAATAAGAATAATAATAACAGTGGTATTATCAGTAATACTTTTATGTAACTTAAATTGGTATCCTGCATTTCATACCAATTTTAGCACAGCTGGCAATTCCTTCAAACACAATTGCTGCTGGAAACACTTTGGAAATCAAATGTACGGTTGCTGACGTGGCCGACATCGATGTTGTCAATTCTATAACCATCACGAGAAGGCTTGCCAGCGATGACGTCGATAACGTGATAGGTACTGCCTTTTCGGCGAAGAATAACGGTAAAGGGTACTTGGTGGACAAAAGGTTATCGCCAATAGCCGAGCTGGAAGGAATGTGTACCAACGAAGACGTGAAGGGGTCGTTTCTGCAGTTGAAGCTGTGGCACGTGACCGCCTACGACACGGGAGAATACGTCTGTGAAATCAGATATTTGAATTATGACGGATACAGCCGACGTTCAACGACTTCTGGGCAGATCACGGTTAAACGTACGTGTTAAATTTTAAATGACGAGTGCAGTTTAGATTGTTCAGATCTGATGCAGTTAGAACTCTTGTCGGCAAAAATAACGACTGTCACTAACTGCAGTGACTGCAGGACACGCGCGCTAACACATTCACACACACACACACACACACACACACACACACACAAAGACATTTTTTTTTTTTGTTACCGAATATTGTGTTAAAATGTATATGGATAGAATTTGTTTCAAAATGTTTTATGTGTTGTGCTTATTGTAAAGATTCCTTGCTAAACACAATAAGAAAAAAAACTCTTTCAATCGTGAATTTAAAAAAAAAAAAAAAACTACTCACTTTAGTATGGACATAATGGCTTCTGAATGTAAATAAATAAATGAAGAAACCAACAAACAGACAAATAAATAAACTAACAGATAGATAGGTAGGTAGATAGATAGATAGACAGATAAATAGTTAGATAGATAAACAAATCAATAAACCAACATTTAGATAGATAGATAGATTGACAGATAGACAGACAGACATAGATAGATAGATAGATAGATAGATAGAACAAATAAATAAATATATAGATAATAAACAATCAAACAAATGAATTATATAAATAATAAATAAATATGCTGAAATACGTACAACTTTCTATTTAATGTTTAATCTGTTTAATTCGCAGATTCATCTGTTATAATAATGACTTCTTGGAAAAGTACGTACACCGTCTTATCACTGTATTTAACTGTCTCTACGTCTAAACCAGAATGCACACACACACACAAACATACAGTCAATAGCTTTTCTTACATTCTTCTTTTTTTCTTCTTCTTTTTTTATCATCATCATCATCATTACCATTATCATCATCTTTATTATTATTATTTATACTATTATTAGTATTGTTTGTTGTTATTGTTGTTGTCGTCGTCGTTGTTATTATTATTAACATCATCATGACCATCACCATCATCTTCATTATTATTATTATTATTATTATTACAGTAAGTATTATTGTTGTTATTGTTGTTGTTGTTATTGTTGTTACTATATGATCTCTTTACATGTATAGAACAACACAGAAATGTAACGTTGTCTACTATTGCGGCCCTCGTAGCGGTCAGTGGTGTCGTTGTTGTGATGTGTTTCTTAGGACGTAACACCGCAGAAGGTGTTTTTTTCAGAAAATCCCTTGAAGGTAATTATTTCACATGTATACATCATGAAATTTATAGACATTAATAGACTCTATAATGTTATAAAATTAAATAATAATAATAATAATGATGATGATGATGATGATGATGATGATGATAATAATAATAATGCAATGATCATAATAATGTCAACTCTAACTGAAAATAGGTGGGATGTGTTTTTTTTCTTCTTTTTATTTTTTTTAATTTTTTTTTCTTCTTTTTGCAAAAAGAAAAGAAAAGAAGAAATAGTTGCGACTCTTATGTCGTGGCTTCTTCTAACGTATAAATTTTATTTAAAATTTTGAAATACATTTCTAGAATGTTCCTAGCAATTTGAAAACGTTCCACTAAATTAAAACGTGTAGCAAACAGATAAAAACAGTACACATTAAACTGAGTCATGAACAGTAAATTTCTCTATTTAATATAATAATAATAATAATAATAATAATAATAATAATAATAATAATAATAATAATAATAATAATAATAATGATAACAATAATAATAATAATAATAATAATAATAATAATGATAATAATAATAATACTAATAATAATAATAATAATAATGATAACAATAATAATAATAATGATAACAATAATAATAGCAATAATAACAATAATAATAATGAAATTAATAATATTAATAATAATAATAATAATAATAGCAATAATAATAATAATTAAAGAAACCTTAAAATGGATAGATTTATGAAGCAGACATCACTAATACTCCTTTACAAAAAAAGGACATTTTAAATGTGGAATAAATAAATAAATAAATAAATAAATAAATAATAAAAATGTTGTTTTGCTGTTGATGGTGGCGATGGTGGATTTATTGGCATGGAAAACTGCGACCACCACGTTTCCAATGTTTTTTCCTATAATTTTATCATTTTAATCTATTCATCTACATTGCAGCTTCTTTTTTTTCCCCCTCTGTTATAATAAATTACAAGCAGTTATGATATCTGTGTATCATTGTTTCCCTGTATGAAAAATGCCACTCTTTCGTTTTGTCTTACTGCAAAATAATGGTTTATGTAAAACGGAAATATTTCAGACACCAAAGAAAAACCAACAAAAAAATATTTATGGTTTATTTATTTATTTATTTATTTATTTATTTATTTATTTATTGTTTCAAAAAGCTCAAATTTTCCCAAGATTGTTTTTATTATTGTTATTCTTTATATTTTTTATTTAATTTAACTAATTTATTTATTTATTTATTTATTTATTTATTTATTTATTTTATATTATTGTATTATTATTATCATAACTTTAATTTTTTTTTTTTTTTATTTTTTTTTTTTTTATTTAACTGAATACAACAGATCATGTTTTTAATCCATAATCTTCCTTATTATCTTAATCTAGTTCCAGGCAAAGAAAGTAAAGATGGTGAAAAGTAAGCTAAATATTTAAACATTTAGTAGCGTTCAGTGTGATGCACGTTATGCGACGAAATTTAAAAAATCTTTCTTTATTTCAAAATGCATTAAAAATACAATAAAAGAAAAGTAGGAGTGCAAAGTACTGTGGGAATAATTAACTTTAACATTGAATAAAACTGAATTTGAATCAAGATATTGAATTTCTACTATATTATTTTTGTGTAAAAGTTTGAAAACTTGATTCTCTCTCTCTCTCTCTCTCTCTCTCTCTCTCTCTCTCTCTCTCTCTCTCTCTCTCTCTCGTTTTTCATTTCTTTTTGTTTTCATTTTGGTTATAGTTTATTTCATATTTCGCGTACATATAAACTTATATATTAATATTTAGCTGAAAATATATATAATTTGTTTGTTTTTTTAATTCGGTGTTTAGCACTAAAGAAACATACGACGATGGTAAGCATATGTTTATATATTATCACTGTATTAATTTATTCATTTCCTTTTTAATAAGTAAGTAAAACTAAAATAAAATAAAACAACATTAAATAAATAAACAAATAAATAAATAAATAAATAAATAAATAAATAAATTCCACTGTAACATGTGAAAAAGATCACCAGCAGTTTATTGTTGTAAATATTGACATTCTTTTGTGTTTCTCAATCACAATATGCTGCTTTTTAATTAAGCTAATTGCTGGTAATTATATATTATATATTGTATATTGTATATTACATATTACTGTTTATTGGTTGTTTATTGCTAACACTGTCTTTGTCGATTCGTGGAAATTGCCTTGAATTTAAGAACTTTTAAGTTGTTTTGTTTTTACCAAATTTTCCAATGAATTATATCTCACACACACACACACGCACACGCACACAGAGAGAGAGAGAGAGAGAGAGAGAGAGAGAGAGAGAGAGAGAGAGAGAGAGAGAGAGAGAGAGAGAGAGAGAGAGAGAGAGTCTTTGGATATCAGGGACGAATCATTTATTGTTATTGTTGTGGTTTTGTTGTTGTGGTTTTTTCATTATGTTTATATTCTCACATTTGTTTATTTGGTTTCGGTTGTTTGATAAACAAACAGTCACGTGATGTACTGAACACCTAGTTTACTTACGTCTGAAATGAACTTCAAGACAAATTTATTTTTATCTCGTTTCTTTCTTTATTTATTTATTTATTTATTTATTTATTTATTTATTGTCTTCTTCAGTTTTGTCAGGTGCAGACTCGAAAATGAAGTAAGTGAATTACGTGAAAAGATTAACAAAACAGAGTAACCGTTACTTATATTTTTTACATTTATTTGCTTCTTTAAATCTTTATTAATATATGTATATGTAAATTAGTTGTTTTTTTATGTAAGCCGACCACTGTATATAACAGTGGACAAAATTGTATTGATTTGTTTGTTTATTTGTTTATTTCTTTCTTTAAATATATATATATATATATATATATATATATATATATATATAGAGAGAGAGAGAGAGAGAGAGAGAGAGAGAGAGAGAGAGAGAGAGAGAGAGAGAGAGAGAGAGACTTCTCTTGAAGTTACCATACTTATTGCGTCTTGTTTCTTTGTGAAGTGTGTTTTCTGTGTAAAATAAGAAATCTGAGCTGGTCTAGCTTATCTTGTTTTGTGATATATTTTAGTGTGTCACAGCCAGATGAATGTAAGTACACGCATGAGTTATTTTCATTTAATATGCTTCCACGCATCATCACCAGTACAGTTTGTAATGAAACATATATTCTTTATTTTTATTTTAGTTTTTTAAATCACGAATATTTTTTTTTTTTTTGGAGTGGGGGGTCTTAATTTTATCTATATCTAAAAATATATATATATATATATATATATTTCATTTTAAGTTGCGACATTTGTCTTCATTATTATTATTATTATTATTATTATTATTATTATTATTGTCGTTGTTGTTTGTGTTGTTGTTGTTGTTATTATTATTATTATTATTATTGTCGTTGTTGTTTGTGTTGTTGTTATTATTATTATTATTATTATTATTATTATTATTTTATTATTATTAAAACCTATCTACATCTAATTTTAACATGTAATATTGACTTGGTTCATAGATTAGTTGGTATAAAAATACGTCACTTGTACATTATGAAATATTCAAATACAGTTATCCTTTTGAACATTTTTTTTGCACTTAATGAAAAATAGTTTTTGATTTTATTTTCAAGCAAAATTACTATAAAAAACCTGAACTAGGTTTGACATTGTCATCATTATAAATCGATCTATCTATATACATAATCCTGTTTTTTTCGCATAAGAAAAAAATATATATATATATATTTATTATTTAAATAATTCTCATTTTTACTGTTTCTTTGTTGTTTTTTCCCTTACAGCTAATTCAGATTTTGAGTAAGTAAATTATTTATTTATTTATTTTATTCATTTATTTTATTTTATTTTATTTTATTTATTTATTTATTTTATTTTATTTTATTTTATTATTTATTTATTTATTTATTTTATTTTATTTTATTTTATTTTATTTTGTCTGTTTGTTTGTTAGTTTATATATTTTAATTTATACTGAACAACAATTTATTTAAAGTTATCACCAAACATGACACAAAAAACACTTACAAACACGTATCTGTTTTTGCAAGGTATTTATTTACTTACTTATTTACTTATTTATTTATTTACTTACTTACTTACTTACTTGTTTGTTTATTTATTTATTTATTTATTTATT
>CM022666.1:15110939-15230939 GCA_012295275.1 Chrysomallon squamiferum
TTATAAATGAATGTAAACATTTGTTTAATAAACATTTATAATATCAGAGTACGCTCATCCTAACTGGAAAAGTGCTACATTTACTAACTTGTTATTTTATTTTTGACTGTATTCTGTTCTGTTCTACACACACACACACACACACACACACACACACACACACATTTAGTTGGGGATTTTTTTAATGTTTTTTTTCTGTCTGCAAAATTGACTTTCAAGATGTATAAAACAGTTACAGTTGCACAAAACATTTCTTTATTTTTGTTATTGTTGTTATTATTATTATTATTATTATTATTATTATTATTATTATTATTATTGTTTAGTACAGTTGATAGATTTCAATGATTATTTCACTGTTGTATTTTGTTTTCAACAGTTGTAAAGAAAAGAGAGTAAGTATTTTTTTGACGTATTTAAACCCATCTTTCAACAAATGAAAGTTTAATTACATTCCTTCAAACAGACTAGACAGAAAAAACAAAAACCAGTCAACAAATACTGAAGTGACGTTTTTGATACAGAACCATTTAAAATTATAACTAAATATTAAACTATCTAAACTGTTCTTGAAATACTTAAATTAATTTAGTCTTAAGAAGCAGGTCAAATACTAAGCAACTGGAATGTTTTGTAGGTGCGTTAGTATACCTGTTATTAATATGTATATGTGCGTATGTGTGTATGTCTGTGTGTGTTGAAAATACTTTCATTAAATTATCTTGTCTTTCTTTTAACAGAATCAGTGAGTACACTATTTTTATTTCTCATTTTCATTGTTTAATTTAATTACTGAAAATGATGCTTCCTCTTACTTAAAAAAATAATAATAATAATAAAAAATAAATTAAAATTAAAACATGTATAAAGTAAAAACGGAAACAAATAAAAAAAAAATATCATAAATTAATTAATTAACATACTCCATTGTAACAACTGAAGTCAGTGATTACAAATTATAACAGTGACTTTTTCATCTGAATGTTAACAGTATTTTATGATGAGTGTATCACACAGAATGAGCTTTAGATTAATTTATTATTAAAATTTACCTACACATCACATTTCATGACCTAATATATTTCACAAACATCAAAGGAAGTTTCATATTTACATACAACTAATATAATTTCTAGCTCTTTATCTGAAGACTTATCTAAGAAACATTTATAATGTTACATTACATAAAAATACTTGATACCAATTCGACACAATTATTAACAATTTTTATCCTAATTACGTTTAGAAGAAAACAAATCACAAACTGAGTGACCTACTGTAGATACATTTACTTGTTTTTTTTTTTTTTTTATTGTATTCTGTTTATGTTTATGATTCTTAAATTCTTTTCGTTTCTCTTTCCTTTTTTTTTTTTTTTTTTTTTTTTTTTATCTGAAATGATTGACTAATCCAGTCATTCAGAATTCCACAAAATGTGTTGTTTTCTAATTTTTTTTTTTTTTTTTTTTTTTTTTAAGTATTTGTAAGTTTCGTTTAAGCTGTAGTGTAATATCCAGTCAGTAGATTTCACTGATTATTTAATCATCATATTTCTCACACAGACGCAGACAAAAGTCTGTGAGTATGTTTTGTGATATATTTAATCTGCATATTTCAACAAATAATTGAACATTTGAAAAAGGAGTTACATTCCTTCAAACAGACAACATAAAAAAAAAAAAAAAAAAAAAAATCAGTCTACAAATACTGAAGTGATGTTTTTAATATAAAACAATTTAAAATTATTAAGAAATATTAAATTAAGTTTTATCTCTGGTATTAATGATGCTGTAGTTTAAATACTTTATTTCATTTAATTTTTACACAAACACATATATATCAAATATTAAGTAACTGGAACTTTTGGTAAGTGTATTGGTTATACTTGTTTATTTATTAATGTGTACATAATCTGTGTATGTGTTGATAGATTCAAAAATATTTTAATTGTATTATTATTATTATTTATTTTTTTCCAGAATGAGTAAGTACATCTTTTCAATTTTTCATTTTCAATAATTAATTTCATTTCTGAAAATGAGGTTAAAAAAAAAAAAAAAAAAAGAAGAAGAAGAAAAACAAAGATTAAATAAATAATTAATTAACAAATCTCCAGTGAATGAATTAATTAACACATAACAACTGCAGCAGAGATTACAAATTATAACAGCAACTTCTTCATCTGAACGTTAGCGGTATAACATATATAATCAACATTAAATTAATTTATTATTAAAATTTACCTTCACCTTCCTTTCCACGACCACGTATATCTTGAACAACACCAAGTAGATTTGTTAGCTTCTTACAAGCAATAGAACATTTAACTGTTTATCTGAGACCCTCGGTCAGAAGATTCATTTAAGAAATGTTTTGTATTAATTATCACATTACATGTTGCTGGCAGATTCAAAACACCATTGAACAAAATAACTACTTGATCTTCACAGACTGCAGAACAAGCAGTCTATCATTCATTAAACATTCACACAGTTATTATTAATTTAATATAATTTTACTTTCACGTTTTTTTATATATTTATCATTAAAATTATTATTATGATTATGATTATTATTATTATTATTATTATTATTAAATAATTAATTAAAATAAGTGATTGTTGAAATGTATAAAAGAATAAATGAGAGTTGCAGAAGCAGTATGTAGTTTAAAAGTGAAATATTACTGTGGTCAGCTTGTTTATTTCACCTACAGGTACACTTACTGTGCCGTAAGTATAGTTTGTAACATATTTATCTGACAGAATTAATTAATACTTCAGTGACTATATGTGTGTGTGTCTGTTTGTGTGTATGTGTGTATGTGTGTATGTTTGTGTGTATATATGTGTGTATATCTATGTTTCTGTGTATATATGTGTGTATATCTGTATGTATTTGTGTATATACATGTGTATGTATGTATATATATATATATATGCATGGATAAATGAATGCATGTTTGTGAGTATATATATATATGTATGTATGTCTGTGTTTGTGTATATACATGTGTGTGTATGTATGTATATATGTATGTATAAATGAATCTATGTATGTGTGTGTATATATATGTTTATGTGTTTTTGAATGTATACATGTTTTTGTATGTATGTATACATATATGTATGTATGTGTGTGTGTATATGTATATATAAAATATACAATCACAAAGCAGAGAGACTATAAAGAATATTTTGAATTTAGAACAGTTGTACGTATTAAAACTTGTATCAAAACATCTTACAGGACCATGTGCCCATCTGTTTGAAAACAAACTGGTACAAATGATATCTGAAACTGCAGTTTATGTAATTAATTTATTTAAAATGTTTGTCTAAAATCTAAGTAATTGCAATTTTGTGTTTTTGCAAACACAAGTATATGTGATTATGTAAGAGTCCTTGTTGTTCGCGAGTACGTCTGTGTGTTTTAAATAATTTAGAAAATAATATTCTTTATCTTCATTTAATATTTATTTATTTATTTATTTATTTTTATTTTCTAGATCACGAAAACGTCGTAAAAGTTAGTATATAGTATCATAGTATTTGGTGGGGTTTTTTCTTTTTTTATTAATAAACTAATTTACAAAGATTACTTTTTAACTGAAATGAATAAAATTAGAGGTAAAAAAAAAAAAAAAAAAAAAAAAAAAAAAAAAAAAAAAAAATTAATTAACAGAGCGTGTTACCTGGACAGGCAGTTTGTGCTTTATAACGTTAATAATTAACAATATTTTTGTTATCCTGAATCAGTGTTAAATCTATTTATTATTAAGTAAGAGCAATCGTGTATCACCTAATTTTGTAAACAACCGAGTAGATTTCTTCCCTATTCACATTGTATATACATTTTATCTGTTTAACCAACAATTTCCTATCCGAAAAGTTTAAAAATATTACATTTAATTTAAAAAAAACGACAGATTATAAAATACCTGAGATAAATTTACTACTGCCACTGAGCAAAATAACAATTCGATCGTAACAGAGGTTAGGAAATACAGGCAAATGTGCGGTTAATCATTACATGCATATGCTAATTTATTATTAAATGTAGTACCAAATGGTACACAAAGAGTAGGAGAGTGTATCAGTTTATCTACTCTGTTGTTTTTCTTTACAGGTAGGCGTCAGTCAAAGTAAGTAAATTTTTAAATATGTTCACAATTTACCTGTCTTCAAACAGAGGACGTAGAAAACGAAAATCAGTGAAGAATATTTCTGATAATTTAGAATTGTTACCAGATATTTAACTGAAATATTTTACAATTGTTCGGTTTGAAAAGTGGCTTGTATAAATGAAAAAGAAAAATTACAGTTTAATTAATTCATTTGACCTGCTTTTACCAATGCATGTCAACAACTAAGGAACTGCAGTGTTCTGTGTGTATGCTTTGATATAAATTACATTATACAAGTCTGAATGCATAAGGTGTGTGTGTGTGTGTGTGTGTGTGTGTGTGTGTGTTTGTGTGTGTTTTATTAATAAATGTGAAAAATATTAAATATTTTTTGACAGTTTTTTTTTTTTTTGTTGTTGTTGTTATTGTTATTACCATTGTTATTATTATTATTATTATTATTATTATTAGTAGTAGTAGTAGTAGTAGTAGTAGTAGTAGTAGTAGTAGTAGTAGTAGTAGTAGTAGTAGTATTTCTTTTTGTTATTCATTTATATTTTAGACTGAAACGCAGTAGTAAACGTAAGTATAATTTTTACTTTTTTTTTTTTTTTTTTTTCTTAATTAATAAATTTCAAATATATTAAATTACCCCTTAATCGAGAGAAGATTGAGAGTAAAATTAAACATAAAAGAAAAAGCTGCTTAAATAATTAAATAACTAACACAGTGTGTTAATACAATAGTAATCAGGCAGCAGTGAGTGACAAATTATTACTGTTAAATTATTATTTTGCTATTATATATATTTTTGTTTTCCCTACAGATAAACATTTTCTGCCGTAAGTAATGTTGTGTATCTTTGGACAGGACTGTTTTAAAAAAGAATTTACTTGCCTCCAAAAGAAAACAAAAATCAGAACTGCAATAAAAAGAGGAGTGATATTTTTCAGATAGAACTATTCAGATTTTTAGCAGATATTTAATTAAAAAATCTCATAGAAACTCGAGTCCATCTGTTTGAAAACTAAAATAGGAGTTGATTTAATTAATTGTTTTATAAAATGTATTTGAAGTAACTAGTTTTGTCTACAAACATCGGTTACGTGATTGTGTATCTGTCTGTATTGCTCACGTGTGCATATTTGTGTTTCTAATGAATTAGAAAATAGTTTAATTTTGTTCTTTTTAACTATTTACGTTTTAGATTAAAGAAAGTTCGCAAAAGTGAGTATATTATTATTTTTTTTTTTTTTTTTTTTTTTTTCAATTAATAAAATTATTATTTTAAAAAAAAAATAATAATAAAAAAAATAGAAAAAATAAAACAAAACAGAAATCTAGGCATTAAATAATTAATTAAATAATGAGCAGGCAGTAATTGTAGTAGTGACTACTGAATACTTGAGGTTTTATGTTGTTAATAGGATTTTAAGTCATTAGCTTACTTGTTCATTATTAAATACCAGGCTCAATAACTAAGTTTTTATGTGGAAACACTAATAATACTAGATTCTGAAAGAAACTGAATCAGTCACTGGAACAAATAATTACATCATCCTGACTGCGGTCAGTAAAAACACTCACAAAATGGGCGACATACAAATGATTATACATACTTGCTTGAGGTTTTACTTTATTTTTATTTCAATATATTATTTTGTTTCATTTTATATTTTTCAAAAAAAAAAATTCAAGTTTATTTGCTGTTTTATATATATATATATATTTATTTATATTTATTTATTTATTTATTTATTTATACTTTTTAGGGGGGAGGGGGGCTTATTCGTTTAGTTTTTATTTTATTTTTTTTTTTTTTTTTTTTCTGAACATTAAATAAAAATTATTCATTGTGATATCAACCAGAAATTCACTTTAATGACAAATTATTTTATTTCACTTGTTAATTTCTACTGTTTTATTTCTATACAGAACGCAAATCTTCATCATGTGAGTATATGTTTGTTATTTATTTTATTTGCATGTTGGGCTGTTTATTTATTTATTTATTTATTTATTTATTTATTTATTTGTTTATTTATTTATTTGATTGTTTGTTTGGTTGTTTACTAATATTATATTTTCATTTTAAATTATTTTACTTGAAATCTTTTCCTTCAAATCTTCTTCATCAAGTATAAAATATATATATTTTTTTAAATAATAAATTAATTCATTTTATTTATTTATTTATTTATTTATTTATTTATTTATTTATTTATTTATTTATTTATTTATGTGTGCATATTTCTTTGATTTGTTGCTTTTTGTATATCTTTTTCTAGAACTTCAATTAAACTTATTTATATACTACATTAGCATTCATTTTATTACTAGTACTATATTACTGTTGTTATTGTTATCATTATCATTATCATCATCTTCTTTCTATTGAAAACTGTCTATAAACACCTGTGCTCAAACAATAACATAATTAGGACTTTTATTCATGAACATAAATGTGTAATAAATATAAAAGAGAAATTAATTAATTGCAGAGCCGGAAGAAAAGATATAACCTTGCTGAGCTATGGCAGTCAGTTGAAAAAACACAGTCAGGGTTGGAAATGGACAAAATTGCTCATGTTATTATTTTTATTTATTTATTTTATTTATTTATTTATTTTTAATTAATTTAATTTAATTTATTTATTTCATTTATTTTAAATTTTTTTATCTTTTTTTTTAATTTTTTTTAATTTTTTTTTTTTTTTTTTTCGGCACTTTATTCCTCTAAGCATACATTTTTTTTTTTTTTTTTTTTTTCGGTTTAATTTCCATGGAAACCAATGTGATCACATTTGCTGTGCAAATGTATTAAAGAAACATCTTAATTTATTACCGACGTATTTCTAGCAGTTTAATGTTATTCTTTATCAAAGGATAATAATTTTAATTTGCGCTGTAACATATCACTCAGTTGTAATTAATTCATAAACTTTTCTGTGTGTATATTATTTGTTTATTTATTGTGTTGGAAATAATGATGTCTAATAGCTTACATCCTTTGCTGACAAATAATAATTAATAACTGACCAGAAGACATTAATCTTTTAAAATATTGAAGCCATTGTAGCTTGACTATGAACAAAATGTCTTCATATTTACTTAAATTTTTAGATTATTTACCATATCTAAATGTATGATGTTGTTTAATTATGAATGAAGTGTCATAAAAATACCTTTTTGTATTTTCGTTTTATTTACTGTCTTCAGAATGTGACTGGGTGATAATAAAATTTTACAATAATGTAAAAGATTTGTCTCAGTTTATTTCATTTCTGAATTTCAGAGATCTTGACTTCAGGAAAGTGTAAGATGAAATTGTGGTATATTACACTTTGAAAACAGTGCGCACAAATTTTACACAAGCAGATATATAAATACATGCCACATAACAACACACAAATACAGGACGTAATCAAAGACACTGAAAACGACTGAAAAGAATTTCTGTGAAAAAAGAATTTATTTCAAACAACCTTGATCAGTTTGAATGAATAATGACTAAAGGCAATAAATAAATAAATAAATAAATAAATAAATAAATAAATAAATAAATAAATAAATAAAATAAATAAATGACAAAATGCAAAATAAAATAAACAAATGTTGTAGAATGATAAATTATATAATTTATATTAAAAATAACTAAAATAACAAAATAAATTAATAAACAAATAAGTACATTAATTAATAATGAAAAACACAACTGATAAACAGAATAAAATAAATTATAAAAGAGGATTAAATATATTTTAAATAAATAACTAAATAAGAAAAATAAGAAAATAAGAAACATATAATCAATTTATAGATAAGTATATAACGAGCGCAATTTTAGTAAATAAATAATACTTAAAAAATACAAAATAAATTACAATAAATAAATAATTTAAATGCATAAATATGTAAAATTAAATAAACAAAAAAATATAAATAAATAGAATTTTAATTAATTTAGAAAAAGATATATCTATATCAAAATATAATGTTAAAATAAAGAAAGAAATTCGAAAAATAAAAATCTTAATAAATAAATAATGAAGAACATTCTAATAAAGAAAATCGTAAAAACGAAAGAAAATTATTAATAAATGAATAAATCTTTAAGAAAATCAAACAACAAATTAATAAATAAATAAAGAAAAAATACAAATATTAGTAAAGAAAAATAATACCTATATAAAAATAAATATATCTTCAGTAAAAAAAAAAATAATAAATAGAAGTATCAGTAAGAAATAATTTGGTTCAATTAAAAAAAGATTAAAAAAAAATAAATAAATAAATAAATAAATAAATAAATAAATAAATAAATTATAAAAGAAATATTAACAATATAACAGAAAAGAATAGAAAACAAAGTAAATTAAAAACTGAAATAAAGCAATAAATAAATGATAAATAAACAAATATTTTCAATAACTAAGCAAATCAATTCAGATCTGATAAGGAAAGAAAGAAAAAAGGAAAGAAAAAAAAGAAACATACAACTTAAAGAAAAAAGGAAAGACAAAAAAGAAACATACAACTTAAAGAAAAAACAAGACAATCAATAAGCAAAGAAATCAGATAAAGAAAAAATATATAAAAAGATAAATGAAGAAACAAACAAAAAAAAAATTAAAAAAAATTAAATAAATAAATAAAAAGATGAACAAAAAGTTAATTTGATTAGTTAAATAAAGAAAATAAAAAAAGAAGAAAGTAAGAAAAAATAACAAGCAAATAAATAAAAACGAAAATTTAAATGAAATGAAATAAATATTATTAATTAAACTTTTTCTTTTTGTTTTTAATGGTGTATTAGATAATGATTTTTTGAAAAGGAAACTAATTTTATAAAGTAACAATTAATAAATTTAAAAATAAATAAATTTACTTGCTTGTACTTGGTGGTTATATTTATCGATTGAAAATTGAAATAACTCTTCCGGATATATCGAAATAATCCTTACAGAGGTTGCTTCCCTTGAGCTATACCTGCAATACTTACAATAAGATGAATGGCAGAAAATCATTATGGTGTAACCGAAAGATTTTATTTATAAATTTTATTTATTTATTTTTTATTTTTATGTCTAATGTTGTTTAGTTCTTTTAGGTAACTAACAGTAAACCTTTTAAAGTCCACATTTGTTTAGTTTATTAATGTATTTTATATATATATATACAAATTTTAAAAATACCAAATTTTACAATGTTTAAAAATTTACTAAAAAATAAATAAATAAATAAATAAATAAATAATGAATTAAAACAAACAGTTATTCTAGATAGGAAACTGAGTCGGGAAACGTGTATTTATTGATTAAAATTGAAACAACTGTTTCTGTGAATGGAAATAAGCCTTGCAGAAGTTACTTCCCTTTATGCTACAGGCAAATGTTACCGTTATTAAAAATAAATAAATAAATAAAAGATAAATTAAAAAACAACAACTAAATAATAAAAAAAAATATATAATGTAAATAAATAAATAAATAAATAAACATATAAATAAGTAAGTAAATAAATAAATCAGTAAAACAGTAAATAAATATATAAACAAAATATTATAAACTAAAATAAAAGTAAAATAAAACTGTAAATCAGTGAATAAAACAGTCTGAAAAACAGACTTATTAAATAGTTTTCCTCGGAACGTTATTTTTTTTTATTTTTATTTTTATTATTTTTATTTTTTTTCGATACATCCTTTTCTATTTTGTACCCTCAGTTTAACAGAAAGAAGAAAACCCCATCATCACTGTTTAGTATCGATCTCTCAGAAAGCCAAAATATCCCCGTCAGTCAGCGCACACTTTGCTTTCAATACTTTCTGAACACTGACACAGACAAGTGAAGTCTGTGTAAATATTAGTCAAAGATGTGAGTTTTATATTGCAGCGTTCGTGGATGTACTGTATTTCTGACCAAGCATATTTCGTGTGATTATGGATTATATCGAACGTTTTAGAAACTGAATATGTCCGTTTGAGCCAATACGAGAAATGAACGCGATTTAAGACGCACACACGCACACACGCACGATTAAACCGCATCGGTTCCGCACGAATAAATAAGAGTAAAAATAAAATGAAAATTTGAAAACATTTGTGTATGTTTGTGTCTGTTTCATTACTGATTAATTTATTTCATTTTATTATTTGACATTATATTATGATATTTAAAAAAAAAAAAATGTTGTTGCATTATTAAATAAATAAATAAATAGAAAAGACAATATTAATCATAAAAAAGAGCAGTCCTAGGTTAATTGTTTGTTTGTTGTTTTTCTTGATTGTTTGTTTGTTTGTTGTTGTTTTGTTTGTGGGGGTTTGTGGTTTTTTTACTGGTGTGAGTTTTTTATTTTATTTTATTTATTTATTTATTTATTTATTTATTATTATTATTATTATTATTATTATTATTATTATTATTATTGTTGTTGTTGTTGTTGTTGTTGTTGTTGTTGTTGTTGTTGTTGTTAATTTTATTAATTAAGACGAACATCATAAACAAATATTTTAATTCTTTTGATTTTTTTTCTAAAAAGAAAGGATAAGAAAGGATAAGAACGGAATGAATAAATAATTAAATTGATTCTTTAATTAATTAATTACTAGTAATAAATAGTCAAGGAATAAATTAAAATAAAGAAATAAAAAAAAAAAAAAAAAAAAAACAAAAAAGGCATGAAAAAGAAATAAAGAAACGAAAAGAAACGAAACTAAACGAAGCAGGACGTAACTTTTCTGACGAGTATACCCAGTGGAACTCTCCACTTCTGTAGCGCTGGAGATTGGAAAATGCGAACCACCCAAAATGGCCGTTGGAAGTGACGGGCTTCTGCTCGTTCTTTAAATGTCTTAGTACGCCGTTCGTGGGCAAACATTTTGCTAACATTTTTATTCAGTGACAATTTCGAGCAGTGACGGTCCGCACGGGAATCGGGTCTCGTGAACGAGCGATGGATTAGAAAAAAGAGAGAGAGTGAGATAAAAAGTTCGTGAGATCGTTCCACGGGAGCTGGGTCAGAAAAGTTGTGAAATCAGACACTTGTTTCTTTGTTTATTTTCAGCTGACCAGATAACACACGACACCAGTCGGTGGCACATTAATTAGAGGAAGACCTGTTGCTTTATTACAGTAAACTACCCTCGAGGGGTAGAATACGTCGTTTTTAATACACAGGGTGAAGTATAACGCAATATCACCCGGAAACTTGATTATTTGTCACTGTTTGGATTTGCTTCGTTGACTTTTGTTGATTCGGGTTTGTTAGTTTAAACCCGTTCGTCACTGCACCAGGAAGGAGTGGTACCCAGAGACTAGGGTTGGGCTTTCGTGTGATGTTTTAGATATATTTTTTTTTTAAAGAACTGGTGACTGTATTTATATAATCTTTTTTGTTATTTAACTGGAAAAAAAAAAAATCTGTCAGAGTAACTAATTTAAACTAGTTAGTAGCAACTACTTCTAATTGTCACATTCTTTTATGTTTTTTTTTTTCTGATGCTCATTTTCATATTAGTTAAAGAAGACAGCCATAGAATCAAATCATCAGTTTCTTTACTTTTCTTAAATACCAAGTGTTTTTATGTAAAGCATTACAGCCCAACCGTTTCATTTTCCTCTGCTCTTTAAAAACATGAAGGAATACAAAGTGGTTGTTCTGGGTAGTGGGGGGGTTGGCAAAAGTGCGTTGACAGTGAAATTCGTTTCTGGGAACTTCATGGAAAAGTACGACCCGACCATCGAAGACTTTTACAGGAAAGAGATCGAAGTGGACTCTGCTCCGTCGGTTTTGGAAATCCTGGATACCGCGGGCACGGAGCAAGTTTGCCTCCATGAGGGACCTGTACATAAAAAATGGCCAAGGTTTCGTTATAGTTTACAGCATAACTAGTTTACAGACCTTCCAGGATATTAAGACAATGCGGGAACAGATAATGCGTGTTAAAGGGATTGAGAAAATTCCCATGATTCTCGTGGGCAATAAAGCCGACTTAGAACACCAGAGAGAGGTTCCGTCCTCCGAGGGGTCGTCACTGTCCCAGTACTGGGCGTGTCCGTTCTTAGAGACATCGGCGAAAAGTACTCAGAACGTCAACGAGGTGTTTATAGAAATTGTCCGAGAAATGAACACGAGTCCTGTGAAAGAGAAGAAAGGATGTTGTCTAATACTTTAGAGGTACGTACTGACCTGCACTTGTTTCGTTATTGGCTGTTGTGAAGTAAATGTATGTTCATATAGATAGATTATAACAGGGTAAGAATCTAACATACAGATTAGTACACATTTTGTCAACGTGAAAAAGCTTCGAACACTAATTTTATTACTATTTATTTATTTATTTACTTATTTCATTTTATTTTCAAAGTCTCAACCACATTTTTCACTTTCATATATAAAAAGTGAAATACAACAGAACATTATCTGTATTGTTACACTATTCAGAACTTTGATTTTAAACAATCCTATATTCAAACAAACTACATTTATAGATCTTACTAAGTATTCATTTAAATATAGCATCATTCACTTTGTTGTGTGTTACAAAAATAGACTGTGTTAAAATACATCAAAGTACACTGTACTACACTGTAGTCGGTATCCATGGGGATGATGACATCACACCGCTGTCCACTGCTGTTTTATGACAAGTGTTCTCTCTGATGTATATCTGTTTACTTGTTAGGAACCAGCAAATGCACACAAGCACGCAAGTGCACATTGTGTAGACTTTGTTACATTGATTTATTTTGTGTGTGGCAACGTCTCAAGTTGTTTTCTTTGTTATTTAATTACATGAACAATGAGAGTTTTTCACTGAGTTGTTTTATCCTTTTATTTTGAATGAGAGAAGATATGTAGCTTTATTCTTCTCTTTCTCTCATACATACACACACACACACACACATATGCCTTTCTGAATATCTGTATACTCTCTCTCTCAAACAATCCATTCATTAATTCTTTATTAGCTTCACTTGCTATAGATTGACACTTAAAGACAATATTTCCCATTCTAACTAATGTTCATTATGGTAAATCATAATGTTGATAGTTACCCCCTTAATTCCCAATCCAACTATAGTTGTTAAGGAGCAGTCACCTTAATTACTTCACAACAAAGGCTTCTTGACAGGAACTTGTTAAAGAATATTATTGTTTAACTGGTGGGAGTAGACCTGTTCTTTATTTTTAGGTAACAGATTAGTGTCACTATAATTTGACACACAATAGAACTCATTAAATTATTGTCATTTGATGCTGTTGTTGTTTTTTTGACAGTATATGCTGATTTTTTGTGATTTTTAGATACTGTTAAACAATGTATTCTGATTTTATCTTAATGTAAAACAATGTATTCTAATGTATATTAATATAAAACAATGTACTCTAATTTATCTTAATGTAAAACAATGTATTCTGATTTTATCTTAATGTAAAACAATGTATTCTAATGTATATTAATATAAAACAATGTACTCTAATTTATCTTAATGTAAAACAATGTATTCTGATTTTATCTTAATGTTAAACAATGTATTCTATTTTATTTTAATATAAAACAATGTATTGTAATTTATGTTAATGTTAAACAATGTGTTCTAATTAGTTAAAATACATTGCATAAATCAGTAAACAACTGGGACTATTGTTATACAATGTTACACTAATTATTATACAGTTTTTCATTTTAAACAAATGTTTTTATTGTGGTTTCTATATTATTAATCCTGGTTTATGTGCGCTATGGTGGACAACATACACAACTTTATCATATTAAGCAATGGAGGCTAATTTTAAATATGTAATTTAAATAATATGTGCTAATTATATATATATATACATACACATACACACACCTGTTTAAATAATAATTAAAAAAATTCATAAATTTATATGAAGATATCATAGGAGAGAGAGGAATATTTAATTTTCATAAATTTAATTTCACTAGAAAAGATAAAAATTTGAAATCATTAAAGATTAAATTTTACTTATATATATATATATATAAAACACATATCCCATTCTAATTTTTTTAATGATAACTGTCTGTACCTTAAAATTATCTAACTTGTTCGTGGTTTCTACAAACAATAGTTTCTAGTACATTCACCACTTTGAAATTTATAATAAAAATGTTCTTCCTTGAACAAATGTCCTGCACTGCATATATTTAGTTTGTATATTAATATTTATTACACACAGTATGAATTTCATCTGAATAGAAATAGTCATATCATAGAGTATGTGATTGTTTAAATAATAAAAAAATTCAACAGTATTTATATATACTATCTCTGTTGAACTTTCTTTCTTTCTTTGTGTGTGTATGTACTTTAGTATTATTTTTCAGCTGATAGGTCATAGATTAATACAAATATTTCAACAAAGAAACTGTACAATGTTATGCACTCACTTAATGCAGAATGTTGATATTTGATATATATTTATATTCGTATAAATGTTATGTCAAGTACAGTGTGTATTGCATATCACATATTATTTACATTTCAACAGACAGATCACACACATTTTGTCCCGAATATTGTACAAAACAGTACATTCTGAACATTGTGTGTTCAAATACAAGTATTTCAGCTGAATACAGTTTGTATTGTATTATCATTAGTGTTGCAGCTGGTATATGTCTATGTGTTATTGCATATCATAGATATCATATTGATTTAAGTATTTCTACAGACATGTGATATACAGGCTGTTCTAAGGAATGCAGTTTTATAGAAAGTGTCAGCTTACTAAAAATATTTCAAAACACATTATATATGTAGCTTTTATTTAACATTGATTATAATGAAAATTATAAAATATTATGTTCAGTTTATATGCTATGCTATGCTGTTATTATATTATTATTATTATTACTATTATTATTATTATTTTATTATTATTATTATTATATTATTATTATTATTATTATTATTATTATTTATCAGGACAGAACTTTATTTGGTATGTCATACATTGTTATTAATATTTAAACATGTACATACACATTTTACTATATGTATTATACATAATTATTAATACCCCAGCAATAATATCTCATATACATTTTATACTGTGTGTATTACACACACACACACACACACACATATATAAAATTATACACACACATACACATTCTCATGCACATACAGACATACATACATACATACATACATACATACATACATACATACACACATACATACATTGCTAATAGTCCTGATATGTCAACAGACATGTACAGTAACTTTTGTATTGTATACTGTGTTATCACTGTACAAACTTTTAACAGATAACAGCTATAAAATAATATATACTTAACCAGAGTGCAAAACAAGTTAGCATTTACAATGCATATTGTTGAAAGTGCTCTTGTCACTCAGTTAAACTATATTTAGCTGTTGTGAAATTTCTGTATGGCAGATTTATTGTTGGGCCACTGGAGAACATATTTTATTACTGTCAATGAAAGTAAAATGCTCTCATATAGCATGTGTTATTTTTCTGCCTGTTTAAATAAAAATAAAAATATTCATAAATGTGTATGAAGATATAACAGGAGAGAGATATATAAATATTTTCTTTTCGTAAATTTAATTTAACTGGAAAAGATAAAAATTGGAAATCATTAAAGATTAAATTATGTGTGTTTATGTGTATCTATCTATCTATCTATCTATCTATATATTTAGTTAAACATTTGTAAATTGATGTTTAACATATTTCATTCTGGGCTGAATAATTGTCTTTTAAAAACAAACAGAAATATCAAAAAACAAAAATCCTTCTTATTAATAACAAAACGAGAATTCCTGACCATACTGAATAAGACACTGTGAAAATGGAATTTTTTCTTGATAAAATAAATTGATCCGTCTGTGAGTGTGAAATACACAGTGAGAGGAATAGTGTCTAAATGCAGACTTAAATAACGAAGAAACAGGATTGTGTGAGCGAGAGATTTCATTAGACTAATAGTTCAGTTGATACGAGAGATATTTCATAATGATGGACTATGACAGATATGACATGTCTGTTAAAGGTGTGTGAGTGATGTTTCATAACATGGGAAATGTTTTACATCAGTGCTTTGAGACACAACTCGAAATGTAGCTTCAGAATATTAATTATAACTGTATGAAGTGAATATGTTTAACGTATGTGAGTACTTCTGTGTGTGTGTGTGTGTGTGTGTGTGTACATGAGAGAGAGAGGGGGAAAAAAGGGACTGGATCTGCACATATGTGGAAAATATACCATGTTTCAATTTTGTCATTTTATTCATGTGTGTCACTATAATTCTTGTTTGTTTGTTGTTGTTTTTTTTGTTTTTTTTTAAATACTGGGATGGTGGCACAGCATGTAACATTTCCTGCCAGAATTATTCAATTTTAAACATTTTAAATTAAAAAAACATTTAGCATCATGCAATGTTATAATAACAGTATTAATAATAATGATAATAACAATAATATCTTATTTAATAATCGTCATCATCATCATCATTATTATCGTCGTTATAATAATAATAAATATAATAATTATTATTATTATCATTATTATTATTATGATATTGTCGTCTTCATTTGTCTCTTTCTGTTATTATTTTCTTTCGCTGGACTCTTTTCTGCTTTCCGTCCTCTTTCTCCTAAACGAGTTATTGATTCTTTTGTGCACAAAGATGGAGAGATACATTAAATGCAGCTGTTTCTATGCAGGAATAATTCAGTTCATTAAGCACATCTCATGCTTTCTGGCTGTTCACTGTTGATAGGTTGTGACATTATGATGTCATGCCTAGTTACAGCACTGAGAAATGCAGCCAAATGTTCAACATTGTTCTAAATACTGCCAGTAATTAAAAAAAAATCTAATAACAGTAAAATACTTTGTACTACACATTTTAAGGCAGTTCTGACAATAAAATAGAGAAATACTATTTATATGATCATACTTAATTTATCATATTAAAACATTTTATAAAAGAAATTATGCTGCTGAATATAATTTTTTTTTTTTTTTTTTTTTTTAATTGTAATAATAAAAGATATTGTTTTTAAATAGTATTTAAAAATGTAGCTAAATGTTTAAACACTGTTTAACAGATAATTAAAAATATGTTTTAATATGTGTATTATGATGTAGAGCGTTACAGTATTGAAAAAAGTAGTCAAATACATACATTTTTTTAAAACACTGGCTTTTATGCTTTAAAGTTGTATAATTGATAACAGAATAAGGAAATGTTGTGCTCTGTCTATTAGCAAAATACATAGTATTGAATTTTTTGTTTTTAAACTGCGATTTAAAAAAATGTTTAATTATTATTTATATAAAAGATAATAAAATATAGGAATATTGTACTATTACAATATCATGCCTAGTTACAGAGTTGAAAAAAACACTAAATGTAGCTGAACATTTAACACTAGAAGAATATATATATATTTTTAAACAATGAAATACAGGAATATTGTTGTGTGTGATAAATTCATCTTCAGTGCAGGAATAAAATAAAGGTCCCAGCATGCATAGAGGCTCAGATCAGGCTGATAAATGGAGGAATAAAAAGTAATTTAGACCATAATGGTGATTTGACTGATAGCACAATCTGAGTCATAGAGTGAAATAGAAAATATTAATATTAAACATTTTAATTTTTTTTTTAGACAAATATTTGTCGTGTTATACTGTTAGTGACAATAAAGTTATATTTTTGGGGTGTTTTTTCTTTCCTAGAAATGAATTTACTAAAGTGTTACAGTTAGCGATTTTATCATAGATTAAATTTTATCATACTTTCTTAGCCAACACAGCAAATATGTGGAATTTTTTTGAATTTAAGTAGACCGATCATTTGAGAAGTGAATCTACATCTAAATATGAATTCCATTTATTTTTCATATATAGCTTGCATATATAGTCTGCAGGATTTTTAAAATAATATTTTTTATAATTTTGTGCATAACCTATTGTTTGTATATGCACTAAAGTCTGAAAAGATTTTATTATTATTATTTCTGCTGCATGGAAAAAGTTTCATAATTCTGAATTCCAGATAAGGCATCCTCAAACTGTGTGTATGCATGTGTGTGTGTATAATCATCTTCTTTTATCTGTGAGAAAAAGAAACAAACAGAATGTGTGCTTCATAATCATATTTATTTAACAGTGTTTGTTTCTTCAATCTTTTCTAATAATTTACTATGAAAAACTCTCTCTCTCTCTCTCTCTCTCTCTCTCTCTCTCTCTCTCTCTCTCTCTCTCTCTCTCTCTCTCTCTCTCTCTCTCTCTCTCTCTCTCTATCTCTGCTCTATCTTCCTGTCTAACATGTACATTGATGTTTGAAGTACAGTCAGTAGTAGGCTGTTGAAATTTAAGCTTGTACAGATGTGTACACATCCTGTAGTGTATTACATCACAATACTAAATCACCTGGACAATTTGTATGTTTCCATTGTAACAAATTAATTCATGCAGGTAATGAGGTTTTGGGTGTGTTTGTGATTCATTCAGCCACCTTGAAATAACAATAACAATAACCTGTACACAAACACACACACACAAACACTGAAAAAATAAATCACACCTATTGTCTTTTTTTCTAACAGGTAAATAAAAAATGACAGGTAGAAAACTGCAGGTGATAAATGTTGTTATTGATTTAATTGTCTTGTTGATTACCTGGCAGTCTTCTTGTTACAAGTGGTAATGAAATTGACTGATAGGTGATGACAGCATTTAGTTAGTGCAAAGACTAAACTCAGTCAATCCTACTCCAAACATTCTTTTATATAATATATATATTACCTTGACTTATAAAACAATTGTAATTTCAAAATAATAATTATTAGAGCCATTCATAATGATTAATTAAAAATATAATATCTGTTTGTAGTTACTAATTATAAATCTCTGGGCATGTCTGATTCTGAGTGTCTGTCTGTCTGTCTGTGTGTCTGTCTGTCTGTGTGTCTGTCTGTACTGTGTCTTCAGACCAAACTCTAATAACAGATACTTTACTTATTTCAAATGCAGTGTCTTACAATAGTCTAATTAATTTTAATGATTATTTAACTTCAATTTATTCTTTTCAGCAAATTAGACTCTTGTTATAGTCTGACTAAATAATAACAGCTTACTCTTTCTTGCTATTTATAATTTTATTTTTTATTTTTTATTTTATTTAGATTGGGCTTCTTTTTCTCTGTGCCATAACAGTATAAACAGTATCAGTTAATTTTCATTTTACAACTCTTTTCTTCTCTTTAGTAGTTTAGGCTGAACTTTCTCAGTTATAGTTTGACTAAGAAATAGCAGTCATTGTAGTCACTGAAAACTCTTTACTTTTCTTTACACTGGACTGTCTCTCTCTCTTTCAGCCCGAACATGTTTGACAACTTGTAGCTGTCTGATTCATGCTGTGTCCATTTAAATAGGTTTACTGTGGCCTCTGCTTTGTGTGTGTTACATACTTCTGTCTGTCTGTCTGTCTGTCAGTTCTCTCATCGGAGGCCTGCTTTGTGTGGCTGTGTACATTTCCTCTCAAGCAATTATCTGCTTTCTTTGTTCATCTTAGTCACACACACACGTACAGGAGGTTTACCACGTCTATACTGCTCAAAAAAAAAAAAAAAAAAAAAAAAATATATATATATATATAGGACATTGCAGTATTGTCAAGTGAAGTAATATATTGCTTTGTGAAATATATGGAAATGTATTGTATAGTTATTGGAAAAAGTAGGACATTGTAGTGTGGTGGTTTTGTTTTTTTTGGGTTTGTTTTTTGTTATATATATTGAAATAGATTTTATTCTGCTCAGAAACATCTAAATGGTTTAGTTAAGAAGGGCTGGATTTAGAAAGTGTTATACTTGTATATGAAATAGCACATTGCTATGTGATGTTGTTTTTGGTAAGATGTTTCAGCTGAATAGAAATCTTAATTTTTTTAAAATTTCTTTTAAATGTTCATTTAGTCTCAAAAATGAAAACAGTCAGATGAGGTGTGTTACATAATAGAAGAGTTTGTTGGATTTGAACTGAATGAATTTTGTGTTCAACACATTTTTTAAAATTTTAAATGTATGAGACTGTCTGGGTACAAGCCCTTTTCTGAATCACTCCATGCCATAACTTAAGTAATAGTCAGCCTGACACTTACACCTGTACTTACACCTGTACTTACACCTGTACATACATCTGTACATACACCTGTACATACACCTGTACATACACCTGTACATACAACTGTACATACACCTGTACATACACCTGTACATACACCTGTACATACACCTGTACATACCCCTACATGTGGGTAATTTAAAGTGTTCATACAATGTTCATAATCAATACAAATACATTGATTTCATGTACATGTACATACTTTTATGTACATACACCTGTACTTACACCTGTACATACATTGTACATTACCCAGTACATACACCTGTACTTACACCTGTACTTACATCTGTACATACACTTGTACATACACCCGTACATACACCTGTACATACACCTGTACTTACACCTGTACATACATCTGTACATACACCAGTACATACACTTGTACATAGGCCTACATGTGGGTAGTTTAAAGTGTTCAGGTAATGTTCTAATCAATAAAAAGACATTGATTTCATTGTAAGCTTTTATGTTAGCAATACACCTGGAAATGTAATTGTACATTCCCTTGTAATATTATTTTTAAATAGTGCTGTTCTTGTACACTGGGCCATATACAAATGTAAGTCTACACTACTACAGAAAGAATGAATGATAATAACAAATAGTTAGAAATTAGTAGTACATTGTTTTGATAATATTTTGCCTGGTGAAAACCAGTAGATATGTATGATATTGTTATGACTGTATGAAATATTTCATATAATAAATATAATTTTATATTTATTTATTTGAATTTTATTTGAAATGCCTTTTTATTTCCTTATTTTAATTTAATTTAATTTTATTTTATTTTATTTCACACACACACACACACACACACACACACACACACACACACACACACAAGAAGAAGAAAAAATTCAAAAATTTATTTCTGATAAAGAAATATGCACTGTGATGCAAGAGTTGACTAATTCATTCAGATTTAGTCATCATTAATTGATTAATTTCTTTTGAGATAATCAAAAAAAAAAAAAAAGATTTCATGACAAGTTATTCAAACTATTCTACCACACTAAAACTTTTTTGATTCATTCATTCTGCTTAACTATTTTTGTTCAGTATAACTAAAATATACATTCATTGATTATTCCATTAAAATAGCACTAAAAGTGACAAACTATTTTTGTTCAGTATAACCAAAACGTTACACTTTAGTCATTTCCATTGTGACAGCATTAACTGTTTTTGTCCAGTATAACAAAAAAACCCCAGCACTATGCTTTAACAAATCTGAACTTTGACCTCTAGAAATAACACACAGTTATTGGTAATGACAATTAACTAATTTATACAGTCTGGTTTCTGTTGTCCTGTCTGTCTGTCTGTCTGTTGTGAAAAATAATCTTTACACTGTCCACACATTTTGAACATGAGTCCACTGTGAATACAGTGAGTCTAGCTGCTGTCGTTGCAGCTGAGAACAGAACAAGTAGTTCTTGATTTGTGTTGTGTTTTTCACACTAAGAAGGATGATTGTTTGTTTAGTAGAGTGTGTCAACACACTGAGTGAGTGAGATCAGAATTTAAATTGTTACTGTCCCTGAACACACTGTGATCTTAGGATTGGTTAATAGTCTGATTTAGAAATATTTTATTTTTTTCTAATTTATATATTTATTGTAATCAATCTCTCTCTCTCTCTCTCTCTCTCTCTCTCTCTCTCTCTCTCTCTCTCTCTCTCTCTCTCTCTCTCTCTCTCTCTCTCTCTCTTACATACATACATATATCCCTTTTCCAGTGTTTTCTCAGTTCTTTTTCCTTCTTTCTTTCTAATTTTCCTTCTTGCATTGTTTAACAATCACCAGACTTTCAAATACCTGTGTTTGCTTTGTGAGTAACAGAAGAGAAAGAAATTCACCATTTAGCCAACAAGACAGACACATTATTGAGAACAAAGTACAAACATGACAGACAGACAGACAGCAGACGTGATTAAACAGGACAGACTGATCTGTCACTGAGATTGGTCACTGCTAGAAGTACATGTACATGTGTGTGTGTGTGTGTGTGTGTGTGTGTGTGTGTGTGTGTGTGTATGTCATTAGTTATCTGTAGTGACTGTCTAGCTATGCATGTTATACAAATCTGTCTTTGTATGTTAGTAATACAGGAAGTTTGAGTGATTGCATCAGAATGTGTGTGTGTGTGTGTGTGCATACATAACACATAGGTACATACATACATACATACATACATACATACATACATATATATATATACACACACACACACACATATACACACAGACATTATTTAAAGATATGTGAGTTCATTTATGTGTAATAAGAAATATGAATATGTATGTTTGTGTTTGTGTGTGCATGTGCATGTGCATCTATCTATCTATCTAACTATGTGCATAAATCTATATAATCAATATATCTATATATCCACATGCTGTGTTCTGTTGCATAATGATTTTTGTACATTTTGTTGGGTTTAAGCATGCACATCATGGACACACACTCTTTACAAGCCATCCCCCCATCAGTGACAGTTATTTAGGAAGTATAATATAACACGTATATAACACATACACATAAATACATTTTTTAAATCTGTACATGATTTCTTACAGGGTTGTATACATACACATAAACAAGTATTATCTCTCTGTGCCAACACCACAGATATGTCTCCTTTTGGCAAGAACAATTTTATCTCCTGAAGCATTTTTCACTTCCAAACAGTAGTGCCCTGCATTATTTAATTTACAGTTTTATGTGTTTGATATGTTATAAATATTACACAACTAGTTTACAATGTTCTACACATTACATAACATGTTTTTAAATTAGTACATAAGAGTTACTGTTAGTACTTTTGTTTGATGTGAATGTCATGTTACATGGTTTTGTGTTCTGAATTATTTAATTTATAGTCAGAATATGATGTATATAAGATATATGCTAAATATTACATAACAGTTTTAGTATGTGTATGTGTGTCTGTGTCTCTGTTTGCTTGTTTATGCATGTTCGAAGTTACAGGTGAAATACATTATGTTCTGTTCATCAAATAAAAAAAAATTTAAATTATAGATTTTTAATCTTACTGAGACATATATAAAACTTTTTATGGTTTCCTATCCAGGTTTTTTTACATTCTTTTTCCTGTACTAAACTACACAGTTTTAATTATCATCATCATTATTATTATTTTTATTATTTTTTCATTTACAGTTTTTAATCTGTGTTTGATTTTATTTATGTATATATGCATTTGTATCTGAATTCCAAAGATGTAGATGAAATCAATTTAAATTTAAATTAGACAGTTTTCTTTTTTCAAGTATCAGACTATTTTATTATTAGTGTTAGTGTTATTGTTATTCTATTATTATTATTATAATTATTATTATTATTATTATTATTTGTAGTACAGTAGTAGTACAGTATTGTTATAATTGATGTTGTTATTGTTGTCATTACTTTATTTTTAATATTATTATGATTATTATTATTGTTGTTGTTACCATTATTAATATTATTACTACTACTACTACTACTACTATTACTACTGCTGCTACTACTTTTGTTATTATTCAATTTTCTGTAAGAAAATTTAAATTATAAAAAAAAAATATTTACAAGTTATATTCTACATGATAAAAATCAAACCACACAAACATATATTTAATTTTAGTTATGTTATTATTGCAGTAATTATAGGTACTCATTGCAGGTGATAATTTATATCTTTTTGTTAACTTTACCTGTAATTTTTCAAGGTAAGCAGAAATAACTGGTCTCATGTTACTAGACAGTAATAATTATTTGCTGTTAATTTCAGGTTGAATAGATTTTTTACCTTGTACCTGTAATTTTTCAAGGTATGCAAAAATACCTGTTTTCTAGTTTGCTACTGCATTACAATAAATAACTGTTATTCTTTACTTCTATTGTTAATTAACAGACAGGTATGTGTTTTTCCTTGTACCTGTATATTTCTGAGGTAAACAACAACAACAAAAATCTATTTTCTTTTGCTTTCACTCTGATTCAGTACACACTTTGTCTTCAAAGACATTGCTAATTACCAGTTAGATGAGTAATTTTATTTTTACCTGTTTATTTTCAAGGTGAGAAAAAAAAAAAAACCTTCTATTTTTCTTTTTACTACAATGATAATTATTTTTTCTATACCTATTGTTAATTACCAGACAGGTATGTGTTTTTACCTGCACATTTTCAAGGTGAGTGAAAATACCTGTACTCTACAGCTGTAAGGTAATTGTTATTCTCCGTACCTGCTAACGATTGTTTGTTAGTAAATACTGTCTTAAAACATGTGAGAAAAAACAATTCTTCTGGATTGGTGATAAATATTTTTCTTTTTTGTTTCGCACTGGAAAATAATTTGCATTGCAGACATAGCACCTGCTTACAGAAATAGGACATGCAGACACACAGACACAGATACACAAACCCATACATGCACATGCACCACTGGTTTTTCATGCACAGACATCCATAGCGGCAGGTATTCATGTAAAGACATACGATGGTATATAATATGTTCCTAAAATATACAAGTATAGGTCATGAATGTTCACTGTTATGTCATAGGTTTGTAAATATGTTGTTGTTACTATTATCATTATTATGTCTTTATTGAGCATGCAAACATACACACACACAAGGATACAGATATATGGGAATGAATATTCATGTGTATGTATTTGCTTATGACATTAATGACTGTATTTTTTATACAGATCCATGCATATAATTATACTTACATACCTATATTTACCTTGATCAACATTTACACTAATATACTAATATAACTTGTTTGTATTATATAACTTACCAGTAATTACCTTGATCAAGATTTACAGTAACACAATTTATTTGTATTATATTTACCTGTGTTTACCTCGATAAAGATTTACACTAACATAGTTTATTTGTATTATATTTACCTGTGTTTACCTCGATAAAGATTTACACTAACATAGTTTATTTGTATTATATTTACCTGTGTTTACCTGATAAAGTTAACATAGTTTATTTGTATTAAAGACCTGTGTTTTTACACTAACATAGTTTATTTGTATTATATTGACCTGTGTTTACCTCAATAAAGATTTACACTAACATAGTTTATTTGTATTATATTGACCTGTGTTTACCTCGATAAAGATTTACACTAACATAGTTTATTTGTATTATATTTACCTGTGTTTACCTCGATAAAGATTTACACTAACATAGTTTATTTGTATTATATTTACCTGTGTTTACTTTGATAAAGATTTACACTAACATAGTTTATTTGTATTATATTTACCTGTGTTTACCTCGATAAAGATTTACACTAACACAATTTATTTGTATTATATTTACCTGTGTTTACTTTGATAAAGATTTACACTAACACAATTTATTTGTATTATATTTACCTGTGTTTACTTTGATAAAGATTTACACTAACACAATTTATTTGTATTATACTGACCTGTATTTGAGTAGATTTACACCTGTAACTTCAAACATGACTTAATGTTATCTGTAAACTCTTGAGTACTCAATAACTCAAACAGCATTGCTTGTTGCAGCCACAGAGCAAACTTTGCAGTTTAAAAACCATTTGTACACTTTTCTGTTTGACTTTCTCAGTTGAGAAAACATTCTGTGTAACTCCACATATCTGCTCTGTTTGGTTTATTATTTTGCAATGGAATTTTTTTTTTTTTTTTTCTTGTACGGTTTCAGAAGTTTTTTCTTTTATGAGCCTTAGGTAGAAATGTGTTGTTTTTTTTTTTGTTTTTTTTTTTTTTTTTTTCTTTATTTTTTTTTTTTTTATTTTATTATTATTATTATTTATTTTTTTTGTAGTCTTTGGTAGAAATATTTTATTGTTACAAACCTTCACTAGAGAGAAAACTAGTTTAAAAGAAATCATTTCTTATAGAAGCTTTCAGCAGAAACTTTTTAATTTTTAACTACCAAGGAAGAAACTTTGTATTATTATTATTGTTGTTGTTGTTGTTGTTGTTGTTGTTGTTGTTGTTTTTGTTTTTTGTTGTTTTTATTGTTATTATTATTGTATTACAAGCCTTTGTTAGAAATGTTTTTTTAATAATGAAGAAAATTTGAACAAAACATTCAGTTGAGAGTTGTACAAAACATTCAGTTGTAAGTGTTACAAAACATTCAGTTGTAAGTGTTACAAAACACTCACTTGTAAGTGTTACAAAACAGACTGTTTGTTTGTTTGTGCCAGCCCACAGTTACCTAGCAACTTGTTGCTAGGAGAAGATGACAAAACAAAGGGGTGAGATTCACATTCTCTCAGCATTTGAGGTTAAAGCAGAAACTTGTGAAAATAACAAATCTCTTTGAACTGCATCTTAAAGAGGTTCACTCTGTTGCAAAATTTTAAAGGCAACGAGTCAGGCATGTTTCCAAATGAGAAGAAAAATTTGTCACATGGAAATGACAGAAAGTCTAAATTAGACGGAGAAAGAGAGAGGCTGAACACAATTAATGAAAGTTTGTCACATGGAAACGAGAAAATGTTTAAATAAATAAAGAGTAAATTAATGTGTATTAATTAACTGACCTGTAATACATTCTATTATTAATTCTAATATTAATGATACTCTGTGATCTGCTCTTCTTAATCAGCAGAAAATATGTACTGTTTGAACCTTCCCACAGACAGGGGTGTGTCTTTCGTGTTCTTTAGTAAATCGTGAAAAACACACACACACACACACACACACACACACACACACACACACACACAAACTCTGGTAATGTTTGGTTTCCACCCACCTGTCTGTGATATTATATCAGTCGAATAACTCTGATATCTGTCAGTGTGTTTATATACACAGATATTCCTCAATCAGCAGATTTTAAACAGTTTTGTATGTGTGTGAAGATTCTTTCTATCTTGGTTAACATTAAGAAAAAAGTATATGTATATTTATATGTATATGTATAGGTATATTTATATGATTATGTGTGTGTGTTCAAATTCAAAACTTAATGTGAACTGTTTATTTGTCTATGGGTTTGTGTATGTTTGTCTGTATGTATGTTTGTATATATTTATGTATACAAGTATGTAGATACATACCTATTTATTGTGTATACTTATAAATGTATTCTGTCTCTTATAAATATAAGACACACATACACACACATGCATGCACATGCACACACACACACACACATACAAGCACACACACACACAAACACACACACATTTGACCTCTGACAGACAAACAGACACACATATTTCACACATCCCAGGTAAGTTTTTTACGCTAGGTAAGCAGGTAACAGGATCTGTGTTACTGCAGTCCTGGGAAAGATGAGTGAACGGTGAGCGGTGAGCAGTGAGGCAGTCAGTCACAACTCACTTCACCACAACACTCCAACAGAGAGCAGTCACATCAGTGACTGTGGGAAAACTAGACACAAAGACTTCCCCCACACCTACTGTACCTGTAGCTATGACAACGACTGGTTTTATTTGTTTATTTACATAGTGTAACTTGTAAGTGATATCTTCAGACTGGGGTGTAATAACAGTTGTCATAGTGATAATGATAGATTTTACTGAGTGCATTTTCGTTTTTGTATTCATAATAATAATAATTTACTTTTTTGGGACTATCAGGTTTTTTATTACATATTATTATTATTATTATTATTATTATTATTATTATTATTATTATTATTATTATTATTAGTTTTATTTTTTTATTATTTATTATTATTATTATGTTTATAGTTATCTTGAAATTTAAAAAAAATATATTTGATTCATCATTCAAAAATATCACTGTTAGTATATATGTATTTGCTTGTCACCTTGTACACACACAAACACACACATACACACACATACACACATTCTGTAAAAATATAACTTTATAAAATAATTTAAAACAAATTTTAAAATTATAAAAGATTACATTAAAGGACTTTAATTTGTTAAGCATGACTTGCTATCATAATGAATAGTTAAATATTATCATTAGTCATTAACATCTGGAATGATGATGATGATCATCACATTCTGTACACTCACATCATCAGTTATGATGATAATCATTACAATCACAGTAATCAGTTGTATTGGCCTCCATTTGTTTTTTCAGTCTGCTACTAAATATAACATAATTACTTTATATAAAAAATCAACAAAAAAAAAATCAATTGTCCTAATTCTTTTTCTCTTCTATGTTTAGGTTATTGTAAAATTAATAACTTGATTAATTCTTGCCTGAATATTTATTGGATTTTATGTACCATTGTCATTCACTCAGAAAAAAAATGTATGTATGAATGTATATGTACTAGTGTATATGTGTGCGTGTGTGAAATGTGTGTGTGTAATATGTATGTGTGTGTATATATATATATATATATATATATATATGTTTCTGTGTATATATATATGTGTGTGTGTGTGTGTGTGTGTGTGTGTGTGTGTGTATATATATATATATATGTATGTATATAAAAATATGTATATGTGTTTATATATGTATGTATTCATGCATTTTTGTTTTTTGGTGTGTGTGTGTGTATGTGTGTATGTGTTTGATAAAAAGATAAACGAAACATACAGACCACAAGTTGAGGTACATGAACAGTTAATGACTGTAATTTCAAGTACATTAGCAGTAAGCACTTTTCCATCAGAATTAATGCACGTTTATTGTTTAATTATTCACATGAGCACTCATGTAAAAACTTCTTTTTATCCCAACTAAATGTGTGTTACATGTTGTATTACATGTACATGTGTGAGTTACATCTATGTGTGTATGTGGTACATCTTGTATTACATGTATGTGTGTGTGTGTTACATCTTGTATTACATGTATGTGTGTGTGTGTTACATCTTGTATTACATGGCAGTATATTTTCTCTTTGTGCTAGAGAAATGACTTTAATAGCTGTGAGAGAAAATCAATGTACTACCTAACAATCGATGAATGCCTCAAACAGTGGCTCAGTGAGATAAATAGCCAGAACATTAATAAAGAATTTAATTTTAAATATATATGTATGTCACTGTGTGTATGTGAGAGTGTTTGTGTGGGGCTGTGGGTGGGTGGGTAGGTGTGTGTGTGAGGGTGGAGATCACTCTCTACTGACAACACTTTTAAACTGTGGTTAAGTAGAAATACACAGCATCCTGGTATCATACTGGACTTGAGAAAAGTGTGATACCATGCAGTGAATACTGCAGACATTCAGTTTTCAGTGTTACAACTTGGCTCACTGTGACCACTGACCACGTTCTGTTAGTTATACGTTGAATGTGCTGTGTCCTTTATTAGTCTTAAATATATCACATCATTAGCGTTGTTAATTTCACCATCAGTGTTACTCATGTCATCAGAGATTTGTTAGTTTTCTGTGACATGTTACAGAGTGTCCTTTGTAACCCCTCTTTTCAGCACCTAATCAGAATAACACATTTGTATGTGTATATATATAAATGTGTGTGTGTTTTGTGTATGTGTGCATATATATATGTGTGTGTGTGTGTGTGTGTATTATATATGTGTGTATGTGAGTTAATATATATATAAACTCTTCACATATACTGTTCTTTGTCACAAAATTTTATTTGCATCTTTCTTTACAAGTCTCAGTTCTTTTCGTTAAACTTCTGCCTGGTCATTTTGGGCTGGTACACGAAATGTTTTAATGCTGCTTGTGGGTGTGTTTAACTTTTTGCTTTCTTTCGTTAGAAATCTGTTGATGCACATACAAACAGCATCTTTATTTTCCAAAACTATTTATAAATTATTTGATGTACTGTTTGTGTGTTAAGAAAAACCCATCAAAACATCGCTGAAATTTTAAATCTATTATTTACATTTATTTATTTTTATCAGTTTATAATTAATCAGATAATCAACACAGTAAAATATATTAGGCTGAATAATAATATATATATATATTTTTTGTTTTAATTTTTTTAATATTTAATATAAATTTAATTATGTGCCACAATAAGAATATATCATAATTTATTTATTTTAATTGTTTTTCTATCTAGTTTAATATTTTTCTAACAAAAAATTTAAATTTTATTTATTTTTTTATTTTTTTATTTAGGTTTTTAAATATTCTTTTCCATTAAAATCTCAGAACTAGGACTTCACACTAATTGCATTATTATTTTATTTTGTTTTTTCTAGTTGTTAGATATTTATTAATTTATTCCTTTCCTTCCAAATTTAAAGATTATTATTCTGTAACATTTTTCAGTCCTGTCCTCAAATTCAGTTAGTGATTTTAGACCCATTTGATGTTCAGTTTCATATGCATTCTTTAAACTAGAATAAATAGTTTATAAATATTTACAACTTGGTTTAATGTGTTAATACATTTTAATTGTTTTGCCAATAAAAACCTAACATACAAGTCTCAACATTTTTCTCTTTTTGTTTCTTTCAGATTTTAGAAATATTTTTTACCTTGGAAGACTAAACCACAAGCATTCTCATGACATCTTAGGATCATGTGACCAGCTTGACCAATCAGAGGCATTGAAACAAAGATGCATCCTAAAGTGCATCAGCTCACCAGTCAAAAAATTCCTTTTGTAAAATGAGCACGTGTCGGAACTGGATATTAGCTGTCATTGATGTGGGTTTTTAACAAGAGTTTCGGAAGATTGATTCTGTTAAATAAGTGCTCAGGACTGAGTATTGTAGACAGAAAATAGATTTATATTCTATTTTAGTTTGTATTATTTCAACCAATGATTTGAAAGAATGTATCTTTTTGTATACATGTATATATTTATATATATATATTTTAATTATTCATTTGCAATAACTGTTTTCAAATACATTCTTGGAAATTTATGTATTTAAATGAATTATTTTTTTATTTTGTCTTTTATTTTTGACTTTGATGTTATTATTATTATTATTATTATTATTATTATTATTATTATTATTATTAGAGCTATTTTGTTCTTATTTGTTTTCATTCTTTTTTCTTTCTTTTTCTTTATTATTTTTAATTTTTGTTGTTTTGATGTATTTGTTATGATTTCACTGTTAACCAGATCTCCAACCTGTAACAAATTACCTGTTTTAATTGTTTTGTATTTATCAAAAATAAATAAAGCATGTTTTTAAAAACAGTTTGTTAGTTCATATGGCAAATACACACAGACACACACTGAGATATCCAGACAGACAAAAAGAAATCTAAATAGAAAGAATTTAAACCATGTACAACATTTTAAAAATTAAATTAACAACTGAATTCTTCTTCTTTAAATCATTATTATTATTTTTATTATTATTATTATTATTATTATTATTATTATTATTAATATTTTATTTATTTATTTATTTATTGTACTCCATATTTATTTTTAATAACTACAATATCACTAAATATTATTTTTAATCAGAATCATTTACATTTATTTATTTTTCAATTTGTAATTAATTAAATAGTCAACTCAGTGAGATATACTTTGCTCAATAATCATTTTTTTTTTTTTTTTTTTTTCCCAATTAATAAAACAAGTTGTATGTTACAAGAAATGTGTAATCATTAGTTATTTATGTTAATTAATTTACATTCTAATTTATTGGATTTATTTAACTTCTGTATAATATTTATTGACAGATCAGCTTTCAACATGGTGTAAAATGGAATTTCAGGGTTAGATTAACAAAGACGTGCATGCACCCATACATACATATGTGTTTATGTATGTATGTATGTATGGGTGTATGTATGTTGATAGATACATACATATATATATATATACATACATATCTTGCAATCACTATAAACAATGGCAAGATATGATAATAACTAGACAAACCTTTGTATTTATTTTTGGTTACTGCAGAGCCTCGTTGCATCTGCCATTCTTACCTTTGCAGAATAAAGCCAATATCTTAAAACAGAAACAGTTATTTCATATATATATATATATATATATATATATATAGATATAGATATAGATATAGATATGGAGATTTGGGGCACTCTCTCTGCATCAAAAGAATTTAAACAGTTCAGTTCAATTCAGAGCCAGATTTAACTAAGATCCAAACTCAGGGTGTCACATCTGAGAGGGCATTTTTGAGTTTCTGTTGAGTTATTATTCTGGTTAATGCTCATTAAACAAGGCCTTACAGATCTGTTTGAATTTCAGTTATTACTGTTGATATTTAAAACTTGTTAAACAAACACTTGGAGGACTCTGTTAATTTCGGTTCACTTATTGAACGATGTTATTATTCTCTGTTGATTTTTTTTTTTTTTTTTGTCAGTCAGAGCTTCTAAAGTTTTACCTGGATGAGCAGTTCACTGCGTGTAAAATTCAGTTTTATTTGGTGAGTTAATATTCTGTTTAATTTAATGATTTGCCAAACATTTGCTAAAATAATTTTTCTAAGTTTTACTACAGTAATTATATGTGTGTGCACATACACACTCACACACACACACATGTCAAATAATCATTTTCAAAATTATTCTTAGGTCAAATAAATAAAACAGATTTGTCTTATCAAAAAATGTGTAAATAAATTTTAGAATATGTAGTGAAAACAGTAAATAATAATAAAAATAATAATAAGGTAAGAGTTAAAAAAAAAAGAAAAAAAACATAATTACAGTCAGACTTGTTATCCTTTATTTTTTTGAAAAAGTAACAGATTTATAACAAAATAAAATAATAATAATATATATATATATTTGATGATAAAAAATATTTAAATTTAGTGAACAAGAAAACGTGTTGTAACACTAACTGATCAAGAGTGAAGAACATGGAAAAATTGCCTGTTTCACTTTTTTAACATTTCAGTTAGTGAAATGTTCTCTTAGCAAGAAATAAAATGTATTTATAACACACCACAAACAGTGGACTTTATTCAGTAAAACATAGACACAGTCTCATTATCCCGTTCCAAACTGGCATATTTCTGTTTTTTCAGTTCAGATAACTTTGAAGCCATTTCTACGTTATAACACATTTAAACTGACTTCTGTAACTGATCATGTTTTTTATTCCACAATTCATTTTCCAGAAGCAATAATTATTAAGTATTTTTATGATTTTTTTACCTGATTTTTCTTTTGAGAATATTTTTCTTTTGTTTATTTCACAGAAAGTGTATGTGGAACAAAGCAAATAAAAAAGGTTTTTGAAAATTTTGTGTTTTTCAAAATAATTATTACTTTCTTGGAAAATTCTTGAAAAGGCCTGAATTCACGAAATCTCCCAGGTAAATCAGAAAAACTGTCATCTTTTTAATTCAGTGATTGTTTTCATAGATCATGAATTACAGTCATGAAAACCAAAAATGAATAGTAATCATAATTAATTTAAATATGAAAATGTAAAAAAAATGTCTTATTTATATATTTGCTTTCTTTTTATATCTGAAATTTAACTTTAAAAATTATTATTTATTTAATTCGCTAGACAGTCCAAATTAACATTTATTTAATAAAGAAAGAATTTAATAATTTTAATAATAATAATAATAATAATAATAATAATAATAATAATAATTAATAAATAAATATGTAAAAATGAACATAAATAAGAAAAATAATTTGTTTAAATTAGACATCTTCACTATTTTTAAATTTCATAAATTTTAATATCTAAAAAGGCTTATTTTTAATTTGAAACATTTATTTGTGTTGTAGACAGCATATTCTGAACACTGTATAATCTCTTCTCTTTTGATATTTTTAAAACCATTTTGCTTTGCTTTTATTTGTCTTTTTTTTTTTTTTTTTTTAATTTCAAACCATATATAACATGAAAAAGAACAAATTTGAAATGGGACTGAACAAATATACAAAACAGAAAAAACAAAACAAAAAAAACATGTTTAATATTTTCAGTATTATGTGCAATCATAAATTAATATCAATACAACATTTGAAAATAATTATGTTATCATAATTAACATAACATTATTTTTTTTAAATTGAAATGCTTATTTCATCTGATGCATTTAATATGATTTTTATTGCACACATAAATTGTTCATTTACATTTTTTTATACTTCACAATAAACTAAACAAAAGTTACATTTACTAATCTTATTTTTATTTTATTTTTTAAATTCAGATTGACTAATAATTAAATTCATTAAAATATCAATCATTTTTAAAAAAAAATAATAAGAAAAAGAAAAGCATAAATAAAAAAAAAAAAATAAATAAATAAATAAATAAATAAATAAATAAATAAATAAAACAAAAAAGAAGAAGAAATTGATAGTTAATTTTAAAACAGTTTGAAGATATTTAATATCTGTATATATTGTATTGTTCCAATTGATTTGTTTAATTGTTTGAGACAGCCAATCTTTGCTGCTAAAAAACTTAGAGGCATATTATTATCATACTTTATTATTGGCTAAGTTTGGCATTTCAAACAATATACATTTAGGTTGTTTGTTCAATTCACCGGTGTAAATGGTAAATAATCAATTCATTGATTTACTAGCTAAAAGAAAAACTATGTTAATACTTCTTTAGCAAAATTGTGTTAATTATATATATATATATAAAACCAGAAGTTTTTTTTTTTTTTTTTTTATAAATCTACTCTGAAACTGTATCTGCTTTGAAACTGTATAAAACTATTACCTTTTTATTACTGTTACTAATTTTAATATTACTAATCCTGCTATTACTTACTGCTACTGTTGTTATTGCTATTATAATAGTAACTTAATAATTATTATGTTTAATGTAACAACTAATTCACAAAGCTAAAGTAGATCTTATTTTACAATCTTAAATTTATCCATTTGTAATTTTTATAAAAATTGCTAAATGTTAACTCTTTTTTTTTTAGACATTTTGGATGTAGCAGCCATGAAGTTACTACTTTATTATCATAAACTAATTTAATAAAACAAAAATAAAAAATAATTAAAATACCATTTCAGTTAAAATTAAATGAAATGTTTTTAATAATATAATAATATAAAAAAAATCCTGATATAATGAATAAAAGCTGGTTGTTTAATAAATACTAATTATTTGTAGTTTCTGAATATTTTCTTCAAATTATTAAACTATTTAAAATATAATTAATATGAATTTGAATAGTTTCAGTTTATTTTCATTAGCTGTTCTTAATTTAATTTTTTAAAATTATTTTTTTTAACCTTAGCACAAAAGCTGTTAACAGAAATCTTTGTTAAATAGCATAACAATACATTATTTATTGTAAAAGAAAAAAAAATTTTTTTTTATTTATTTACATGATTTATTTTATAAAACTATTTTACCATCACTGAGCAAATATCTTGTAGAATCATAGAGCCTGAAATTTGATAATTAACATAATTATTTAACTATAAATCGAGTTTGCTTTACTAAAATGTAACAACCTTAAGTTTGTCATGTGACAGTAAGATTCATATGAAGGTAATCAAAATGCTGATTATATATATATATATATATATATATATATATATATATATATGATCTTTTTAAAACAATTATTTTATTTATTTATTTTCTTTTAATTATTCTTTCAAACTGATTTCTGTTTTCCTGTTTTTGCTTCCATGTGTGTAAATATGTGAATATTACAATATTTTTAGGTACAAAATGCATAACAATGGTGCCAAAGCTTTACATAAAATAAAGTTATCATTCTGCCATCAAGAACAGTCTGAAAACAGAGAAGATTTTATTGTTTTTGTTGCCCATTAATAACGATTCCTTTGAATGTGAAAATAATCATTGAACTTTGTTTCATTTTCTTAAATAAATGCATACGACACATAACATTTTGTTTCTTTTCTGTTTTTATTGGTATTTACTTTAGATGATTTTACAGCTAGTGATTATCTACTGTGAAAGGGTTGTATAATGTGTGCAGCTCACTCCATTTTGTTTTTTTTAATGAATTTTTTTGATGGTTATTAAAATTCATGTTTCAGTGACATTCTTTTCATGAACAATTAATGAAATAGCATGTATTATGAGTATGTGTGTGTGTGTGTGTGTGTGTCTGTGTGTGTGTTTCATTGTTTAATCAGGCCAACATCTTTAACATCTTTATGAGTCATCTCCTGTCTTTGTCAACATGGTACTTACTGTAGAATCGAAATTTTTATTAACCAACAGATGTTAAAATTCTAATTAAATATAGGTCATCAGTATATTAATAACACCAACAGGAGTAATGTTTTTATTAATTATAAATAATGATGATGATAATGATAAAATAGTAACAATAAATTAAAATTAAAAATTAACAATATCATTAGAATTATTAATAAATAAATAAATAAATAAATAAGTAATTAATTAAATAAAACGTAACATAAACAAAACACGACCTTAGTAAAAAGAACAGTTATTTTGTATCTTAAAGTTGAGTAATTTATTAATAAATTATAAATATTCCATGTATCTGTAAATCATTTGCATATTTTCATACGTACACTGAATCAGAAATGAACCATATATACGAAAACACGTTTTTATTATATTCTACATTCACGTAAAAAACAAGAATAAAAGAAAAAAAAGAAAGTAAGAAAAACAACGAAAGAACACACAAATAGGGCCTACTCTCAATCACACACAGACATATTTACACAAAAATACACACACACAGACACACATACATAAACATACATGGACACACACAGACACAAATATTCCCAGGCAGCCATGACCTCTCTTTCATTGACCTATTCACGTGACCTGTGACACTACTATCTGCAGTTTCAAGAACGCGTTCGGCTGCCGTGTTAAACTGACGATTTCCACTGATTATTTTCACGAAGTCAGATTATGTTGTGTACTAACAGTCAAATATGTCTTCCCATTTCAATGAAACTGATACGTTTTGCGTTTTATGTTTTCACCATTTTCAAAGTTTAAGGCATTTCTTTCTTGTGTTTTTTCTTTTTTTAATCTTTTTTCTTTATTTTTATTTTGTTTTTCTTATAATTTTTTTAATATTAAACACGCACACACACATGCACACGCACAGAAGCAAGCACAATATATGTTTATAAATTATTTATTTATTTATTTATTTTATCATCATCATCATCATCATCATTATCATCATCATCATCATCATCATCATCATTATTATTGTTATTATTATCATTTATTTATTTATTTGTTTATTTACTTATTTGTTTATTTACTTATTTTATTTTATTTTTTGATATCATGTTTGTACATTGCATTTTGATGTTGTAATGTGCCAGACTTTTATTTATCATAATCTTTGATTTCATTAAAACTAATATAATCTTAATTCTACTTTTTATCATTGAAATGTTTTCTCTAACTTGAAAACTTCAGAGCATTTTTAAAATTCTTAAATCTTAAAAAAAAAAACAAAAAAAAAAAATCATATTTTTGGTTACTATACCATCTTGGTTAAAGTTCTCTGTGAAAATAGCATATGTATGTATTTATATCAGGATTTTCTTTTGGAGCTTTTTAAAGCACAAAGCACAACACACACACACACACATATAAGTGTTGATGTTTCTTGTTTTCATTTTTAACATATATTTGTATATTTATTTTGTATATTTTTTATTTATCTTTTGTAAAGTATTTATTTTGTATATTTATTATTTTTTAAGTATATTTATTTATTTTTCATATTTTTATTTTAAAATAAATATAAAATAGATATATTAAAAAATCAAAACAATAAAAAAAAATATGATTTACACACAAAAAAAAAAAAAGATACATATATCACTATATGTGTATGTGTATATCTATATATATATAGGTGTGTGTGTGTGTTGTGTTTAAAAACTATGTCAAACAAAACTGAATTAGTTGATTAAATAATGACCTTGACCTATAAAGGATTTAACAACCAGTTTCCATTTACAGTATGCACTGTAATGTGAAGATAATTATAGATGTTCTACATAATGACAGGAATACAATATTCATAAGTACCAATAAAAAGAATAACATGTTTCTGTCCCCAAGCTACTTACTGTGTTGTGAATGTTTTTAAATAAACTTTATTAAAATAAGTTAGTTAAGAGATTATAACTGACCATTTTCTCTGTAACAAACAGTAACAAGTTGTAACTATGATTTGAACTGTAACAGTAACAAGTAGTAACTGATTTTCTCTGTAACAAACAGTAACAAGTTGTAACTGTGATTTGAACTGTAACTAACAGAAACAAGTAACTGATTTTTACTGTAACAAACAGTAACAAGTAACTGTGATTTGAACTGTAACTAACAGTAACAAGTTGTAACTGTGATTTGAACTGTAACTAACAGTAACAACAAACTGCAGATTTGAACTGTAACTAACAAAGTTCTATTTTCTGTTCAACTGATATATATATATATATATATAACAGTGAAACAACTGTTTTTTTTATAACCAACACTACTAACAAATGCAGATTTCCCACACAACACATCTATATATATGTGTGTGTGATGCGTGTGTGTTTATATATATATATATATATATATATATATATATATACCAATGATAAAACCTATATATAGTACATACACACACAGACATCTATATATACTGATGATAAAACTGTTTCTATATATAGTAGATATAAGCACACACACACATCTATATATACTTATGTTAAAAAACTTTCTATCTATAGTAGATATAAGCACACACACATGTTATCTACTGACATCAGTGTTAACTTTCAATCTATAGACAATAATAATAATGACATCAATGTTAACCAAAAATAATAATAACAATGTTAATAGTAATAATAACTGAAAAAAAAAAAAAAAAAATAATGATTGTGCAAAATGGATATTAAAACTTTCCCAATAACAGTTTTGAATTTGGAATTTTTATTTACAATAATTAAACAAATGTAACTGTTGTCTGACACCAGTTGTTTTGTTTTTCTAGCACTACATTACATAGACAGGAATGAAAACAACTGAATAAATGACATGTTATGTATTTTGTTTTATGTAATTCATGTTAATAAACTATGCTATCTTTGCATTTAATATTGAATAAAATGCCTCCCACTAAAATACATGGGTATGTATGTATGTATGTATGTGTATGTGTGTCTATATGTGTGTGCGTGTTTGTTTGTGTATGTACATATATATGTGTGTGTGTGTGTATTTATGTATATTTATGTATGTAATGTATGTTTATATATGTGTATGTGTGTGTGTGTGTGTGTGTGTCTATGTATTTATGTATGTAATGTATATGTTTATATATGTGTGTGTGTGTGTGTGTGTGTATTTATGTATGTAATGTATGTTTATATATGTGTGTGTATGTGTATGTATGTATGTAATGTATGTTTATATGTGTATGTGTGTATATATATATATACGTGTGTATATGTGTATATGTATGGTTATCAGTATATTATTATATCAACATCATCATCAAACTGATAGTTATTTATATTAGATTTTATTTACCTATTTCTTTTATTTGATTAAAGTGAAATTATTTATTTTACTTAATTATATACAACAATATAAAACTCATCATTCCTAACAGCAGTAGCTTCATTGATTTCATTGTTACTATAAATCACAAAATAGTTCTTAAAAAATAATTAGTTTATTATTTTTAAATGAAAACGATTTTCAAAAAGGTATTTTAAGATCTAAATCAGCAATTAAACACTAAAGAAGTAACTTTGAACAATATACACCATGAGAATTGCATCTACTTATATGGATTTACTGAATTAAGTCTATAGAAAGTATTTACTATAATAATTCTTTAATGAATTTGAAAAAACAAAATGGAGTTAAAATAATTATATATTTGGTTTTGAATAGTAGTTCTCTTATGTTTTGTAGTAAATAATATATATATCTATAGATATATACATACATACATAGATAGGTAGATTGATATTTATATTTATAAATACACAAACGTTATTAGAAAAAAAATTACCACTAATAATAATAAATATTAATAATAATTATACTAATTATAATAACCAAAACAGACAATTATATTATTTTTTGCACATTTAATTCCAACAAGCTGTTAAATAAAGCAAGAGTTGTATACATAATATTTAAATACTGATAAACGTGAAGAAAAATGTTGTTACCACACAATTTAAAATTTAACAATTAAATAACAACAAAACTGCACAACAAGCTTTGAGCTTCTATCACAAGTAAATCGGAAAAAAGAAAGAAAAAAAAATGAAGGCAAGAGAAAATATTTTAAAATGCTCAAGAAATTATCTAAGTTTTTTTCTAATGGTAGGAGTATTTGGGAGAGGACTGCAGCAAAAGGACGAAAAAACAACAACAACAAAAAAATCTTCTATGAATGGCAGATTAAGCCGTATGTCTGGAATAAAAGTAGTAATAATGTTAGGGCAAAACAAGTTGACCCAAACATTTTATCAACACATCTGCATTCTGCTCTAAATAGTTTATGATTAATAACAAAAAAATAAATAAAAATAAAAAGTAAAAAAAATCTGACTTTTTCTCTTAAATATTTTTCTATTCAGATAAAAAGAAAGAAGCTTATTTCTGCACCTTTACTGTAAACAGCACCTTATAGTATTTGAAATATATGTAAATAATAATAAAAAATTACATTATAAAATAAGAAAAAGTTTCTAAATTTTATTCCTTAAAAATGATTAATATATTGAATATAAACACAACCTATAAAAAAACATTTATGTTGGTTCAAATTGTTTACGAAGAAAAATGTTTCTAAAATTTGTTTTCTCTCAAAAATTGTGGATAATCTTTTTTTAAAATAACAAAATAATTAAAGTGGAATGTTGCATCATGTCTTTTATATTTTAATTATAAATTTACAGCTATTTTTTTATTAAAAATTAATCACTAAGAAGATATATGTATACACAATTTAATCAAATTTTTTTTACACTGTTTAAAATATGTAAATATATACAAGACAGAGTAATTTCATTATTCTAAACTTATTAATATTTTCCAGAAAATGCTTGATTATAAATTTAAATGATACTTTTAAAATATGACAAGGTATAATCTTCATATTAAAGTTTCTAAAATTGTCCAGAAGATATGAATGAACGACTTCAAAATCGAAAAGAGTAAATTATCTAATTTTATATAAATATGTGATTTTCAAAATAAAAAAAAATTACATCAATACTGTACAAAAAAACTATGAAGTTGATTTAGAAAACAACTAGTAACAGTTATATCAGTTTCAAAATTCAAAATTCACACATTAAATAATAAAATATTATACTACTACATTTAATAAAAAAAAACCAAGTGGTTGACTGCATTCAATTAAACCTGCACACCTAAATATTTATTATTATTCTTACTAAAAAAATTAATTCTAATAATTGTCAAGTTATAAATTATTATACGTGTACAGAATAGTTATCTTAAACAATAAATAAATAAATAAATAAATAAATAATAAAATGAATTATCTTTGTTTTTCTGGGTAACTATTTTTTAATGCACAATATGAACAAATGTATTAAATAAAAGTTTTGTAATAAAATAATTTCAAAATAATAATATATATACACTTTTTTGGTTCAAATTGCAAAAAAAAAAATCAAAAATATATAAATAAATAATAATAATAATACAATTTTAGATAAAAAAAAATCAAAAGACCTGGGTTATAAATTAAAACTGGAATGTTATGTCATTTTGTTTTAATTAACTGATGATTAGCACAGCAATAACATTTTCAGAATTTCTTTGTTAGGTAAGATTATCATTGCAAAAATACACCTAAAGTAAAAAACATTAAAGCAAAATTTCTACTCTAAATTCACGAGATCATACGAAATGTTAAATTCTAATGATTATATAAAGCGTCAAGTATAATATATATATATATATATATATATATGTATATATATAATCGAAATAAAGTATCTAATTATATTCAGTTTTCAAAAAGAAAACAAAATTAATGCATAAAGCAAGCAGTTAGAAACTTTGCCTTTTTCACTAATGTTTGAAAAAAAAAAGCACTTAACTTTTATTTCAGTTTAAACAAAAACTGATTACAATTAAATGCTACAATAAATAATTTTCTCAGTATGATCAAAAATTCCATGAAAAAGTCTAACGATTTTCTATTTTTAAATTCTTGTCTTCAAACAATGGCATTTAATTATTCAAGATTTGCTTTAAAACTTTTAATATAAAGTGATTTATGGAGGAAATCTAAAAGCAGCAGTCTAATAATGAATAAAAGCTAATGTTGTGCTTTGTTTCGACAATTAAAAATATTAAAATGGATTTTGTGACCTTTTGAAAATGTGACCTTTATGACACACTGAAGTCTAATGAATCAGCTACTTATTCATATATTTTTTTCTATAGTATTTATTAATTAAAATAATTCTATATATAACAAGTTTTATATTCTGTGACAAGAATAAGGGATATTTTATTTATTTATTTACAGGTTTATTCCCTAATATCAGTACTCTATTGATTTCATTGATTTCTTCTGGTTTTAATACAGATGACATAATAATAATAATAATAATAATTAATAATAATAATGATAATGACAACAATTACAACAACAACAGGACTGATTATAATAATTATAGTAATAACAGGAAATTAATAAAAATATTAATTGAACAAATCAAACACAAAACAATGGAGCTGACTATAATATAAAATAGTTTAACCTTATGCAAAATTAAGATTAAAATTAACAAAATGATCATTATTAAATGAACATAACAAGAAATAATTCATTATTAGAATGAATCATTCAGAATTTCTATCAGAAAAACAATATGCAAACATTAACATTGGGAAAAGAAAACCCACGTACATGAAAGAAAACAAAACAACAAAAAAAAGAAATGAATAAAACAAATTCAGGTAATTAACAATTTAAAATATGTATATGACAAATATTAATAACATTTTCATGAAATAAAAAACAAAACAACTTTTTTTTTTTAAAACTGTAACAAAACAAATGTAGTCAAGTATACATTTGATTTTGTTTCATACAAATGCTACAGAAAGGAAATTTCAACTGATCCAATTTTACTGTGTTTTATGTGGATTTTAAAAAAAGTTGTCACAACACTGATGTCAGGAAGGAGCTTTTAAAAACAAATGCATCGATTGATTTGGATTTTATGTAGTTTTCTTTTCAAATTAAAAGTTCTTATTGCAAAACTGGATGTTTTGGGGTGGGTTTTTTTTTTTTTTCAAGCTTTTAGCCATAACTATATTTGTAGTGATTTTCTTTAAAACAATATATCTCTTAAAACTCAACAAAGAGGTTTTTTTTTTTTTAAAAAGTAACAATAATACATTAAAATCTTACAAGGGAAAAAAAAAAGTCTTTTTAAAATGTAGAACAACTCCACAACACCAAAAAATAAATAAAAATTAAAATTTACCATTATGATTATTATACAGAAAGTTAAAAAATTTTTACAAATTGCAGTTGATGTGTTTGTTAGTTTTTCTTATAACAGAATTATAATTATAAATAGACTAATCAGACATTCAAATTTTTTCTTTTTTACTCATGATTTGTGTAAACAAAATCAAACACACTTTTCAGACAGGTAATATAATTTACTCACAATCTAATTATTTTGATTTCTTTTCAACATTAAGCTTAAAAATGTTTTCAGAAAACAACAATCTTCATGTCTCAGAATTTAACATTCAGTCAATGTGAACTGATACAATCCTTGCTGTTTAACCCCTAACTCCTCAAACTACAGAGTAAATATATAAATTATATACTGTATTTACTTTTAGTTGTTTTTAATTTTCAAATTCATATATTTTACCCTATATATTAAAAAATGTAACAACATATAAGCCAACAATAGAATAATAATACTAATAGTAATAATAAAACAATCACAAAAGTTTGAATCACAAGTAAAAACCTTCAGCTTCCCAGCAAATACCTTTTCAATCCAAGTATTAAACAACTATCCTATTTGTTAAAGAAAATTAGAAATTTTCACAAATATCATTCATTTTATTTATTATACATTTTAAACTGTATGTTTAAGACATTCTGGACTTTAACTGTTTTTATAATTAATTTCATTTATAAATATAAATTCTTTGATTAGTTTATAATTTATATTTAATTTATGGTTTTGTTTTATAATGGAACATTATTTTAATAATCATAGTAATTTTACTCTCCTCTGAAACTCAAATCATTATTAAAAATTATTTCAGCTGATGAATGAAAAGTGTATGATCATCCCATTTCCAAACGTGATCATTTATTTCTTAATAATACTAACATTATAAAGTGAAATATATTTATATAATAAAAAAAATAATAATAATAATTGTAAGAATAATGATAATAACTAGATTTCTGTTATATGTGAAACAACATTTATCCAAAGATGTGAATTGTTCACTTGAAAAAAAAAAAAAAAAAAAAAAAAAAAAAAAATGTATTCAGCAAAAGAGAAATGTAGAGCACTTTCCAGGTGAATACTCTCTCAGACAGGTGAACTTTTTATGCCACTTGTTCATACTTAGCTTTGTTGATGCTTTTTGCTAGGCAACCAGCAAGCACTGCACCAAGAACCTGATTAATACAAAATAATAAAACAAGTTTAAAATAAACAAATAAATAAAAATAATGATGATGATAATAATAATGAGAACAACAATAATGATGATTTATGAGAGTAATAGTATAATAATGGTGATGAAAATAATAAAGTAATTAAACTCATCTCAAGCTGTGAAATGTAGGAAAGAGAACAGAATTTAAATATAAATAACAACTTACTTGGAAAAATGAAATGCCAAGAGCCACTCCACCAATTGGTCCAATGTTGCCGTTAATGAAATCCACTACCAGCCTGTGACATCCCTAGAAATGTTAACAAATAAAATAAAAATAGTTAAAATAAATATTAAATAAATTTTCATAAAAAATATAAAATAATAACAGTAATAAATATTAATATATCATAATTGGCAAAAAAAAAAAAAAAATATATATATATATATATATATAATATATAAAAAAATAAATTAAATAAAAAAATAAAAAAGATAACTATTAAAAATAATAAGTAAAAAATAAATACACATTTTAAATTTTATTGAAATAAATTATTAAAATTTTGAAATAGTAGTAATAAATAAAACACAAATATATATTTTATATTTTATTCATTATAATTATGTATGTATTTTAATTGTAATTTATTTACCATTTTTTGTTTTTTTTTATTCAAAATGTAATTTTTTGTTTGTTTTATACTATTTATAAATTGCTATTTAAATTCAAAAATATTTTTACATTTACTTGTTTTTCTTCCTTCATAGAATTAACATTTATTTATTTTTAAAATTTAATTTATTACATTTAAATTTACTTATTTTCACATTTTACTCTCTATTATTTAATATTTATAAAGTTTTAATATTTTTCAATTTGAATTTTATATGCCTTTTTATTGTGTTCTAATTGTATTGGCTACATCTCATTTTTATTTATTCATTTATTTTTTTTATCATTATTACTATTATTTTTAATTTACTTATTTAGGGCTTATTATTTTTTGTTTTACATTTATTTATTTTTTTCTTTACTACTATTTTACTATTTTTTCAATTTATTTTTTTCTCCCCATTTAAAAAATGCATTTTTACTTCTAATGTTTTCATTTTTCAATTTTATTGTTATTTATTTTACTTTCAAAATTCTATTTTTTCTTATTTTGGGTGTTTCTTTTAAATTTAATTTATTATACTTATATTTTATACATTTTATTTACTATTTGTTTATTTATTCTTAATTTCATTCATGATTTGAAATTCATTTTTCTTACTATGTTTTTATTTATTAATACTATCTACTATTTTCAGTTTTATTTACTTATTTTTATTCCTTTTAAAATTTATTTATTTAGTTCTTGTTATGATCACTTTTCAAAAAAATTATGTTTATTTACTGAATTTCAATTTTATTTGTTAACTTTCACTTTTTCATTTCATTTTTATTATTTCATATCTTTTAATTTTATTTATTTCCTTTATCTCTTTTTTTTTGTACTATTTTAACTTATTTTTATCCTTTCTTTGTTACATTTAGGCACTTACTGTAAATTAAATGAAATGGTAAATTTAAAAAAAATAAAACAACTGAAATATCTTTTGAAACAGAACAAATCCTGCGCATGATGTTGCTGATGTAACTTACGCTTGTGTTGATGTCTAGGTCAGATGGTTTTGCATCTTTTGGGATGTTTGTGTTTCGACACTTCTTGACATCCACGTGGCAACATGAGTCAGGCACCGTTCTTGTCTTGTTGCTTTCCCAAGGTGACTTAAACCAGTCGGTGTAACTATCTATTCCACAGCAGTGAAGCTGAAAAAATATATAAACTGATTAATTAATTAATACAAAAAAATAATAATAAATAAAATTAAAAATATATAATAATAATAATAATAATAATAATAATAAAATAATAATAATAAAAAAATTTAAATAAAATTTAAAAAAAATTAAATTAAATAAAATTTAAAAAATAAAAAATAAAATTTAAAAAATAAAAAATAAATTTAAAAAAATAAATTAAAATAAAATAATAAATTAAAAACCCCAATAAAATGTAATTAAATTAAAAAAAAGTAATACAAAAATATTTAAAAAATAAATAAATAAAATTAAAAATTGAAAAAATTATTTAAAAAAATTGAAAAATATATGTAATGATAATAATAATAACAATCATGAAAATAATGATAAAAAACAATGATAATAATAATCATGATAATCACAGTAAAAGTAACAACAACAATAAGATAAAAAGTAGTAACAACAACAAACAATGAGAAAGAAAAAATAATAATAAAAAAAATACTACTACTACCTCTATTGGCTACAGAAATAATAATAATAATAATTAATAACCAGAACATATATCTTTATTTAACAAATGGAAATACATTTCCAATATTGAAGTAGTGCTGGATATCTGTATTCAGAATATCCTTTGCAATCAGTAAAAATGTTAAAATTATTTAAGTTTATCTTCAGAATCAAAATAAATTATGAATTCAACATGTGCATAAAAGCCTATTAAAGATTTATTTGTTAGTATTATTTTTTAATTTCTTTTCTTTTAATTTACATTATTTTCCACCAGCATCTTTCTTTTTTTTTTCTTCTATTCAGGATATTTTCTATGACCTTTATATTATTTTTTCACTGTTGCTGTTTTGACATTTCTGCTAAAGCAAGTGGTTCTAAATTGTGATAACTGCCCAATTAATCTAGTTATCAGGCTTTGTACAAAATATATAAAAAATAACAATGTGAAAATAGTGGAAATAACAACAGCCATAATTAACAGTAATGTGTTATTACTCTATTCTTTCTTTTGTCTTCTTTTTCAGCCATCAAAATTATTTTTAGGTTTTTTTTAAACAAGGAAAGAGCAAGTTCTGACTGCTTGGTAGAGAAATTAGTTAAGAAGGAACAGGCTCCATACAGATTAATTGTGTATCACTGACTTTTGAACAGGATTATAAAAACTGTAATCTGACAACTCCAGATTAGATGAAATCATCTCTGTGAATGCTCAGATACATTTGTCTGATGTATATTTAGGATGTTCAATAATACCACTAACAGAAGACATTTTTCTTTTAAAAAAAATGTTTCATCTTCAACTCTTTATTTAAACTCTCTTGCCTCTTTCTTAAGTTAATCTTTATTAAAAGTTTGTGAAAACTCTTTATTTTAAGTTTAAACTCTAATGTAAATTACACTGTTCTCTCTCACCTTTTTCCTAAAGTTAATCTTTATTTAAAGCTTAAACTCTACAGTGTAAATTACATTTTTCTCTCAGATTTACCTGGAGTTCGAGACAACTCTTTATATTAAGTTTAATATCTAATGTAAATCATATTTTTCTCTCTCACCTTTTCCTGAAGTTCATCAAAAGCTCTCGTTATTTCACCTTCGTTTTTCTTGCCATATTTCTGCAGACCATTGTGTAGTCCTTCTCTGAAACCCTTCTCAAGCTGAATACAAAACAGTTTAAAAATATGCATAATGGAACGTATTAGATAAATAAACCAAAATAAATTATGAACAGAACAGTAACTGACATAAAATCTTTGTAAATATTCTCTAAATTTATTTTTAATGTGATTATTTTACTGAATGAACGTACGAGTTAAACTATCAGAAATAAATATATGGTTTTCATTTTGGAAGAAAATAAATATATATATATATATATATATATATATATAAATAAAGAAAAAGATAAAAAGTGAAAAACAAAATTAACTGAATGTTCCATATAATTAAACTGGCAAAAAATCAGATGAATACTACAATGAAATGACATTCTTATTTTAAAAAATGCTCTTTATAAAAGTTAGGAAATAATTTTAATATAGGAACCTGTATTACCTATGATGTAAATATGTAAATGTTATGAAATACTGATTAATAAAAAAATTAAAATTTAAAATTAAATTTAAAAAACAAATTAAATAAATTAATTTTTTTTAAAATTATTGCTATTATATATTTATATAGCCAGAATATAAAATGCTGAATTTAGAATTCCAGAACTAAAATAATATTTCAATTATGAACATCACATAATAATAATAATAATAACAATAATAATAATATTTTTTTTTTGAATATAAAAAACAAATAAATAAAAAGGTATTCAAAGATTTATTTATATACAGGCACACTAATGCTATCAGTAAACAAAAATCACCTGACTTGAACAGAAGGCTGATCACATGATGGTGGATGATAATGATAATGATAATGATAATGATAATGATAAAAATAAATTGTTACCTTGTTTCTGTAGACCAACAGAGCTATTCCTGCGCTCAGTTCGACAATGAATACCAAAGCAAGGAAACCGCAGTACTGAAGTAAATAAACACAGGACAGATTCAAAAATTAGTTTTGACAAAAGCCTCTTTTAAAATTTATAGTATTAACAGTAATGTCTTAAAATAAATAAATAAATAAATGTTAAAACTTTACGTTATTGATGAAATGATGGTTAGTACTAAAATATTTTCAAGTAGTGGTAAGAAACTAATTAATACATAAGTACAAACACCATTTTTTCTTTTAACCATATTCATAAATTTTTAATGATTTTTGAATACTTTTTATATATAACAATAAAAATTTAAAAAAAAAGCAGACATGTATATGTTCTGTTATTCTGTCAGTGCATCAGTCTACATTAAACCTACCATGTACAGGAAAAAAGAACTTCCTTTCACTGTGCAGCAACATCCAAGAGATCCAATTACAACGATGACTGCACCAACGCCAATGAGGACATATGGAGCTTCTGGCTGATAGATGGAGGACAGCTCAAGATATTTATACAAGTCAACCTTCGTCCAAATCCCGATAGACAAGATGACAATGCCAGTCACCTGAAATATATAAAATTGAATTTTGTTTTATGATACTTCAACTTTTTAAATTAAAGCATCCCTAAATTAATGAAAATGACATTAAGTTAACTACAGTCATGTTCCTTTGAAATCATAATCTCTTAAACAAATGTATTTGTGTGACTATTGATTGTATAATTCTTAAAAAATGTTCTCCATTTTTAAAATCCATCCACAAGCATTTTATTTTTTTATAATACAGTAATCCTACAGTATTTGAGAAAAAAAATAAAATCATTGTAATTGTTTATCTATTCTAAAACCAACTTGTGTTTTCATACCAATTCTTAATTATAATGCAAGTTACTTTGTCTTCAAAATGTTTTCAACAGTCCATATTTTGTACTTGTCTGGTAGGGTTAATCAAATATATAAGGAGTGTAATTAATTTTTTTCTTGATATTATGATAACATTAATGTTAAGCTTTAAATTTAGCAATTAGAAATAAAATACTTCAAATTTAGCAATTAGAAGTAAAATACTATCACATTAAAAATAAATGACCTCTACAACTTTGTTAATAATAATAATACAAAAATTAAATTAAGGACAGTTTTTTAAAAGTATGTAAACCCATGTTAACACTGAAACTTACTAAAAAATGTAACTATTATTATTTCACATTTTTTTTTTTTTTTTAACTTATACCAATGGAGAGCTCTGCTATAATATTACCTGCATCAGGGTATGAAACTCGTTTGAAATGCATGACAGCAGAAAAACAAATTTGGGCCTCTAAATATTCATTTTGAAAAAAGATTAAAACAATATGCTTTGAAGAGTCACTTATACAAATATGTGTGATATTTAAATTCTTCTTTGTCAAAGGCTTGGACATGTACTCAAGTGTTGCATTTAGCCAAGATGATCCAAATGGTCACGATCAGTTTTACGATAATGGGTCAGCAAAACTTATGGTTTTGTTTATCAAGATTACAATTAACTACATGCATATCCGGTCCACAAAATTAGTGTTTACACATAGATGTTGGCAAATTAAGGTACGCCAATGTCCATTTTAATGAACTACTAGCAAACCTTTTATATGAAATAAATATTTACAATAAAATTATTATATTATAACTTATAGCAAAGAAAAAAGATAGTCTAAATAATATTTCTTCGGTAACTCATCTATAATTTGTTTTAACATCCCAGTGCCCAAACTGAAGTTTGGTTGCATTTTGGTGACTGTCCATTTCGAGCCCTGCTTGTATTTGTGAATTGGCTTTGAAGTCTGGTTAGAAAACCATTAAAATCATACAGATACAGGTTCTGTATCTTGTTCCAGACAAACAATATGACTGGTGTAATTAAATCATCTACCCTTTACTGTCAGATTTCTTATTTATAGGATTAAATCGTTAATACTTCTAATACATTTGACGTGTCATCTTTAGGCTGGTTACGACATAATCATGATAATGCTATAATCCCCTTGCGGCTTCTAATAGTAATAGTTATTTAGCATATTAAATAAATAATCTGCAAATCTGAGTAACATAATTAAATATGACGTACATTACTATAATCTTTAACAAGTGCAATATTCTATATTGATTTTATATTCTTCGTGTGTGTCTCTACACTGATGTTAGGTATGTGGATAAATTTTTCAAACCCCACTAATCTGAAAATAAATAAGACAGTTGGGTAGAGCTTGTAAACCACTTTAAAATGATAGCAAGATCAAGTGAGTATGTAAAAAATTAAGGAAGTAGCAGCAATTTTAAACCCCCGGAAAAGCAATTTTTTTCGTCCGATTAAACGCTATGTAAGTCATTAGAGGTCTGTGACCAAAAATAGTAATATTTTAACATTTTCCCCTCTATCTTTGTTAATAATCAAGCTTTCTTGATGAAATTTTCAGAGAAGACCAATGCCAATCTCTGCTATCGATTATATTTGAAAAAATTAAAAAGAAGTTATTAATTAAGATACCAGCAGCCTAACAAACGTAAGTGGAAAAAGTGCCGATTTTGTCCATTTCCAGCCCCACCCAAATCCCTTCTGTAAATTTTATCATGAAAAACAATTACACTCAAATACAGATTAATATGCGCTCTTTTAAATGGTGATGTTGTTTTTGTTATGTGTTAAATCAGTAGTTTGTATGAGAGTGTTAAACGTGGTGGGGGTAAGCGAACTTTGTGAACATCCCTAAAGCTAAAGCGGTGTCGCTCTACGAAGCGCTCATCTGAAGGCGGTGTCGCCTTTGCTCAACACCGACTATTTTTAGCAAGGCTATTTTTAGCCCAGGAAGGTCAAAGTTCGATATTTCTAACATCGTACATGTCGTCGCTATTAATACCAATGGCGTGTAAATTTATAACAAAAGTTATGTCCACAAATGTATATTGCTTGCCTAAAAATAAATTTAAAAAAAAAAAAAAAGATTAAGAAAGAAAGAAAAAAAAGAGTAACAAACATATAAAAGAACCTCTGCTATTTAAAATGATAGAAGCTATGTTTATATTTTTAGTAACTTTTGGGATGCATAGTTTTCTCCAGTGTTCGGATTTCTAAAGTATATACATTATAATATGAATACGATCAGAAATAAACTAACTTCGTGTTTTGCTTTAAAAATTCTTGCGATAAATGGCGAATTAAAAATCATAAACATAACAAACTGTACTACAAAACAGTACAATGAATGTATTCTGTGAATCTAAGTACCAGAGGTATTCATAGAATATTAAATACGAAACGTACAACTTTTTCTTTTTAATCGTAAAACCATAAACTGATAAATCATAAAGTGTTCAGTTTTAAAACTTAGGCTATTTTTGCTTCAAATTTTGATTTGCTCCATCAGAGAAAACATTAACAATGGTCACATGATACATTGATAGGTATCTTTTGTTTGCTGTCAAATCACAGGAAGTACAAACACAAAGCCATGAAAATTCTATTGTCTGCTTCAAATGACACTTATCATACCTGTCTTTAGTGTCATGATTACATACACAATGTATTGCTCCTAATTAAGACCGGCAATACCTTTCTGGAGTAGACTCCAATTTATTATACGAGTTTATGTATTGCAGAGGATTATAGATAAACATTAATTTGTTTATTTCAGAACGTATTCATATTATAATTATATTCAGTAAAAGTCATAACATATAATAAAACATGCATTATACAAGTTATTAAAAATATAATCAACACAGATTATAGAAATATAATCATTTAAAATAGCACCAGTTATTTGTAGTTGAACATAAAGTCTTCGGTGACTTGACTAGGTAGGAAACAATGCACGGCGATCTCGCTACGCACGTGCTACAATGAATAAGCTAAACATAGGAACATTGAAGAAAAACATACAATGATACAGCCAACAGGTTATTAAAATATAAACAACATGAATTTATGTACCAGAGGTAGTGATAGAATATTATCACTATTTTTTTAATCATAAAACTATAAATTGATCAAACTTAGGCTATTTTTGTATCAAGTGCTGATTTGCTCCATCAGAGAAAACAATAGCGATGGTCACATGATACATTGATAGGTATCTTTTGTTTGCTGTCAAAGCACAGGAAGTACGAACACAAAACCAAGAAAATTCTTTTGTCTGCTTCAAATGACAGTTACAATACCTGTGTCTTTAATTGTCATGATTACATACACATTGTATTGCTCATAATAAAGACCGGCAACACCTTTCTGGAGTCGACTCCAAGGATTATACGAGTTTATGTATTGCAGAGGATTATAGTTAACATCAAATGCTAGTAATCGGCAAAACAATATTAATTCGTTTATTTCAGAACGAATACATATTATATTTAGTAAAAGTCACAACATCCAATAAAACATGCATCCTACAAGCTATTAAAAATATAATCAACATAGATTATAGAAATATAATCATTTCAAACAGCACCAGTTATTTGTAGTTGCACATGACTAGGTGGGAAACAATTTACGGCGATTGTAAATAAAATCAACGCGATTTCGGTCTGTAGAAAACGTAAATTAACGGCGATTTCGCTAAGCACGTGCTATAATGTACACGCTGAAAATAAGAACATTCAAGAAAAATATACAGCAAACAAGTTATTAAAAACAGAAATATAATCATATTAAAAGCGACACACCTTTCTAGTTGTACATACGGCAATTTCGGTAGGGTAGAAAACGTACTATAATGTACTCGCTGAAAATAAGAACATTCGAGAAGGAAAAACATTCAACCAATATAAAAAACATAGAAATATAATCATTTTCAACAGCGCCAGATCTTTCTAGCACATTTTAAAATTAAAACGCAAGCACACATGTATACACAATATTTTATTAAAAATGATATTTGAAATATTCGACAAATTGACCTTTCTAACTGTACATAAAATCTACTAGAATTCAAAATTAAAAATTAAATAGTTAGATCATCCTCAATGAGATCTGCAGCTAGAGCATGGATGTTCATACAGTGGTCTACTGCATCTGCATACGATTCATTTACTCCCCAGTAGGCTACAACATATTTCTTACCTTTGGATGTGATCTTCTCTATCTTTCCATTGTATATTGCTCTTTCTCCATCATCAATCCACGTATGGCGAATCATGCTACCCACTGAATTCCCTGATAAAAGTTCACTTACCTTTTCCAATTTATACTCTGAGAGATCCGAGAATTCAACAGAGAGTCTGTCGATGTCTACACTTTTCAATCTTCTCTCCAGTCTGTTCCTCTCTGTGGTCTCCTTTGCCTGCAGCTTCTGTACTTGTCTCCTGTGTTGTTCTTTCCTCAGATTCTTCTGCTTGGTACGCCTGTCCTGTCTGTGTTGTTGGCCCATGTGGATCGCCGTTTTAATAATACGATCTCTTGTCTCCGCGTCTAGGGCATCAAGATAATCCACTGTCCTGTTTTTGATGGCCCTCATTTTACATGAGATGTAGCAGAGAGTAGCATTTGGGGATTTCTTCTGTAAGGAACTAAACATCCCCATAATCTCTTCTGCATCAATGTTGTGACATCTGGCCGACCGTGTCTCATTCCTCAGTCTCTCAGTGAGATCGCAGTGGAAGTATCTGTTGTACTGCCGTTCAAGGACAACAACCGTTGCATACAAACAACTCTTCATCATGTTCGCAAACAGGGAGATGTCTTTTGGCGCTCCTTGGAGCATCTCCAGAGTTGGTTCTTGCAATAGTATATGTCCAAAAAATCTATCTTGCATGACAGAGTGTCTTCAGGGGACTGTGCACTGACTTTCAGTTTGGCAATAACTTGCTTGACAAGCTCAATGCCCTGAATGTGGTTTACTTGTTTTGGGGCAACTGCTGATTGGTAGAACTTGGTCATCCAAGGTCCACTGAGCAGTTTCCCAATAAGTCCAAGCACCTGCATTTCCACTTGTGCAGGAACAGACACAAAGTCTGCTAGGATGCTATGCCGTAAACCACCACAAGATACACCCTTCTGCAGAAAACTCTTGAATAAATTATGGAAGCGAGTGAAAACGCCACATATATGAAAAAGGATATGTAGGCGGTTACCTCTGTATCTGGGTAAGATCCCACGTGCCAAGTTTTCGTGGTCCAGAAAAATGATGAAACCACGAGGATCACCCTTGCTATCCATAAACCTCATTTTGTTCATCTGCACGACTATGTTTCCAGCCAAACAGTCTGTCCCTTTAAGTTTCTTTTCTATTCTGATTTCTGCTTCACATACCTTTAGAGCAGCACGAGTTTTTGTTGCAATTGAGTCCAATGGATGCAAATGGCAATTTAATTCATTGAGTGTTTTGCTCCACGTTTCATTCAGAAGCTGAATTGCAGCATGATTTGCAGGGCATCGATCAGTAAGGGTATTACAAATATTAGAAATTATTTTTGTTCTTGCAGTTTGATAATCATCCTCATGAAAGTTTGAGTATGTTCTGGCCAAGTTATTAATAGAGTCAGATATGTGCTCATGGTAATCATCAGCAGTCCCACCAGCCAGTTCATCAACTGCAGCAACATAACAGTTCTCTGGTGTGGTAATGTGGACACTGTTCACATGTGTGCCCTCCTGTGTTGTGGCATCAAAACCAAGTGTGCAGCTTTTATTTTCAATTACGGCTTCAGCTGCCTGTAATTCCGTTATTACTCCAAGTTCCCTTGTCATTGCCTCAGTAGTGGTTCTGTGTGGGATGTCCTTCAGTGGAACACCACACCGCCAAAAAAACTTCTGAAGAAGAACAGGGATATTGCTGGTTGGCACCTGATTAACAATGGCATCGAATACCATCATTCTTAGGTCTGCAGAATAGACCTTTCCATTATATTTTGTCAATTTTAGTTTACTAACTGACTCATGAAGCTTTTCTTCAAGCAGGATTTTATCTCTCTGGAGATCAATTATCTCCTTTTGTTTTATTTCAAGTTTTATTTTAAGTTCAGAAATTTCGTTTTTGGCAGACAGCAGCAGAGTTTCTGATTCAGTTTTATTCTTTTTTTCGTTGTGGTACTTTTTCATTTGTTCGTGGGTTTTTTTAAAGTTTGACAGAGTAGATTTTGCCTCATGCATGATCACCTTTGAAACGGTACTTTGTTCTTGAAATTTTGCTATCTGTTCCTCTTTCCGTCTGATTGTCTGGTTTAAGAATTTTACGTATCCCTTTTTCTTTTGCTGTGCTCTCGCATCTCGGATTGCAATTTGTGTAGACCTTTGAAGCTGTAGCTGTTTTAGTCTCATATTTGTTAAGGAGTTATTTAATAACTTGCATGAAAGGCATTTTTTTGTTTGTCTGGTTTTCATGGGTGGTTTTGTCAATATTGGAATAGCAGGTTCCTCTGTATCTTCTCCACAGAGTGAACTGCTATCCAATAGATTGTGTGGTTCTGGGGAAGCAGTAACGTATTGTGGGTTGCATCTTGGTCCAGGTTGGGGCTCATCTTGTTTTCCGGGTACATCCTCAAGATTACAGCTTTCCGTCAGTAAAAAATTTTCTGAACATAAACACATAAATTTGGTAAATTGTTCAGCATGACGAAACTTGTCGAACTGGTACACAACTTTCTTCACTTCAGCAGAAAGTCTCAACACAGGGTTAGGAGTTAGTGAAAAATGACTACATAATTCACTAACTGTTGTTGCTCGACTGTTACCACAGCTAGTGTAAATATAAAGCACGTGTCCTTTCAAAAACTCATCTGTTGCAGGAACTGTGGAATACTTTTCTTGCAGATGCTGTCTACCTAAGCTCGGTTGGTTACATCTAATTAGGCACTGTCTCTTGTTACTGAAAGGCATCTTTTGGTTATTCACTGAAAAAAACAAGAAAAGAGCTGAGAAGACAACTGAAATAAGTTTTAAAAAGTTGAAATTATGAAAGACAATATTACCAAAATGAAACATCAACTGTGGGTCAAACCAAACACTGAAAAACAAAAAAAAAAAACACCATTATATGAAAAGAAATGCAAAAGTTGAATGACCAATACAAATTAAATCCACACAGAATACAATAGCAAGTGCTTATTTGATTTGGTGTTTAGAAATTATAATTGTTTGGTCAATTTTATGATTTTAAAATCCTAAAACATCTTGAGATTTGAGACAATTATGGATGAAAATACCAATATATTGTTAGGAACATATTTGTCCATCAATCTTATGTAAGATAATTTAAGAAGAATAAGTATTAAGTCAGCATAATCCATTCTCAAACGTAAGTCCTTATACAGGAAGTTTGGTCTGCCATGACACTTTCACTTCGGCGATCTAACGTCGAAATAACCATGCTTGACGAGATAAAGATTAGAGTTACTAGTTAGCACGCTTGCAGCTGCTTGACAAAATTTCAAAGACAATTAGATAAAAAAAACTACTTTTCATTCGTCTCATGTAACCGGATTTAGTGACTGTAGCATGTTGAACATTCGTAATTTTGAAGAAAAAAACAGAAACTCAAACTGGCGATATAACGCCAACAAACCATATTTCACGAGGTAAAAATTACAATTAAGAGCCTCGAAGCTGCTTCATAAAATTTCAAAGATAATAAAACTAATTATTATGTCCAGCTTCTTTTCATTCGTGTCACATAACCGGTTTTAGTTATTGTAGCATGTTGAAAATTCCGTAAAAGTTTCAAGATGGCGATCGAAAACCGAAATTACACAGACCATATTTCACGAGGCGATCATAACAATTGAATGCAACCATAACTTTTGATAAAATTTTAAAGACAGTAAGATAAAAAAACTAATTATTATGTCCAGCTACTTTTCGTTCGTGTCCAGTAACCGGTTATTGTAGCATGTTGAAAATTCCGTAAAAGTTTCAAGATGGCGACCGAACACCAAAATGATAACAGACCATTTTTGACGAGGCGATCATAACAGTTGAATGCGTCCAAGCATTTTGATAAAATTTTAAAGACAATAATATAAAAAACTAATTATTATGTCCAGCTACTTTTCATTCGTGTCACATAACCGGTTTTAGTTATTGTAGCATGTTGAAAATTCCGTAAAAGTTTCAAGATGGCGATCGAAAACCGAAATTACACAGACCATATTTCACGAGGCGATCATAACAATTGAATGCAACCATAACTTTTGATAAAATTTTAAAGACAGTAAGATAAAAAACTAATTATTATGTCCAGCTACTTTTCGTTCGTGTCCATGAACCGGTTATTGTAGCATGTTGAAAATTCCGTAAAAGTTTCAAGATGGCGACCGAACACCAAAATGACCAACAGACCATTTTTGACGAGGCGATCATAACAGTTGAATGCGTCCAAGCATTTTGATAAAATTTTAAAGACAATAAGATAAAAAACTAATTATTATGTCCAGCTACTTTTCATTCGTGTCACGTAACCGGTTTTAGTTATTGTAGCATGTTGAAAATTCTGTAAAAGTGTCACGATGGCGATCGAACACCGAAATGACCAAAATACCATATTTCACGAGGCAATCATAACAATTGAATGCAACCATAACTTTTGATAAAATTTTAAAGACAATAAGATAAAAAACCAAAGTTAATGTCTACTTACCTTTCGTTCGTGTCCAGTAGCTGGTTTTAGTGGTTCAAGCGTGTTGAAAATTCGTAATTTTCTAAAAGGCAGCGTAGGCACAGAAAAACTCAACGGAATCAAAATATTCGAAATCGTGAGCATTTATCAATATCCCGTCTGTGTTTATATGCAGAAATCCCAAGGAAAGAATATAACACGATCCAATGAAAAGCGAACAAACGGTGCCCCCCCTCATGCAAAACACGATTTCTGTGGAACAGCTAATTGGTAAGAAACCGCAGCCGCTAATCGCGAGTATCTGCACATACCTACTGATGTCAATGACTACTGAATCATGTGAATGCCGTCATAAAATTAACATAAATAATGATTTTCAACAACAGATGGCCCATGTCCACAAAATGCGAATAAAAAGATGAATTTTCTGCCTTACCCAAAATATGAAATTGAAGACCATCAACAGCGTTTTCATGCATGTTACAACTGGTCCTGTATGCAGTGTCGACTGATACTGTCCTTTAGTCATTTTAAAATCTTTTTAATGCAGACAACTGCGCTTCGACCACAACAAGATTACAGCCAACAGGAAGTCAGGTGATTGCGCTTTTAGTCATGCGCATCTGGTGTGGAGAAGCAGACGAGGTATAATGTTGTGATAATAAATTAATTATTACTTTAAGTAACATCTGTATATTTCATTATTCCAGTGTATTTTTGTTTTGTGCACAAAAATAAAATAAGAGTGAACTAAAATATAAAGAGAGGAAAGAGTGTCAGTTTATTTTTCCTAGGGAAGAATGTTGCTATATAAAAAAGAGTTAACAACCATTCTATGAATAGAATGAACTGTGATACTTAATAGAATAATAATATTAGATGATCGTAATATTAGTTCTGGTAATTTTATATGGATGGCAAAGTATTTAATGTTGAGTGTATAATTCAGAAATTAATGTTGTGCGTATAAATGTACGTCTCTTTGCTTTGTTGGTTTTTTTTGGTACTTTTTATTTTTTTTTTTTTTTTTGTGTATGTGTGTGTCGTTTTTTATCTGCACGGTCACGCATCTCGAATTGAATGTTTTGTCGAGCTGACTCAGTCAGATTTCAAATTTTAATGAGTGTAATCAACATTTTCTTTATTAATTCCCACATATGCACATGTGCATATGTGAAAATTATTTTAAATTAATATTAATAATACAATTTAAAAAATTAACTATGAAAATAATAATTGTTTTAAAACATTTTTTTTTTTTTTTTTTTTTTAATGCATACATTAATATACATTTATCCATACATTAATATATAAAAGTAAAATAATAATAAATAAATAAATATCAAAAAATAAAAATTATTAATCTTTTCATACAACCCTACTGTTACTACCATTGGTTAAATGATTACTATACAAAAAACCACAGAAACATTTAGTGGTAGCTCAATAGGCTAACTGGGATCATTGTCCTTTCAGCTAATATTCCATGAATAGATTAACAATTTATTAGAAAGTCCAGTCCATGATAAATCATAATTATTTATTTAGTGAGTGGCAACAACAGAATAAATGACTTCTGGTACTGTACTCGAGGGATGTCAAATTTTGAAAGAATCCAGCTGTACTTACATGAGGAATCAAATCTGTGTCTAAAAGCAAATGAGCCATTATTTTTATTAATGATTAATATATGCTACATATATTTAGCTGTTTGTTTTCATGTGACATTAATTCCTTTGCTATGATAAGCATATATGCCATTTTACTTCAGTGGCATAGTATTGGCCTGATATATTAGATAAAATTGCAGTTTATTTTTTAAGTGAAGATATTAAACTTTATTATATACATAGTTTTAACTAAATATTGATTTAATGCATGCAGGAGTAAAGAAAAACAGTTCAAGGTTTGGAGCATGGCTGTATATCATCTTAGCCATAACTACATTGAGGCAAATGCGGCAAATGCCTCATGCCGAAATTGACAATTTCTTTTTTAATTTTTTTTTAATATTTTTTTTATACAGAGATTTTATTTAAAAAATATAAAATGAAAATCTCTGTTCTGATAGAAATGATATCCACAGAATGAATTTGTTTATGTCTATGGTTATCGTTTGAAGTCTACTAACATTTATGCAATAAAGACATAACTGATCAATGACATCAGTTTTTGCGTCATTTCAAAAAGAGTCTGGTTATGGCCAAGATCATTTTAGCATGTTAACCTCTTTGGACTGGAAAAACAATTTGTCTGTGATGTTATGTCATCATAATAAAACTAAGCCGATTTAACTTAGCAGTCTGCCACTCTGTTGGCAAGTACTGGACAAAGAACTGATTGCTTGCAAGAGTAATGATGAAAAATGGACATCCCACACTGAGCCCATTTTCTCAGTTTTTTCAAATGAACAAATACTAATTTTATTAACTATACTGTAATTTGGAATGACAACTGCCTTAAGTTTGATGTTTTTATCATTAAAACATGAACAAGCCTTGTACAAATCTAGGCAGGTGTTGCTTATTGCTGTAGAAATGGTTGTTGACTCTTTGTACTTGAGATTCCCGGATGTTATAAAAATGGTGGGTATTATCATATAACAGGATTACTGCCATGTGATACCAGCAGAAGTGAACTATGGTTGAAGTAGCCGTTGCTCTCATCTTATGATTCACTGTACTGCAATGGGAATCAAAATGTCCACTGTTCAAGTGGTTACAAAAAATACTTAAAGATCATCTTCTGTGTGTCAGTACATAGTTCCCCAGTCTATCCAGTGTTTGCTAGTTTGTTTATCACTGGCAATGATATTTGTAATCAGGATAAGATTTCTGTTCTGTTCACAGTACAAAAATATTAGCATAGATCAAATTCTAGATCAGTAGTTATTACAAAATTATAAGAACAAAACTTCGTGAAATTAATATAAAAGTTTAATTTCAGGGATGTATAGTTTATGATAATTTTGTTAATGGAAAAAAGAAAGAAAGAAATTAAAAAAAATATGTAATTACAATACTTAAAAAATTAATAAAAAAATATTAATAATAATAATAAAAGAAGATTGAATATAGTCTTCTTATAATTTGTATCTATACTGAAAAGATAAAAAAAAAAATCTCTTTGTGCTCAAAACAATACACTGAGTTGTAATCTTTGGTGTATCATGTTGTTTATTAGATCTGTACAATGGACAGCACATATTTCTGTCAAACTTCAGACATTAACTGAAACCTTTAGCTGAAATCATTAGATGATGCAATATTATTTATTTCCACCATAATTCAAACTTTACCATTAGTTGATACCTTCAGTGCCATCTGTTTCTACCACAGTTCAGTTTTACCATTAGATGAAGCCTTCAGTACAGTGTCATCTACTTCCACTCTAATTCAAAGCTTAGACAGCAATAGCTAGCTGAACAATGAAGTATGTATATGAAACACACACATTTCAGCCTATATCAACTGCTGAAGCCAACTGGTGTGATAGATTGATCCAGCTGCCACATGCTACATGAGGTGTCCAGACCGTTGATCTGTGATTATCTGTACTCATTAAATTCTGGAAAAGACACTTTGCTGTTCCCTGTGTCACCATCAGAGAGAGGTGGGTAGTGGCTTAATGGTTGTTAGATGGATGGTCCCAGGGTCTACCCTCCAAGGTGGATCCATTTAGGATATTTTTCTGTTTCTCTTATTTTCTCTCAAGTTTCCACTGATTTATTAAAGCTGCTGTTTGTGTTTTGGTGTTTGTAGGGAGAGTGGAATATAAAAAAATGCTTGCTGCTAATTGATAAAAAGAGTCTGAGGAGAATGACAGGTTTCTTTTGTCACATATGAAATAATGATTGTTTTAATAATGACAACTGATATTAAAAGTACTGTAGTGTCATTTGAATAATTTTTTTATTATTATTTAACTAGTGAAAACAAAAATGCAGAAAGATTGCATTTAAGAAATTCTGAATATTTGATGTACATAAGCTGATAAAAAATGTTGGTGGTGATCTAACTCAGTTATGTTTAGTCTGTGATGATAGTAGCTGAAATACCTTCCTCCATGGACCCTGTATTCATGAACCTTGATTTTGTAGTGTTGTAAAACAAATTTGTTATTCTTAATGAGGCTGCTACTATTGATGTTATCTAATATATACTACAACTACTATTACTAATACCATCACCATTATTACTACTATAATAATATTATTTTTATTATTATTATTATTATTACTGTTACTACTGCTGCTACTACTGCTATATCTATTGTTGATGTTATTATTATTGCCTTTGTTATTAATACCTATGATCAACATCACTGTCATTAATATTTATTATTTTATTATTATTAATGATTATTATTGTTATTTTCATTAATATTATTATTATTATTATTATTAGTAGTAGTAGTAGTAGTAGTAGTAGCAGTTGTGGTAGTAGTAGTAAAATCATTAATATTGCCATTATTATTATTTATATCTCCTTTTTATATTTTTATATTCTTATCTAATTTGGACTTATTGTCATCATTATCATCATATTACCATGTTTAAACATCTTAATACATCTGAAAATACAATGTGTATGCATCTAATACAAAATCTAAAATTCCTGTGTGTATAGTTATTATGTCACTGTTTGAATGTTTAAAGAACTCATTAAAATTCTCCAATAAGGTCATTTTCCTCACTGTGTGTTCTGTACAGTTGTCACTTTTAGCTTCACAAACAAGTCCAGCCTGGCAAAACTGACCTTGCTAGCATGTCGGCCTTTACTTGCTTCAGGTTCAATAACTGACAAACAGCTTTTTCTTTGTCTGTTTTAGTCAAATGAACCAGACTAGCTGTTTGAATCTCTTTAGTTGAAGACAGGAATCTAGTGACAGCATCTCAGCTGCAGAAAAGTATTGTAAGTTTGATTTTCACTGTGCTAATATTGGTGTATATTAATATATATTAGATTAGATTTTTCAGATGAGTTGGGTCTATCATAATGTTGTTGTTGTCTGTGTTATCAGCAGAAAAATATATAGATATATATTAGCTGTATTTTGTTTAAGCGATATATGTTATTTTATTTAAATTTTAAAAGACTGCTTATAGCTGTATAGTTGTATGTCTGTCTGTCTGTCTTCACTTTGTGTGTATGTATGTGTGTGTGTAAAATAATTTTTCATGCAAGCATTTACTCTAGAAAAATCATGTGAACATATTCAGCCACATTCACGGTTTTCTAATTTGCAGACTTTGGCCTCATCTTTTTTTTTTTTAAGAAAGTGTGAAACAGTTTATTATTATTCTTGCCAGCTTTTCACTTTCTGTACTGAGATTATTGAGGAATCTGCAGACACAAGTTTAACTCTGATACAGGAGGCTGGCATGCTGGTGTTAACAGTGAATTGTTTTATGAAAAAGCCTGGATGCCAGTCTGCTACTGTTGTCACACACACACACACACACACACACACACACACACACACACACACACAGATTGGGAGATGGGTCAAGGTTTGAGTGGGAAATAATGCACAACTCTATAGATAACACATTCATTTGTTCAGAGTTGGTACAGGAACTGTGTGCAGAGGAGTATTCATACCAAGTGTGTTCATACAACTCACTGCAGTATGTAATAATGAAATTCTTTTTAAAACATGAAAATACACTTTTAGACTTTCTCTGAAATTGATAGTGTGTTATCATGTCAGTTCTATAACCTCTTATTTATGCGTTTTTATGCAGTTACAAATTTATAATAATATTCAGAAAAAACTTGTGTTAAAAGTGTATTATTATACAAGTTTTATATCTTCTATTTATATTTTTATGCAGTTATGAATTTATTATTAGTATTTAATAATATTCAGAAATGCACTTTTGTTAAAACGTCATTATATGTTTTATATCTCCTATTTTTATTTATTTTTTATTTTTTATGCAGATACAAATTTATAATTACTTTGTACTTTTGTTAAGTGTCATTATACAAGTTTTATATCTCCTATTTATATTTTTATATTCTTATCTAATTTGGACTTATTAATAGTGTTATAATATTAATGTGTATATTAAGAAAGTTGTTTCTTTTTAAAATTATGAAAGAAAGGTAATATTAATAGGTGTTTCAGAAATGTACTTTCACTAAAAGTACATCATTTGATCTTCTACTTTACCTAATATGGAATTTAAAACCAGTATGAAATTATTTATTTATTTATTTAAATTGTTGTTACTATTATTGTTACTGTTATTATTATTATTATTAAAACAACAGTCGTATAACAAATGTTATTTAAATACATATTTAATATATTTTATATTTTATTATATGATAAATCCTCTAAGCATCAAATCAACTTTTAAATAAATTTTTGTAAAACTTTAAAATATATTATGTTCTGTTTTTAAACCAACGCTGAACATAATATAATAATAATAATAATAATAATAATAATAATAATAATAATAATAATAAAAAAGGCAATAACAATTTCTTCTTCTTGTTGTTTTATTACTATTTTTGTTTTAAATAATATTTTCCCTATGGTAATGTTTATCTGTTTTAAGAAATCTGTTGTATTCATTTCAGCTGGTGTCATTGTTCTCAGCAATGTTTGTGCACTTCTAACTTTTCACCTTGACCTTGAACTTGTGATCACATTTTTTGTCCTGTTAATAGTTCATAAATAAATAGTTTAACATATATTTGTTTTTAGATCATATTAAAAATAAATTTGTCAACATTTTCATTTTTGTAATATTAAACAAAATAAATATCAATATAATATAAATAAATAAATAAATAAATAAATAAATAAATAAATAATAATAATAATAATAAATTTCCACATATTTTATGCTAGTTTTAAAATCCAAATGATGCATACTGGATGTATCTTTTTAAAGTTTATTTTTATATTTAATTTTTTTTTAAAGAGGTCATCTAAATATTATCTTCACCCACACACTTTTGATCAAAGTGTGTAGGTTAAGAGATATTAACCTCTTTTGAACAATTATAATATGATATTACATTATTATTGATATATTTTTAATATTTAGTTATAAAATACACATTAATATTTCACAGTGAAGTTAAGAGTTTAAAACAGGTACACAGAAATTGTAAATACAATAAATATTCTATTTAACCCTTTTTTATTTGTTTTGTTTAACAACATCAATATTTGCTTAATGTTAGCTTCAGTAATGTAATTATAAACCTGAGGTCATTTTGGTCATGATAAAACCCATCAAAACAGCTGAAAAAACACACTAATAATAATAATAATAATAATAATAATAATAATAATAATAATAATAATAATAATAAAAAATAAATAAATAATAATAATGATAATAATAATAAAAATAAAATAAAGCTGTGTCCTCAATCTGTTAAGGATTGTTAACATTTCTATGCATGAAACTGTCACATAAAAACAAACGAAACTGTTGTTCTCTGTGTTACTTCAATGGCTTTTTATTTTATTGGCATACTTTATTATTAGAAAAGTGTGATCACTTTTAATAAGTAAAAAACAAAAATTGAAGAATTACATAAAATCTTTTTCATATCACATAATTATAATAAGTATCATTTATCAATTTTAATTTACGTTTATTTTTAGTACTTTTTATTTATTTAATTTAATTTAATTTATAAAATAAATAAATAAATAAATAAATAAATAAATAAATAAATAAACCATTTCTGTTTTCAGAAATAGTTTCTCCAACATACAACAACAGACATGTTTAGTCGAAGAATTTTCGCAGTAAAACAACGAATTCCTGCTTTTCAAAAATGTCCAGAAATCCAGTCTCTAAAAACTCTCGCATCATGTCATGTATGCAGTCCGGCTTCGAAAAAGAGGAACACAAAAACTCGCCACTCAGTTCTGCTGGCTGGGAACAACAGTTTAGACGCAAGAAGTAGTTTTTCTCGGAATCTTGCTTTGGCTGCAGAGGAAGTGAAAGTTGAGATGTTTGACAGGTACCTGGAGTTGGTGAATGGTGACAGAACAGTGACAATTCCCTACATGTGGCTCAGAGATCACTGCCGTTGTCCCACCTGTTATAACGTGGAAACCAACCAGAAAAATGTCAATCACAAGTTGACCTCCGGTCACGGGACGTCCAATGTCGAATTGCAGGATGGTGGAAGAAAACTGAAAATTCACTGTGAGTTTAATTAATTTATTTTAGTGTTATTTTATTATGTCTGCTTGAATGTGACAATATATAGAAATTTGCATACTCAGATACTCACTCAAACATGCTTGTAGAACATACAGACACAAAGAAACATGCATATCAGAATTAAATTACAGTCCAACACATAAACATAAACAAAAGAACTTATGTAGACACATGTACATAAAACATACATCTTCACACACATTCACACACACACACACACACACAGACTCATACAACATACAGATCAGATACACACACACAGATCAGATACACACACACAGACACACACACAGTCATACATACATCTGACAATTATTTGTGATTATACAGTGTTCAGATTTGCCAGATGCTTCAAAACACACACACACACACACACACACACACACACATACACACACACACACACACACACACACATACACACACACACACACACACACACACACACACACACACAAACACACACACACACACACACACACATACACGCACACACACACACATACATACACACACAAAGACAAACATGTATACACCAACTTACAAGATTCAGCAATCACAGACACATATACACACTCCATCTTCAAGGAACACTAATTTTGAAATATAAAACTTTATGGGAAAAACTAGATTCCTAATGAATATATCATTTTAAGTATTAAAAATATTTATTATTAATATTCTTTAATCACAAAAAACTGTCGTAATGTAAAAGCAAATTAATGGTGGCAGTAAGAAATGGTTTAAATGATGCTTTGTTTTAAAAAATATAACTGTTTTTAATCTAATTAACTAAACCGATTTTATCTAAATATTTTTTTAATATCAGGGAGGATGGTCATAAAACACAAGTATTAAAAATATTTATTATTATTTTTTGTTTGATCACAAAAACTTTGTAATAATGCAAAAACAAATTAATGGTGGCAATAAGAAACAGCTTAAAAGATGCTTTGTTTAAAGTATATATGTATATACTTTTTATTTAAATAACTAAACTGATTTTATCTAAATATATATGTTTTTTAATCTAGGGGAGGATGGTCATGAAACACAATATGATACAAGATGGCTACTTGACAACACCTACTCTGAAATACCCAAGCAGAAAACAACACCATTTTTGTGGGACAGTACAAAGATTCACTCAGAAACGATGCCATCAGTGGATTACGAGTCGTACAAAAACTCTGACGATGGCATCAAACAAACTATGTTTAATTTGCTAAAATATGGCTTTTCTGTTGTAGAAGGGGTATGGTTAAATCATTTTCTTATAACTGATTAATAATTTGTTAATTTGCATTCATAAATACTGATGAAACTGATTATATTTATTAGAATTGTTTTTATTAGAAACATTCACGCACATAATCAGTGAAGTAATGTAATTTAACTGGTGATTCAAATGTTAAAAGAATACAAAAAGAACTTTTTTCTTTCTTATCTATGTAGTTACTGGATTTTACTTCTGCAACCATTTTTATGGAACATTTTACGTTTATTCTTGTTCTGTTGGTGTTTGTGTTGTTGAAATGATTTTCTAATCAAATTTAGCAGGCATTACAAATCTAAACACAAAATGGGTTTTGTTTTGTTTGTTTTTTTTACGGCAAAATCAAGCAATTAATTTTAGCTAGAGAAGGACATAACGAGATGAAAACCAAAAATGGCAAGGCCAATGTTTTTGTAAATTGTGTGTTTTCTGCAACTTGCAGACTAAAGGGAATAATTATAAACGGAATTGTAGGTGCCAACGTCATTACACGACACAGAGGTGACAGTTGAGAAGCTGAACTTTGTGGAGGAGACGTTGTTTGGAAAGATGTGGAGTTTCACGTCAAACTACGAACGAGGGGACACTGCATACACCAACATGGAACTGGGCGCTCACAACGACACCTGCTACTACACTGCCCCCGCTGGGTAGGTACACTTGTTTTGTTTAGTTCTGTGAAATAATAAATAAAAAGAAATAGCACTTTGATCATTTGTAATAGAAAAAATGGTAATGTGTAAGAGATATTATATAATAATAATGGTAACTGTCATATGTTGGAGCATATGTAACTTATTTTATTTCTGTAATTAAAAAAGAAAAGAAGATAAGCCAGGTATTGCTGTGTAAGTACTGATCTGTTTATGTTGTTGAGAGTTGGTAGAAGATGTAGTAAAAAATTAAAAATTAAATAAAAGATGATGTGTGTAAAAAATCTCACACAGATAATAGGTGTAACCCATGAAATGGCAGTCTCTGGTTTCTCTTTGTCTTATTATTGGTAGACAAGAGGTGTAGCTTTGATTCTCTGTGCCCATGATCAAAGACAATTTTTAAATCATAAAAAGGGAACAGATAATGTACAATAGATAAAAGTAAAATATTTAAAAAGAAAGAAAAAAAAAGAAGTTAGTGATATTTTAAAAAGGAATCCATGCAGTTAATCTCATGCTGCTGAACATTAATATAAAAACTAAATATTAAGTGAAATATATAACTGATAATTTATAACAGGATGATTAAAGTAATAAAACTAACACAAAGGCTAACCATATTTACATAAAGGAAGCTGTTTTAGCCTGTTTAAGTTCTAGGTCAAGAATAGCACAGCACAGTAAATAATAGCAAGACCATATTTCATCTATAAATAAATAAATTTTGATTTTGATCAAAATCAGACTGGAAAAAATAACATAAAAAAATAAAGCAAAAAAACAACATATGATAAAGCCATTTAGTCACAGAAAGATAAATATATTAATAAATTTTGCCAATTATTTTCTTTCCAGTTGTTCAGGTACTATGGCTTGGAGATCAAAATATTAATGCTAAATTATCCCAAATTGTGCACTATATATATATATATATATATATATATATATATAAATAAATAAATAAATAAAAATATATGTGTACAGATCTATACACAAACTACATGATTTATGTTATAATATATATTATTAGTATACACTAACTGTGCACTATATATATATATATATATGTTTCTTATATATATATTAATCTCTTTTTATACACATATATATTACATATAGTGCACAATTAGTATATACTAATAATATATATTATAACATATATACATATCATGTAGTTGTGTGTGTATGTATATATATATATATATATATATATTATAACATACATATATATCATATAGTTTGTGTATGTGTACACATATATTATTTATTTGTTTATTTGTTTGTTTATTTGTTTGTTTGTTTGTTTGTTTATTTTTATTTGTTTGTTTGTTTATTTGTTTGTTTATTTGTTTGTTTGTTTATTAAGCATTCAGACTTTCCACTGCCTGTGGCATGACGGGCAGGGAGGTGAGACTCAGCTAGTCGATGGTTTCCAGGTGGCAGAGAAACTGCGACAACAAGACCCCGACGCCTTCGTCAACCTCACCAAGCAGATAGTTCCACACGAGTACATCGAGCAGGGCTTCCATGTCCACTCCCTCGGCACCGTCCTCTCTGTGCACCCAGCCTCCAAAGAAATGGAAAACATTAGGTATGTGCTGCAGTGTAATACTAATGTTAAATACTAGGTATGTGCTGCAGTGTAATACTAATACTAATGTTAAATACTAGGTATGTGCTGCAGTGTAATACTAATACTAATGTTAAATACTAGGTATGTGCTGCAGTGTAATACTAATACTAATGTTAAATACTAGGTATGTGCTGCAGTGTAATACTAATACTAATGTTAAATACTAGGTATGTGCTGCAGTGTAATGCTAATACTAATGTTAAATACTAGGTATGTGCTGCAGTGTAATACTAATACTAATGTTAAATACTAGGTATGTGCTGCAGTGTAATGCTAATACTAATGTTAAATACTAGGTATGTGCTGCAGTGTAATACTAATACTAATGTTAAATACTAGGTATGTGCTGCAGTGTAATACTAATACTACTGTTAAATACTAGGTATGTGCTGCAGTGTAATACTAATACTAATGTTAAATACTAGGTATGTGCTGCAGTGTAATACTAATACTACTGTTAAATACTAGGTATGTGCTGCAGTGTAATACTAATACTAATGTTAAATACTAGGTATGTTTAAGGTAATACTAATACTAATGTTAAATACTAGGTATGTGCTGCAGTGTAAAAATATTTAATGTTAAATACTAGGTATGTATATATAAGTGTAATGCTAATACTAATGTTAAATGTGAAATATTCACTATAATATAATACTAATACTAATTTTAAATAATTAGGTAAAATATTCACTATAGTGTAATACTAATGTTAATAATTAGGTACTTTCTATAGTGTAAAATAATACTAATGTTAAATACTAGGTATGTATATGCTTTCTGCAGTGAAATATTAATGTTAAATATTAGGTATGTGCTAATAAGTGTACTTTCTATAATGTAAAATATTCACTATATATGCTGCAGTGTAATACTAATACTAATGTTAAATATTAACGGTAATTTAAGGTATGTACTTACATATAAGGTATTTTCTATAATGTTAAATATTTCACTTAAATATAAGGAATGTATATAATACTAATAAGTACTATAAGGTACTTTCTATAATGTGAAATATTCACTATAATATATGTACTAATAAGATACTTTCTATAATGTAAACTATTTCACTATAATATAAGGAATGTATATAATACTAATAAGTACTATACAGTACTAATAAGGTACTTTCTATAATGTGAAATATTCACTATAATATATGTACTAATAAGATACTTTCTATTATGTAAAATATACACTATAATATCAGGTATGTACTAATAAGGTACTTTCTGTAATGTAAAATATTCACTATAATATAAGGTATGTACTAATAAGGTACTTTCTATAATGTAAAATATTCACTATAATATAAGGTATGTACTAATAAGGTACTTTCTATAATGTAAAATATTCACTATAATATAAGTTATAATCTGTAGCATAATTCAAGTTTTGTCCCTATGGAATCTTTTTTTTTTTTATCACCATTGAATTTAGTTGTTTGAATTGAGATGCTGAGTAAAAATAGCACAGACACACACACACCATTTTATTTTTATTTGTTTATAATTATCAGGTTTTTCTTTGTCTGTTTCCAATGATCATTTTCCTTTTTGTGTTTTTATAGCCATTTTTATTTTTGTTTCTTTATAAAAATCAGCTTTATTTTAATCTCTTTATAATAACCATTTTCATCTCTTTATAATAATTAATTTTTGTTTGCAATAATCAGTTCCATTGTATCCATTTATAATAAAACTTCATTCATTGGTTTGATTTCTGTGTTTGTGAACCTGAATACAGTCACACAGTTCACTGTTTATATAACTTTATTTCTGTTTACATACCACTTGAAGCAGATTTTTAATGAGTGACAGTACAGTTGCACACACACAGAGAAAAACAACTTGTCATTCGTGTAGGTCAGCCATATTAGATAGACATATGTTAATTAATGTTTTTTTATGCTTTACTTTTTTGCAATACATTTTATTTCTAATAAATAATTATAAAAAATACAATCAATTTATTTTAAACATTTTTGTTTTCCTTTGTCATAAGTGAATAATTTCTTTTAATAAATAATTACAAAAAATGGCCTGATGATGTTATTTATTTATTTGTTTGTATTTATTTATTTATTTATTATTATTATTATTATTATTTTATTTATTTATTTTTATTATTTTATTTTATTTATTTATTTATTTATTATTATTATTATTATTATTATTTATTTATTTATTTATTTATTTATTTATTATTATTATTATTATTATTTATTTATTTATTTATTCATCATCATCATCATCATCATTTATTTATTTATTTATTTATTTATTTATTTATCCAATAACAGATTCAACCCATATGATATGGCACCTCTGGACACCATTCCACCAAACGAAGTAGAGCAGTTCTACGTAGACTACAAGAAACTAACCAAACTGATCCGAGACCCACAGAACAGCTTCTGGTTCAAACTGCACCCAGGCATGCTCCTTTTAATCAACAACTGGAGGGTGTTGCATGGAAGAGCCAGCTTCACTGGCAAGAGAGTGTTGTGTGGCTGTTACATTTCACACGATGACTGGATGAGCAAGGCTAGGCTTGCTGGCCTTGTATAAACAAGAAAATTAATTTTTGTTTCCTAAAGTGCTCCCAAGGTAGTATCAATAAAATGATCTAATAAAATTCTTTATACTTCCAAGTTACTGTTTTATAAAATTTTTGGGGGGATCTGTTATCATCACCCATAAACAAAGTATGAAAATAAAATAATACTGTTACAAAATATTTGACGGTTTCCAGTTTACTTCTTTGCTAATGGAGTCATGGTTTCATTACGTACATGGTAGACTGCATTTGTTTTCTGACATAAGGAAACAGTGTAATGTATCCAGTCACTGTATGATAATGCTACATATTTTGTATTTGTACTATTTTCTTTTTATACTGTTATTGAATAAGAAATAGAAATGAAATAAAATGGAATAAAATAAATTAAAATATGTATTAAAAATTCAAAATAAAACAAAAACTAACTAACTAAATAAATAAACAAATAAAACATAACTTGGAAGTATAAAGAACACATTTAAATCAATGTACTACTAACATATTCCATTAATTTTCTGAATATTTGTTTTGTCTCTAAATTTATGAATACTGGAAGTTTCAACCTTGTGTATTGTTTTGGTTTTGGGGTTTATTTTCTGGTAAATCAATCATGAATAAGAAAATTTATTTGTATTTTTATGTTTATGAATAATGTTAATATTTTAATTTTTAATACTAAATTAATGTCAGTATTTAAGTCACTGAATACTAATACAATTTAAATTGTCAGTTTATTTTCTTTTTTAATAACTGAATATGTTTTGATTTTTCTTTTTAATCTTTTTATATTTAAACTGATAATTCAAAATTCAGTGCTGGTTTAAAAATGTAAAATGAAAATAAAAAGTTATAGTTTGTAACTTATTTTTGATTTTGTTTTAAAATTGTTTATAACATAAACAAAAACACATTTACTGCTTTGGTATTTTTGAGTTTCATTTCTTTCTAAACTTAACTACTTTGATCCATGAATAAACAGGAGAATTGCTCAAACTGGTATTTTTATCTTCACAGTTTTTTATTTATTTATTTATTTATTATTATATGTTTTTTTTATTATTATCAAAATTATTTACCAGATAAATAAAAGTATTATCCAATAATAATTTATTATTTTTCTATTATTTTAATATTTTTAATTTTTTTGGTTTTAATTTTAAATTACATTAATTTCTAAACTGGACATTGAATTTAAAGGTTTGGTTTTGATCGATGAATAAATATCAATGTGTAAATTTTAAAAATATATACATTTTTTTTTGCTTAAAATGTATTAATATCTCTCTAACTTATCACAGGACAAACAAAATTATTGTTTAAAATTATCAGTATTGTATACACTTGCAAGATCTTTATTACTACTGTTAGCAGTATTATTTAAACCAAATATTTCTTCATTACTTATTAATTAAATTTATTATTACTTTTTTTAATAAAATTTTGTCATGTGTTTGTTAAAAATTATCATACTTTTTTATAATATTTCTTCATATGTTGGTAAAAAAAAAACAGATGAAAAAAAAAAAAACAGTCATGATTTTACTAGTCAGATATAATTTCATTTCAAATCATGACATATTAAAATAATTAAAATTTATTCTTATTTAAATTTTAATTAATAAATCAGTATTAATTTGTTTCTAATTCAGTTAATCAGTTTTAAAATTATTTGCAACAGCTTTACATTTAATTAGCTTTAATAATAATTATGAAGGGCATGTGTTACTCAAATTCACAATTAAACTTGCACTCACTCCAAAATTTTCATTATAAAAGGTTATTCAAATATCAGTGTATGTACATGTATGCATTAATAAATAAGCAACTTTAATGTGATAACGAACATTTGGCATTTATATTAACTCTCTTTATAAATATTATTAATGATCATTTGGCTTTTTCATATTTGATTTATAAATATGTTTTTAATATTTGATTAACAAATAACTTTATCATGATAATAATTTTTTGGCTTTATGACATTAATTAATAAATGGCTTTATCATGATAATTAATGATCATTTTTCTTTTTCATATTTGATTAAGAAGTAATTTATAATATTTTATCATCATGCAGCTTTCTGTGGTTAAATTATTAAATGAATTTATAATATTTAAAAAATGGTGGATTTGTATTTTTTACTGTTAAATGTCATTATCATAATTTAATAAATAATAGCTGTGTTATAAAAACTGGGTTTTATCATTTAATTAATTAAGGGCTTTTTTAAAATTATTATTATGACATAAATTTGTTTGCTTGATTTCAGAATATTTTCATTTTTTTTCTCTTACTATACCTGAATTTTGTACTTCTCAGTAATCCTTTTTTAATATTTTTTATTTATTTATTTATTTATTTATTTATTTATTTATTATGTGAAATAATTAAACTTTTCATTTCAATATTTCTTACTAATTTTATTAAGACCTTTTTGTCTATGAAAACAAAAGATAAATTCCTGGGTGCTATGAAAAATATTTGGAGATCTTAATCTTACTAGTCAATGCTAAGAATATCTAGAATATTTTTTGAAATACCTGAAAAAGTTAAAGTTTTAGAAGTATTGTAGTTTAATGTGAATTATTACAAACACACACACACACACACAAGTTGGAAATTTTGTCATATCAATTTATACTTTCTGTTTTAGAAAATTATTTTTTTCTTGCAGTTTGTCACCAAAAAAAATAAAAAAAATTAACAATTTTATGTATATAAAATCATTAGAATTTAGTGTGTTTTTTGCACATTCTAATGTTGATAATTAATGAATTTATGTTTTATAAAATACTTAGTGTATTGATATATAAAAGGGTGCTTTTTAGATCAGCTTATTAAGAAGGTAACAATCAAAGTCTTTCAATTATTGTTTTTATTTTTATTTTTTAATAATTACAAATTACTGTTTTATATCTATTGGTACATTCCAGTTTGGTACCTTTTCAATTTGTATCTTCAGACAATCCATGCAGTCTTAACATTTTATACAAAAGATGCATAAAATAAATTACATATATCACCTTTATAAGTTATATATTTACACAGAATACGCATGCTTGTATATTCTGTTTCTTATAGTTTGTTTTAGTGCTTTGCCAGTGTTTAGTATTTTTTTTTATATATACATTCATTTCTGCCACATTTGTTAAAATAATTTTTTAAAAATATAATAGAACATTTCAGTAAAATACAACATTTTTGACCTTTTTTGAAGACTGTTGGATGCATTAAAAATTTAGAAACTTTTTTATATTGTAAAATTTACCATTGTTCAAGTTTGCTATTGTTTTCAGGTTCAAAGATTTAGTTTTAAATCTTGTTTTTCTGCTTGAAAACTTGTATTCATAATGAATTATTTTTGTTGGATTGTAATTTTTATATATTTACTAATACATTATTTTGCCATATTTGTGAAATGTAACAGAATTTTCTGAGAAATATCTTCTGGTTTGTTCTTTTTTCAAAGGTTTTTGTATTTAACTGGAGGGAATTTGTCATAGATTTTGACAGTTTTAAAATTTTGATATTCATTTTGATCATATTAATTCTTATGAAGTGAATTAATGAATTGTCTTAAATAAATACCTGTCGTTTGATTTTTTTTTTTTTTGAAAATTTAATCACCAATACTGATTAACATGTATGCTATATTCAGTTATTGACAATGTTAAGAAGTTTTACTAATATAAATTTTTGCATCATTTATAAAATGCTATTGAATGTTTCATTAAAATTTGTTTTATAAAATGCTATGGAATGTTTCACTAATCATTGTTTCTTTCCTGTTTGAAAACTTACAACAAAAGTTATAATTGGATGTTTGAATTGGTGGTGGTAATTTTGTTTATTTCTTTTTCATGATTTGTGGATGGATTTTTGTTTATTGTTGCAATTTTTTGGACTTTATTTAATAAACATAATTATATAAAAAAATTCCATTTAAACAGAAATAATTATTAAAATGCTGCTGTTGATGATGATGATAATAAAAATGTTATGATCACAGACTGTGTATTGTGATTTGTTTATTCACTGAAGGAAGATATAATTTGTTTCAGGCAGAAATGTGAAAAACCCTGAGTGTACCTCAGTTAGAACTGATCCTAAAACCTTTCATATTTCAGTGTTGCTAAAACAAGATTCAGCTGAGAATGAATGAAATTACTTTATGGGTGAATTTTGTTATTTACTCAGATATTTAATTTTTGTTCTATACTTTACAATACAATGACTAAGACAGTTACTTAATAACTATTTTAATTAAATAAAAAAATAAAAAAAAAGTTTAAAAATTACTTTTCTTTGTAAGGACTAGCTTTCTCAACATTTTAGAATGCTGATAAACATGAATAAATTAGTCTGGTTAATCTGTATTTTCTGTAGAAATAGTCAAATTGATTGTGTACAAATAAAATTATTCAGAATATAAAGATATTTTATTGGGAGTAAATGATATGTGATAAAAGGTGAAGTAACACATACATAAACACAAACACCTGCTCACTAAATAAGAACAAAAATATAAAAACCAAAATAAATAAATAATAATACTTGTAAGATAATTACTGCTACTATTTACTATTACTATTACCACAACCACTAATAATAATAATAATAAGAAAATAATAAAATATTTTAAAATAATGTAACATTCACTTTAGAGTGAAGATGCACTGAAAAAAATTCAATTTAAAATAAAAACAGGAAACAAATGTAGGTGAAAAATAACATTTATTGATGTCATGAAGTTACAAACTGACTAGTAGAAATAAACTTCACAATCTCGCCGTTTGTAAGTGTCTGGTATGTACTGTCTTGAAACAGCATCTTCAAGTGAAACTTTGGTTTAAGTAATGGACCTTCTACCTTTGCAATGGTACATATAATGTTCATTTTATAATTATTTCTGGATTTTTTTTTCTTTGGAAAAAAAAAAGAAGAAAAGGTTAAGTAATTGTTTATCAACATCATAAATATAGAGATAATTAAATAATAATAAAAATAAAATAAAAAATAAAAAAACATCCATATCCATGAAGTAAAATTTTTCAAATTAACTAGAAAAATGTCTTCTCTATCAAATAATTTTCCTTGAATTTAGTTTCTGGGAACAAGAGAATAATGTCAAAAAACAAATCATTTGCAAACTGTACAATAATAATTTAGAGACATAACAACTATTGATATACTTTCATAATAAAAAGAAAAGAAAAAAGCATTATGTCTACATATATAAATATCAATAAAAAAAAAAAAAAAATATATATATATATATATATATATAAATAAATAAATAAATAAATAAATAAATAAATAAGTAAATAATAATTATAAATAAAAATCATTCTGGAGAGAAATAAAAGATTTTACCACTATGAACTGACGAAAATGAAATTTTAACCCTAGTATACATATCCTCAAACACACCTATTCAGAACTAGTGTATTAAAGAACATTTAACATTTAAAAAAAAAAAAAACAGAAGAGAGAAGAAAGCCAGGTAGTCACTATATAATAACAGAACTATGAACAGCTTGTGTGTGTGTGTGTGTGTGTGTGTGTGTGTGTGTGTGTGTGTGTGTGTTATAGGATAGAAGAAAAAAAGGGTTAAACAAAAGAAACAAAAGAGACAATGTAACGAGAAAACCCAAACATAACTGAACAAGAAATTTAAAAATACAACAAACAAAACTAGAAAATAAACTATTGAACATGCACCATAAACAAGTCATAACATCATACACATCTATACAAATGTGTTCTTAAATAAATATTTATAAAATTTACACGTGTAAACTACATTCTGTATTTTAAGTTAATCCTAGCTGACATATTTGTCATAAAAATCTTTAAAACTTAATATTAACTAATTAATATGGCCATTAATTTATAATTTAAATATATTTTGAGATATACTCATTACAGTTTGTAAAACATATTTTAGTTTTGGGTTATATTTCGTTATATTCAGATAAAAATAATTTTGTTTTCCCAAAAAAAAAATGTATCTATATTTCCAAAAAAAGAAATATACATATCTTAATATTCTGAAAAAACTAAATGTTTTTGTTTCTTATTCTTTTCTTTGATCCACAATTGTTTACAAACAGAGTAAAATATAGCTATTTCAGAAATATGGTAATGTGTGTCATGTGTGTTTATACACACACACACACATATACAAACATATACATACAAGTAATAGTAATATAATATTTGCATTGCATGTTGCATTACTAATTCTGAATGGTGAAATCACTTGATGAATATTGAAACATTTTCCATTTTACTTTGATTCTAGTTTGATTGCACATGACAAAAACTATACCAGGTTTTTTATATATATATATGTAAAACATTATATAATAATAAAGAAAAATAATAATAGGTAAATAAACAGAAAGAAAGAAATAAAGAAAGAACAAAAAATTATCGCACAGAATACATTAGAACATTCAGACAGTGTAAATTTAATTTGTCACTCAACATTTCGTAAATTTTCAAATGTGAAAATTTTTTTTTCTTTTTTCGAAGAATGACAACAATTTTTTTTTTATCAGTGCAAATGTCAGAAATCATGTACACAATAATAAAACAGTATCACAGGGTTTTGAAGGAACAAACATCTAAACAGTATCCAACATGGTACCACATGGTACAACAAGATATAACAACTACAGAGAGATACTATTTACAAACAAAAATATAAATATCCTTTGTTCCATTAACATTACTAATATTAAATAGTGCCTTTTCAATTTTATTTAAATTATTTATTTATTTTATATAATAAAAGTTTTATTCCATTCGATTAACGGGTTAAAAAATATTCATGCTTAAAAATTATGTTTTACTGACCTAATTAATAATAATAATAATAATAATAATAATAATAATAATAATAATAATAATAATAAATCTTAGAATATTACATAATTAGTTTAGATAATAACATTTTAGACAAATATTGGCTTAAGAACAATCAACTATTTAAAATATATATATATATATATCTATATAAAATTTCTGAACAAACAACAGAACATTTTTAAAACAAGGAATCATTATAAATTCATGTCGTTGTCAAATGTATTTTTTTTTTAACTACAGATTGCAATGTTTAAACATCAGCAGTATTAAAAAATGAATAAATGAAAATAAATAACTGGTTACTAATTTTAAAATATTAAAGGTGTCAGAAACAATATTTATTTTTACAACATGTATGTATGTATACGTAGAGATAAAGGTATTCATGATGGATGTTCAAGGAACTAAGGAATCTTGGTTGTGATAGTAATAATGCAATGCATGATGGGTAAACCTCAAAATGGTTGTCAGAGACAGGTGACTGTCATTATAAATATCCAAAAAATTAGATTCAACTGTTCACATTTCAATATACATGTAGCTGAGTTATCAAAAATAAAAAATAAAAATTAAAAACAATTCTGGTCTTGTTAAAAGTGGCAGTAGGATACAAGGCATTTATCTGACTTAAATAAAATTTTGCTCACATTTAACATTTTCATAATACATGAACTAGATTTCTCACTGTGGATACACGTAATGCATTCTTGATACATTCTGACCTGCATTCATTAACAGAAATAAATAAAAATAACCACTAAATTTATATTTCTAATTTCATATATACATAATAAATGACCTTGTACATACTAATTTAATCTGGAGTGTCATCAACAAAAAGATATAAGCTAATACATATACCTGATTTTTAATTCTCAAATGCTACGTCACTGAAAATATATGTAAAGTGTACATTTGATGATAGTTAAAGTTAAAAAATGTTATAAATGGCTTTCTAGATACAGATTCTATATATTTTTGTTATTCCAAATACCTTATAATGGCTTTCTAGATACTTGTTCAGTATCATATACCAATTACTAAGCACCATAATCTTTAAAATATAAACTAATAAATATATTTTTATTTAATTCTCAAAACAGACCGGATTTTAAAGTGAAACTCTGGAGATATGAACAAACAGTCAAAATATTTTATAAATGACTTTCCAAATATTAATTCTGTATAAAATTCCACTTACTAAACATCAGTCTTTAAAACATCAACTGGTAGATACACTGTTATTTATTTTGGAAAATACAGCACTCTTAAACACATTTTTATTTATTTATTGCTGTAAACTTTCAGTCTCTTGTCAGTCAATGATAAACATTCAAAACGTGTTAAACTACAGACAGTGAAGTCCTGAACAGATCTTTGTCCTTAAAAATAAAGTCATCTAGAAAATAACTGAACTTATTTGTACACACAGACACAGACAGAGACACAGCGACACAGACACACTCACAGACACACAGAGACACACATAAAGGAGAACATGCCATATTTTTAACAGCTGTCGATACTTATTAATTATAAAAAACATTCACATATAAAAATAATTTAAAAAAAATTCAAACAGCCTATTGCCATACCACATTGTCTTATTTTAAACTGACACATTTAATGATTTACTACGTCTACTGACTTAAATCTGAACACATTTAATAGTCGTTTGTTAAATATTTCACTTCTTTCTCTGTGTATTTTATCTAATGCTAATTCTTTTATCAATTCAGACAAATTTAATATTCACTGGTAACTATATTTGTCTTGAATCATAGGAACTGACCGATGTTTCTTGCTTAATATTTAATATTATACCACAAACAGAAAATTCTGAAATTATAGAAATGTTTGGAGAGCTTCTCAGATTGATGATAATTATAAAACTATATTAAATATACCACACATCACATGCAAGGAGTCTTGAAAAATTCTGAATCACAGAATAATGGTACTTTATAATCAGATACACTGTGCAATTGGACACATTCTGTAATCAAACACACTGAGTAAAGAGATACACTTACTAATCAGTAGACTTGAAAATCTGCAATGTCGTATTTCAACTGCTCACTGTGATATATAAATATTTTTTTTTTCCCTGTCCAGTATAAAACTCTACATTCTAAACTTCGTCACTTTGTACACAACTTTTAACAATGGTTCAGGTTTACTTGAGGTATAAAAAATTCTCACAACTTTTGTGGGTAATTTCGCACAACCTTTATGGTTCCTGTGAAATCGGCAGAGATGATTATCTCCCCTAAAACACTCTCCGCTTCGGATTTTGCGCCTCCTGGTTCTTTGGTTTCGACACTGGGATAGAAGAGTGATGCATTTGGTGCAAATATTGCTACTGTTGCTACTGCATTGTGTACTGAAAAGAAAAGAGAGAAAAATAAGTACACCTTGCTATTTATTTATTTATTTATTTATTTATTTATGTCCTAAAGGCCAAAAAGAACACATGGCAAAACTTGACAAAACCAAAAACTAACCTAAAACAACCACAACAGACCTAAAAAAAAAATATATATTTTTTTTAAAAAGTAAGTAATTAAATAAATAAATAAATAAATAAATATAACTATAACAAACCTACACTCTAAATCCCTTTTATATTAATAAAATGTAAAATAAACTTCGAATTAAAGAAAAACAAAATAAACTTTTAAAAATAATATTATTAAAAAAAATATAAAAAAATAAATAAAAAAAATTCTGTTTGGAATGGGAAAAAGGCAGAGCATCCAACCTTTAATGGCTTCCCAGTAGTCGTTCCTGTCTCTGCGCGCTGCGGACAGTTTGAAGTCATGTCGCGTTTTCCACACGTAGATAAAATGATCCTCAGAGCCGCAGATTATGTACTTTCCAGACGGGCTGCGCAAAATAAAAATAAAATAATAGTAAAATAATAAAATCAAATAAACAAATAAATATATAAAAATAAAATAATCAAAAAATAAATAATAAAAATAAAATAAACAAAAAATAAATAAGTATTGAAAAAAAAAATTAATAAGTAATGAAAAAATTAATAAATAAAATAAAACAAAACATTACATCCCTTTCCAATGGAATTAATAATATTAATTTTTAATTTTTTCTTCTATATAAAAATAAATAAATAAATAAATAAATAAATAAATAAATAAATAAATAAATAAATAAATAAAATAATAAAAATAATACTCAACAACAACAATAATAATTAAAAAAAAAAGAGTAAAATAATGATAATAATAATAATACAACTATAAAAACAAAAAATAATAATAATAAAACAATAAATAACAGTAGCAATAACAATAATAAAAACGTAAATAATAATAGCAACAATAATAATAATAATACAGTTATAAAAAATAATAAATAAATAACAATAATTATAATAAAAGAGAAGAATGTGTTAGAAGACCTAAGACTGGCTTTGATCTGGCTGCTGGTGTTAGTCGCACCCTTGTATTTGACAGACAGAGTGAGGTCACGCAGGTCATACAGTCGAATTCTCGAATCATTTGACGTTACCAGCATCTGCATAACACAATTTACAATCACTTACAATCCACTTTTTATTATTTATTTATTTTTAAATAATAAATACTGATAAAACAAAAAATAAAGTTATTAATTTATTTTAATTTTTTAATTTTTTATTATGCATGGGAAAATCGAAAGAATAAATTAATATTTGCAAGAATTAATTTTATGTCTAAATATTAATGCAATTTTATTATTATTATTTTTTAAAATTTTTAAAATTATTTTTATTTGTGTGTTTACAAGAAAATCTATTATTTTAAATATTGGATAGATATTGATTTATTTTAAAAATTATTGTTGTTGTTATTATTATTCATTACACTGGTTTTTCATTTTTCATGACATCATTACAACTAATGCAATGCAATTAAATTCTTGATTTCTTTTTCACATTGATTTGCATGAAATAACCTAATAAATGAGAAAAACATCAACTTCATTTTTTTATATGTATTTTTTTATTTCTTAACAAACTTTAACATAGGCAAAGACTTGTCTATGACCAGTTAGAAATTAAAATTAAAGTTTAATAATAACATGGAAAGGACACAAAAGATATTTTGTCCAAGTCTTACGAGATATTTTAAAAAGAAAACAGCTGTGTAATAATGTACTGTTGTAAGACAAACTGTTTACCTTGTTGTCAGACAAAGGCTCAATTCCTGTTATTTTGTGACCTTTGGCATTTCGACCCCTGGTTGACCTCACGTGAATCTGTGTGAAGTACTTCAAGTGCTGCAATAAAAAATTGAAATGTGAAAAGATATGAAAAGAAATAAAATATTTGAAAATAAAATAATAATAATAATAAGAAGAAGAAGAAGAAGAAGAAGAAGAAGAAGAAGAAGAAGAAGAAGAAGAAGAAGAAGAAGAAGAAGAAGAAGAAGAAGAAGAAGAAGAAGAAGAAGAAGAAGAAGAAGAAGAAGAAGAAGAAGAAGAAGAAGAAGAAGAAGAAGAAGAAGAAGAAGAAGAAGAAGAAGAAGAAGAAGAAGAAATAATAAGAATAATAAATAATAAAAACCACACCAAAAAATAACACTGAAACAGAATCTGTCAGAAAGATATGCCAGTTATATGAAAACAGTTACAAAATAAATTACCAAAAGTAACTGATAAACAATTCAAGTTTATATAAAATAAGAACAAGAACAAAATTAAAAAAAAAAAATTAACAATTTCTTTAGAAAATAAATTTAAATCAGATGGAATCTATACATCTATAACGATACAGAAGCTAAAAAATAAAGTGCAAAATAACAATTTAAAACAATCAGATGAAACTCTAAAAGAACATTCTTTACTCTAACTCTTGAATTTGTTTTCATTTATTATTTTCTCATTAATTACAATGCATACATTAAGTAACAATCTATGGAAAAAATACCAGCTCTCATCCTTTCTAACAACTTTGCTATAAACTTTGCTACTACAAACTTTATCATTATCAAAGATTGGCTGCCAGTAATACCTCTGTTGTGTAGAAGATGCATCTGCCGTCATAGGTTCCCACCACTGCGTATTTTCCTTTGCTGACGAAGTTGGCGGTGGTGATCAGACTGCCTGCCTGCCCGACCTCGTTCCACATCGTCACCTTCTTGTCCGGAATGTTCCACAGTCGCAGCTTCCCGTCCAGAGACCCACTCAGAAAGTAGCGATCATCCTGAAGTGAAAAAAACAACAGCTTTTGTTATTAACAGACGTAAATTTAAAATTAAATAATAACGTAACTAATAAAATAGAAGTAAATTTAAAAAAAAGATTAAAAAAAAAAAAAAAAAAAAAAAATCCCCCAAAAAATAATTAAAAATAAAACAAATAATAATAATAATAATAAAATTAAAAAACACAAATAAGAATAATTATCTCCTTTATTTCTTTAGTGCACACATACACCAGTATGAATAAATAGTCTAAAAAAAAAAATTTCACAATGTCATTATAAATATCAAAAAAATTATATTCACCTGTTAGTTATTATTAAGTTATTATCTCACATTTTTTTCAATTCTGACTACAGAAAATGGCAAAAATCTAAATATCTTTAACCAGTTCTCTTGTTTGTTGCTATCCTTCTTTAACCCTGAGTAACTAGTAAACCCAAAACATCTAGACTATTTCTTCCTATTACACTTTTAACACTTAGAACGAAAACTGTGATTTAAACATGAATAAAAACACAAAGATTTCATTTACAGTGAATCTGCTGTCACGAGCCAAGTTTTACCTTTGGGTGGAAGACGATGGTGGTGACGAAGTCGATGTGTTGAAATGTACACAGACATTCCCGTCTGGACATGTGCCACAGTCTGACCGTCTTGTCCATCGATGAACTCAGAATGAAATAATTCTTTAAAAGAAAAACAATTTAATATAATTAAAATGAAAAACGCAATACTTATTAAATAATAAAAAATAATAAAAAAATAATAATAATAATAAAAATTAAATAATAATAATAATAATAATAATAATAATAAAATAATAATAATAATAATAATAATAATAATAATAAAAATTAAATAATAATAATAATAAAAAAATAAAAAAAATATATATAATAAATGTTTTTATAAAAAGGTATTTAAAAAAAAAAATGAACTAAGAAATGATTATCACATCAAAACAATAATAAATAAAATAAAATGAAACAAAACGAAACAAAACAAAACAAAACAAAACAAAACAAAACAATATCAAATCAAATAAAACAAAATAAAATTAAGGCTGTTTGTTGAAATGTTTTTCCTTTCAGTGAAAGAGATAAAAGTTTAATTTACCTTTGACCACGAAACGTCTAAAAGGTCAGCAGCGTGACCTCTGTAACAGCACAACGGCTTCTTCATGAATGGAGCAATCTCATCATCAGCTTCGTCATCTTCCAGATGTGACTGGAAAAAAACATTTAAAAAAGTAATCTCAACTCTTCTCTCTTTAGTATTACTATTTGTGTTTTCTTTTTGTTGACATTTTGCTTTTATTATTGTTTTACTATTTGTATTGTTATTATAATTTATTATTATTATTGTTGTTGTTTCTATTAATACTATTATTATTATTATTCTAATCACATATTATCATTTATTTATTATTTATTTATTTATTTATTTTTTTATCATCTGCTAGTTTTAAATTTTGGTTTTAAAGAGTAAGATACTGTAATTTTATCAAAGTTACATAAATATAATTTCAGTCAGTGATTATACATTGTGTATAAAGTTCTAAATCTGTTCTTGGCCATTATTTATATTAAAGCTATCCCAAAATGAAGCTTTTCCATTATATTGTGTATTTTATTTCAGGACAGTGTTATGTCAAAGTTTTATAAGACTGAGTACTCACAGATGCATCAGTAACACTGGACGCAGTTTCCGAGGAAACAGAAGTGAGACTTTCTTGAGAGTTAGCTGGTGACATTGACACTGAAATAAATAAAAATAAATAAAACAACAAAAAACAACAACAACAACAACAATAAATATAACAATATTAATAAAAAATACAATTAATACAAAATCAATAAGTGTAACAGTAAGATGAAGAAAATAACAACAATAAATAAAAATAATAATAATAATAATAATAATAATAATAATAATAATATAAATAATAATAATAACAAAAACAATAACAATAACAATAACAATAATATTTATAAATAATGTTAGGTAATGATGATATTGATGGAACAGTAACAACATCATTCAAAATGCAAGAAACATCATCATCATCATCATTAAAATGATTCTAATACTGTTAGTAACAAAAATGACGAAAAGGACATGCAATCTTTGTATTTACAATCATATCATACAAATTACAATAACTTTATCATTTAGATTATATCTAACTGAATTAAAAAACAGAGCAAGGTATCAATAATTCATATACAGTACACATAATTCTGAAAGTATCAACACAACAACAGTTAATTTTAATTATCAAAGTTTAATTTTGTTTTTACCTGCTGCATATTTTTTCCTGAGGTCGTTAAAGTAGGAGTAAGCAGACTTGAGAACCCAGATTTTTAAAATCCCATCCTGACCTCCAGTAGCCAGCAACCTTCCACAAGGAGAGAACTTCATAGACCAAATAGCACCCTGGATAACAACGATAATGATAACAATGATAATAGTGATAATGATGATAATATTGATAATAACAATAATATTGATAATAATGATAATATTGATAATGATAATGATAATATTGATAATAATGATAACAGTGATAATGATGATAACAATGATAATAACGATAATATTGATAATGATAACAATGATAATAACGATAATAGTTGATAATGATAATATTGATAAAAAACGATAATAGTGATAATGATGATAACAATGACAACAATGATAATATTGATAATAATCATAATAATGATAACAATGACAATAATATTGATAATAATGATAATGATGAAAATTACAGTAGTAGTACTAACAGTGACTGCAGTAGTGGTATAATAATAATAAGATTAATAATAATAATAATAATAATAATAATAACAACAATAACAATAACAATAACAATAACAATAGTAATAATAACAATAATACTAACAGTTTGTAATAAAAGTAATAATAGTAAAATAATAATATAACAGTAAGAAGAGCAAGAAGACTAAAAGAAGTGACTTACAACATGTTCACCACTGAGTTCCTGTAACATTCTGATTTGTGCAAAGTCATATGGACCTTTATTACTGTTTGAGGATTTTATCTGAAAAAAAAAAAAAAAATAAAATAATAAATAAATAAGTAAAGAAAGAAATGAATGAATAGATGAATGAATAATTAAAAAATAAGTAAATACTAACTAAACAACTAAATGAATATATCTAATGAATAAATAAAGTAAAGTAAAGTAAAGTAAAAAAAAAAAAAAATAAAAGCATCTTTGTTACTTTAGAATATTTTCCATCTACTGGCTTATTATTTTTTTTACTCAAATGTTCCCAAATAATTTTGACCTGAGATCAAAGTATGAACCATGCTGAAACTTCAACACCAACAGGCATCTATCTATTCAAAAAATATTTTACAAGTTATGTTATTGTTTTTTCTTTGTTATTTACCTTGAATATTTTGCCATCGACTGAGACTTCCTCTTCGACATCTCCCTCATCCCCACGTAGAACTAGAAAATAAAAATCAGGTAAAATATTTAACATTAAGATCCACAACATCATTGAAATAAAGTAATTATTAGATGAAATTCTTCAGTGTCTCCTATCATCTTCACACAAAAAACATTCATGTCAGGTAAAAACATATGGAAACAAATATTAAAAAGTTTCAAAAATATATTTTAAGATCTTACCTTGATCTGCAACATTTTTCACTTTTCTTGCTGTTCTGCTTAATAATTTCTTTAACTTCTTCCTGTTATAAGGACAAATATTTGACAATTTTACTTTTGAGTACTTTTTATCTAACTTTCCATTAAAATGTTTTCTTTTATAACACTGTAACTGTAAATGAAATCAAATGTTTTGTTTCCTATATTCACCATCTAATGGTTTTTAATATACAGTGAAACTCAGTTTGTCTCTAAAATTTATTGCAGTGATTAAATAAAAAATACTTTGTTTTCATGTCCTTTCAATGTGCATGCATTGATAAGTATGTGAATGTATGTTAATCAATTTTTATTTTAACATTAAGACTTATATAATGCTGAAATCTATTTAAATATCTCACACACACACACACACACACACTCACTCATATACAACTAAAATGAACCAAAAAACAAAATGTTTACAAAATATCTGCTTTTAAAATTTCAAAAATTACTGTTTTCATATTACATCATTGATTTTCCAACAAATCTTACAATAATTTGTCATTTTACTTTCCTATAACAACACAGGAAGCAACACTTTGTCTATATCAAAGCTTAGTGTCTGTACTGAAGACAAAACAAGATTTTCACAAGTTTTTTTCAGTAGCAGACAGAAAGCTTTAATAATGACAAAGTTTTGCTTCCTGGTTCACAGTTAATTTGACATGTCTCTACAGCAAAAGCTATTAAAAGAACTGGAATGTGTGTCTATATCATTTGTCATATTAACTGCTTATAAATCAAGAAAACAAGATAGGTGCTGTACGTTGCAAACTGGGATATCTCAGTGAAAACAAGACATTTCTGTAACTGTATGAAATAATTTTTTTTTTTTATGTTATGCTTTTTGTTGTTATGTGATGTAACACTGACACATTACTCAGGTTTTCTAATCATGTAATCTTACGTTTTCTTGGTAGTTCGACTGGAAATTGAACTGGAGAAGGAACTGACAGAGATCGTGTCCTCATCAGAGGACAAGTTATAATGACTGTCTCTGAAATTAAAAAAATTATTTTTAGGCAAAGCTGACAGATGAATAATTTATTTTGCTAATTATTTCTATTTAAATAAATTATTAAAAAGAAATATAAGAACAAAAATAAAAAAATAAATAAAAAGATTTAAAGTAAAAGAAAAAAAAAGAAAATGAATGTCAAAGGGAAATATATGTAGTATGTCAACATAAAACAAACTCTTGACAGTATGATAAAGAACAGGAAAAAAGAACTGTATGAATACATGTGACACACCCACATATCCATACCCAGAGAGAGAAAGAGAGAGAGAGATGAAACAGTCACAGACAGCAACCCAAACATTTTTAAGGTTTTTTTTTGAAAATAAGTATCTTTAAAAACTCCTTCACTACTATATAAATAACCTTTAAAACAAAAAAAAAAAAAAAAAAAATCTTCAAAATAATAATTAAAAAAAACTTTTAAAATAATTTAATAAAAAAAAAAAAACTTAAAATATTTTAAAAAAAAATACCCTTTAAATTCTTTGGTTCTCTGCACAATGTGAAGGTCGACCGGGTTGATGCACTGAGGTAACTCTTCTGCAGCTTTACTGAGAGGAATTTCCTCCCCTGTGTCCAGGTTCTTAATGAAGAATGACTCCAGTATTTCCTACATAAATAAATAAATAAATAAATAAATAAATAAATAAATATATAAATAATTTAAATGCTCTAAGAATTCAATAACAAAAGAAAACAGAAACGATGTAAATTGTAAAAAAAAAAAAAGTATTAAAAGTTAAAGATTTCTGAACACTAAGGACAGCAATTTGTATTCTAGCTTTGAAATTAACAAAACATTAAATATAAAAATCAGTACATTTTTAAAACTGTTTTTCACCCCTAGTACAGTAACAACAACAATAATGATAAGTGTATTAATATTAGTAATAATAATAATAACAACAATGATGACTACGATGACTACTACTACTACTACTACAACTACCACCACCACCACTACTACTACTACACAACTACAACAACTAAAGGAAAAAAGAAATCCAAAGAGAAAAAAACAAAAAAAAAAGAGGTAAAACGTACAACATCACTCTTTGCTTTTTCGCATTCCTGCTGTGCAAGATGGAGATTCTGCTGAGAGGAGCTCGCTTTTGGTGAAGAACTTCGCCGCTTCTCAGCAGCTGTCAGCTTGTTTCTCTCTTTCCTCCTCCTCTTGTGAATCCTGTCATCGTCGCTGCCACCAAACACCTCATCGTCCGTCGCATCCTCCAGTGAGAACTGAGGCAACAGTTCGTTGACGTCTCCCTGAGATTTCACTGCGTCCACCTCAGCCATCTGATTCAAGTTTCAGAAAGAAAAAACAAAAAAACTTTTTACAGATGTTCTCAATACATTTTTAAGTCATTGTTACAAAAAGAATGTTTATGTTTTGGGGTTTTTTGTAGCTTCTTTTAATGATTACAAAATTTTAATTTTTACTGTAGTCAGAGGTTACATGAATGATTAAGGATTTTACTGATTAACAAGAGAATATTTTACGACATCACTAAATAGAGAATTGTTTTTTGTTTCCATTAGTAACAAGAGGCAGTTTATACACACACAGACACATACACACACACACACACACACACACAACCCCTTAATACAGCATTGTACACAGACAAAATTAACTTATTCAAATTAGTTTTTGTCAAATCTGATATTCATTTTATTAAAATTGTTTTTGCTATTAAATTTATATTCATGCATATTTATTTTTATTTATATGGTCAACATAAATTTATTCAAACTAGTTTTTACTTAAATTAGATATTCATTACGTTAAAATTGTTTTTGTTATTTGTATATCACATTTCTATCAGTCTATGTATATATATCTGCAGTTCTATTTTCATACATTAACTTATTCAAACTAGTTTAATTAAATCTGAGACACAAACCTCAGAAGTTACCATCTTAGTTCCACTGATGACGTCACGAAGTTCGAGACACTGGAAATCCTGATTGTACTCTTTAGTGAAGTTCTTGGTTATGCTGTCCACAGTTGACACGGGCGTGGCAGGGGTTACACACTGTGTCTGGCTCTCTCCCTCAAACGATGATGTACTCGCCTGGAGGGGGGAAAAGGTATAAATGTTAACAACAACAACAACCACCAACAATAATAATAATATTAATAATAATAATGATAATAATAAATAAACAAAACAATAAATAATATAACAATAATAGTAATAAACAAACAAAAAATAGAAAAATAAATAAATAAATAAATAAACAAATAAACAAATAATAAATAATAAATAAATAAAACAATAAATAATGTAACAATAATAATAACAATAAATAATGTAACAATAATAATAACAATATAATGATGATAATGATAATGATAAACATCACATAAGTTTCAGTTTAATTTGGCAGTTTTCAAGATTATATGATATCAACAAAACCACTAATTTACAAAATTAAGATATTTAAAAATGAAAAGCCTGTTTTCCTTTTAACTCTACATAAAACACTAGTAACTGACTAATATATAAAACTGTTATAAAACTGTTCTTATATTCATCATAATCTTCATTTCTTTCCTTTTTTGTTATCATAAATATGCTATTTAAACCAGTTCATTAACTCACCTTTTTTCACTGAAAAATTCAGCTTTTAAAAATAAAATAATAATAAAAATAATAATAATACATAATAATAACATAATATTTTTAATAATCATAATAACTAATAATAATAATAATCATAATCATAAAATTAAAAATAATATTATAATTGTTTATATTATCTACTTTTTTTACATACATCATAATCTTTCTTTCTTTCTTTCATTTTTTTTTTTTAATTATAAATATTTTATTACAAACCAAGTTCACTAACTCTACCTTTTTCCTAGCAGATTTCTTTCTCCTAGGTGGAGCCACTGGAACAGCAAACTCGGCGGGGGGTCCTCGGCTTCGTGCTCATGACGATGTCCGGCGCATTGACAGACAGCTGACTGTCTTTCATCACCGCGTCGACCACCTTCAGCGTTTCCAGCTCTGCGTTGTTCTCATCGTCGCTGAGGTACTGCTGCAGCAGCTTGTCCTGGTTCTCCTTGTCCGGGACGGAAATGTTAAAATTATCCATCAAGTTTTTGCTGGCACCCACGTCTCGCGACTTTTCTGTCTCCACGTAGGACGACATCAGCACGGAGGTGTTGTGAGGGAGGTCGCCCCACGAGCCCGAGCGTTTCTTCCGGCTGTGGGTTCGATGCAGGTGCTCCCTCGTGTCTCTGTAACTGTTCTCCATCTTCTCTATTGTGTGAGATTTCTTGTGCGGAGAAGAGCGGGTGACGTTCAGGACGTCCTCCTCTGCCTGATCTTCGTCCGGGGAGGAGTCGTTGGACTGTTTGAGTGAGGAGACTTCCTCGCCGATCAGCTGTCTCATTCCTTCCAGCTTCCTTCTGCGATGTTCCAGATCACTCACTTGAACATGTGTCTCCTGAATGATCATAATATATATATATATATATATATCTGTGTGTTTGTATCTCTCTGTGAGTGTGTCTGTGTGTGTGTATTTATTTTAATTAATATTATGATTATTATTTTTTATTATTATTATGATTATGATTATATATATGTGTGCTGAAACACACACACACATGTATAAATTCTGTTTGCTGCTACTATGTCAAATAAACAACATAAGAAATTCAAATAAATTTGATAAACAATAAGAATAAAAAATAAATGTTGTACCGTTTTGGGTTCCTCTGCAATCTTTTTCTGTTGCAGTTCTCGTAGTCTTCTTTCCAGTTCCTCATCTTCCTTCCTCCACCTAGATTCAAATACAGCAGCACGTTATTTTATCTACATACACACACAGACTACACACATACACACTCACAAACACACCACTTCCTCAAAACTTAATTCTAACATTTATAGAATTATTGTTACAATTAGAAATATTATTATCATCACCATCTTTTTATTTATTCTTTTTTTCTATTCATTATATATATATATATATATATATATGTATGTGTGTGTGTGTGTGTGTGTGTGTGTAATAATAATATATGAATAATAAAATAATTTTCTATATATTTTACTTTTCAATAGCTTGTCTCTTCAATTCTAGTAGTAACCTTTCTTCTTCTTCAATTTCTGGAACCTAAAATAAAAAATGTATTAATTTTAATTTTCATTACAATACAAAGTTTTAAAAACAACAACAAAGAAAAAACAAAATAAAAAAAATGTAAATCAAAACTTAAAAACTAAACCAAAAAGTCCCCAGCCTTTTCTTTAGTGTTTGTGTGTTTGTATGTGTGTGTACATCTGGAGTCATAATTACAAATTAACTTTCATTCTAAGTTATAAATATAAGAACTTAGTGACAGTGACTATACGACTACCTGTATATCAGGTTCTTTTCTAAGTGTGGACTCTTTGTTCAATGTGAAGCTGCATACTGAAGCACTGCCAGGAGACCGAGCACTTACGAATGAACTGAAATTAAAAATATCACAAAACTTTAATACATAACATTAAAATATTTAACAAGATTTTATAAGTACTGTAAAGTATATTTTTAAGATAAAAATTCTTTACGTACAAATAAGTATACTAATTTGGATATATCTTTTGTTTTTCTAGTTCTGATAACTGCTTCTTTTTTTTTTTAATAAAAAAAAACAGACAAAAAACAACAACAGAAAACAAAGTCAAATATAAAGCCATACTGACATAAACAACAGTAAAATATTTTGTCAGGGTCAGTTTCCACAAATAACAAATCGATTACGTTGAAAAGTCATCAAATTTTAATAATAATAATAATAATAATAATAATAATAATAATAATAATAATAATAATAAAAATAATAAACACTCTTTGAGGAATGCTTTCAAAGAGTAAATGCACAGTAGATTTTAGCTTGAAGAATTAAGTATTAACCTACAGTACATAATACTCATGATAGTGGCCAGGAACCCAGGCTCATAATAATAACAATAACAATAACAATGTTACAATAACAATAACAATAACAATAACAATAATAATAATAAATATTATCATTATTTTAGACTGCATTGGCACGAGTAACTCTTTAATTAAAAGTGTCGTGGATAGGTTGAGCAGTTCTCTGATGAAAGCATGTTAGCATATTACTCAACCGCTTCCACTGACGTTTTTATTTCCACTCTGAATCAGTGAATCAGTGAATCTCTGTGGAGGGTGGAGTAAGAAATATATATAGTGTTTAAAAATGATTAAAGCAATATAGCAAAATATTTTTACTCAAAAGAAGCATGTTCTTCGGCATCGTAGAATTCATCGGATTCACTGTCAGAAGACATCATTTTAATGAAAATGGGTCCAATAATTTTATAAATGAACAATTATTTGCAAATACAAACATCCATCTTGAATCCACCAATACATTGTCATGTATTCAGCTATCCTCACAAAACGTAGCAAATAAAAACAGCGGTTAAGTGTATGGCAGATTGACGTCAATTTGTTCGATACCGCATAAAAATGGAACGCGTATTGTACGTGCGTGAATGTGTGTGTGGTAAGTGCTTTTGTTGTCTTCTCTGCTTTACTAATTAAACATTGTAGTGTTAATGGCGAAATAAGGAATGAGATTCAAATTTCATAAATTAAAACATTAAAATAAAAAGAAGGACAATCAAGCTGCAGCTAGCCATATTCCGTCATATATGCATTTTTAACAAATATAATTATATTCCCCCAAAGAGTTCTGGTAATTCAAAACAATAGTTTCATATACTGTTTATTACGCTGTGATGCGAATGAGATCAGGAAACATTTCTGAAAATGTAACTGCTATTTCAACTTAGCATAAAACTTACCTAACTAATCAAATAATCGTTTATTTATTATTTTACTTTGATTAAGAAAGTATATTAATAATTCTTATCCTTTTTTTATCTTTTCGTTCGCTTGTTGATTACACGTCAAGGCCAATACTGTTCTCTGTAGATCAATTCTTGAGCCGAACAGCTTGTTCTGGAGAATTGCTGTAATTGTCCAAGTAGTGTCCAAACTGCTGTAAGTATATATTAACGATTTGATAAATAAAAATTATAAAAACAATTTCTAAAAATACAGAATTGTAACAAAGAAATAATAATTTATTCTTTTCTTTGAAAGTTTATTTTTAAAATTATATTAAAACAGTAATTTCCCTAATATTCTCAAGTTTAAATTCATCAAATAAACCAAAAGATCGAATATGCTAATTTTTTTTTTTTTCTTTTTTTTTTTTTTTAAATAACGAAAAATCATGTGTTGGTTTACTGCCATTATATTACGGTTTCGTATAAATAGTGACTGCTGCAGCGTTTTATTTTTCGTTAGAAACATGTAAAATTTAGTTTGAAATAAACTTGACTAATTCAGATATCGTGTACATAGTTTGAAAGAATGTATGATAATTATTAAAAACAATCTAAATCATTCTTTTTTAACTTTCATTTTTGGTGCGAAAGTAAGAATTTCCCAGAAACCCACTGCCGATCCAAAATGGAGGACCTTGCGGTCGAAGTTTGTGGTGCTAATGGGATTTATTATAAGGTATTACTGGCGTTTCATATTCCGTATTAGTTATTTTTCACAATATTAATTAATGTCTCGTAAACCATTTTGTATTTCTAACGTTTAATATAATACACATTCGTAAAACTTGAAGTCTTTTTGGACGGCATTACACCATTAACAGATAAAAGTTTAAACCGGCGCGTGAATCATAATTTCATAGCTTAAGTCCCACCCAGGCATTCCAGAAATAAAATTACAAATTGACTTAAATCTTGTTGTTAAGAACAAATTATCTATACTATTTAAGTACATATGAAAATTGAACTTGTGTGTAAATGCCTGTGGTAACTACAATGAATCAGGTGCTTGCAGCCGAAGTATCATGGAGTGTCAGTATTAAGTTTAACTGCGAAAAAGTAATCTGATTATCATTATGGGATATTAAAAAAAAAAAAAAAAAAAAAGAAAGAAAGAAAAAAGAATCTTAACTAATAAGGAGAAATAGACGAAGAATTTTGAATGTAATATTGATTGTGCAAATGGTTACACTCCCAATGTAAGTTACATCATTTAATCATTATATGGACAACCATTTTACAAGGTATGAAATAATGAATGGATTAACATTAAGGTTTTGCTTTGAAATAGTGAAAAGCAGTTAGTACTTCTCTTGTATTGCTTATTTTTATATATTTTGATTAGCATTTGTTCGACATGAATGTTGTTTGTCTTTGTCTTAGTCACGTGTTAGTGTTTCAAAAAAAACAACAAAAAACCTTGGTAACAGATACAGCTGTTGTATCCACTGACTGATACTGATAGGCTGTGGATACAACACTTTCTCCCCTTTTGCACATTTGGACCATTTGAGGAATAGAAGCAGCTGCTGTACCATGATATATCAATAGGTACATTATACATTATGACTATGGATACAATACTTAAAAAGCAGCTACAAACTAAGACAAATATTGTACTAATTTTAAAATGGCAGTTATAAAATAGTGAATACTGATTTCTAAACAGTATCCCTTTGTCACTCATCTTAATAAGCATTCAAAATTTATTATTATTATTTTTAAATTCATCTCAATAAATTTGCCTTAACAAATATATAAAAATAAATTAAATCAATTTTTAAATATAGAAATTTGCTAAATATTTATATATGTCTGAATTTCTAATTTTAAGTTGGCTATTAATGTGCCACACTACTCCAGTTAATGTACATAAATCTGAAGGCATCAGTATATTTTAGAGAGATACAATTCTCTAAAATTAGTTTTTTCCAATGTTTCTACTGTGCCCTGCAGTGCCTTGAACAAATGTAATATCTGATTAATGCAATTATGAAAATGGCGGATATACTTGTAGACTACATTTTTAAAATGTATCTGTGAATTTAAGAACCAGTTTGTAATAATGTTTTATTTGTTTCTTAGGACTGTCTTTTGTTTAAATTGAAGTAAATAATTAAAAAAATTTAAAAAAAAGAAAAACACAAACCAAACATCTGCACACACAGAAATTTTCAATATTCTTGATTTGTTGTCTTTGGATATCAAAATGTTTTTTTTTAAAAAACCTTGACAGGCTGAGTTAGCTGTGTGTTTTGTGGAATTTTTGAAAATAAGGAGTCAGTGTTGATATTTATAAATGAAAGGATGATATTCAGAACCAAATTAATTTTAAGTTTACAGTACATTAATGATTAATTTGTGTTTATTATTATACTTATTTTTTTAGTCAGGCAATTAAAATATTTTGTGTGATATAATTTAAACTGTAGTTGTTGAATATTTGGGGGTGACTAATTTTCTGGATGACAGCCAGTGATTAAAACCAACGATTTGTACATTGTTGCACAGTTCAGTTGTTGAAGATTGCAGTTAAATTTGGTGATTTCTTGTTTATTTGAAGGTGAAAATATAAAATACCACAATTCCCCTCAAAACACTTTGCTTCTAAGTTCTAAGCAGATGAGTCCGCAAAGTTATTAAGGGTTTCCAGCCTCATACAATTATTAAAGAATTTTTAAATTTTTCTTAATTATACTCATAATCAGGGATACAAAGAAAAGAATAAAGTGGACATGGTTTGAAAAACAGAAAACTATTTTAAAAAGACTTGTAGTTTATCCATGATTAATGCACTTGAGTAACTTCCTTTTCTTTTTTCAGGCAGTGCTAAAAAGTTTTCATGATGATGAAGTGTGTGTGGAATTCGAAAACAAGTAAGTTTGAGAATTTTGCAAGTTTTTAGTATCAAATACATATTTTTTATTTAATTACCTCAGTTAAAGATTAGCAGTACTCTGTATTGCATTTCACAAAAAATCGTTTGTATATTTTGACTAAATACAAGATTATTAACCTTACAAGTATCCCATTCTTTGTATGTTTCAGTCACACTTTTCATAAATGTTTGTGGTAATTCATAAAATCCATGTTTCACTGAAATTTCCCATTGAATTAATGAAATATACATTTGACAGAATTTTACATCTAATTCAGTAATTTAGTAGCATTTTGATGGTGAAAAGTCAGCCCACAGTGCTTACAGAATTAACAGACCAAACATTTTAAATATCTATTTTTATTTTTATTTTTTTTAAAGAATAAATTCTATTAATGATGAAAAGGTAACCATAATGTTATGAAAATAATTTATCATCAAAGAATGTGAATTGCTGTTGTTATTGTTATTGTTATTTGTCATATGTTTTACAGTTGGCAGCCAGAGAGAAGAGTTAAATGTAGTCAGGTTCGACTCCCTCCCAAGGATGTTGGTAAAACAGAGTATAAAGATGAAGATAGGGTTGAAGTAAGTAATGCCATAATTTGCATCATTTATCCAAGTAATAAACATTTCAGTAAAAACTGAGATTAAAGAACGATGTGTCCACTTTAAGTGAAGTAAACATGAAATCAACTTGTTCAGCCACAGTGTAGTCTCTACATGCCCAACAGCTTGATCCAAGACTTAATTTATGATTTACTTTTCTGATCAGAAATTTTTGTTCTTCTTCTTCTTCTTACTAGGTCCATGTTTTTCTCTTATAACTGAGAAGTCATTAGAAAATTTATGAATATATTTTGAATTATAATGTCTCTAGTATTTTTGTAGAATATTTTTTTTTACCATTGTAACAAATTAAACAAGAGTTCCTCATTAATACTTGAAATGCATTTAATCCTTTATTGGACAACTTTGTTTTTAGGTTTATTCAAAAGCAGCAGAAGATGTTTCCTTTGGGTGGTGGCCAGGGAAGGTGAAAATGTTGAAAGGGGAGTTTGCTGTCATTGAGTACAGTGGGATGGATACCCAGTACAGCGACATCATACCACTTGACAGAATTCGACCTGTCAACACCAAGTAAGACTTAGTTTTAAAATTCATTTGGTAACTAAGAAAAATGACTGGAGCGTGTATATTTTTACCACTTAGGTTAATGATAACTTTTATATTTAACAACAAAAAAAAGGATTTTGTTTTTCAGATAGCTGTGTTATTTGAGAACTAAATTTTGGCTAAGATTGTTACTGGAAGAAATAAATATTTAACTAGATTGTCGTAACAAATATACAGTTATCATAATGAGCTTGTCATAATACACATATGTGTATATAATTTAAAAAAAAATGTATTTATTTATTTACTGTATTTCAAAAAATAATTTTATTTATCATAATTATGCACATACAATAATTTATATGCAAAAAGAAAAAAAAAAATATAAAAAGGGCATTATTTTGAAATATTAAATTTCAGATCCAGTATAATTTACAATAATAGTAGGACTCTAAATTCATATTTGTTAGACTACATTAGATTTTTTTTTTTTTTTTTTTTTTGATATATATATTCTTTTTTTGTTTCAGTCCTCCTATTAACAAAAACAGTTTCTTCAACTACACCTTAGAAGTTCCACCTGATCTTAGAGATGTGTAAGTTTGGATTAATGTAAACAATAGTTACTAATTTAAACAAAGGGATAACACTGATTGCTAAAGAAGTTTACTGTGTTTAATTTTGTATGGCTTGGAAGAGTTTACAACCAAATAGTTAGCTTTTACAGATTTTATTCATATTTCATTAGCTACCCTTTTACTAGCATAGTAATAGAGTATTTAACACACAAATCTCATTTGTAGTTAGAACATATTTATTTGTGATACATCAATTGAGAATAAGACAGTGTAAAATGAAAAAAAAATAGAACCTCAATTAAAAATATTCGCCAGTATTTTTTAAAACCATTTAGATGTGCTATGTGACTCTTTAAAAAATAATTTCTTCTTGAAAGATTTTTATACCATTGTAAGCACATTTTTGTCACAAACAGTTTTGTTACTCTTTGAAGTTTTAAGAGAAATGTCCTCATGAAGATAAAATAAAAATGTTGACAGGTGCCAGGAAGACAGTGTACATGAAGATTTCAGAAAACACATCGGTCCCGCTGTTCTCAATTACAGTGCTGCTGAAAACGCTCTTCATATTCTGGTAAATCTCTTCTTTTTTTTATCTCTATTAAATTTATTTAGAAATAGATAACAATGAGACATTTGAAATGTGCAGTGGTTGGTTACAATAAAATCACAGTTTTACATTACACTGATGCTGAAATATCTGTTCAATTTACAGTAAATCTCATTTCATCAATTTTTAAAGTTTTTATTTTTGAATGATACTGAAACAAAAGGATTTAAAGCTTTTAAAGGTGAAATTTTAATAACTGTGAATTTTTTTCTAATTAATTTTGTTTATGTATATTAAGGTTACAACAAATAGTTTAAGTTATATTTTAAATTTCTGGCAGACAATTTTGTTTTTTCTGGATGTCAGTCTTTGCTAATATTAAAATATAATAATTTAGTTTTAAAAAATGCATAGAAAAACTTCAAACAAAGAAAGGCAGTGCCTTGTTATAATTATTTTTTATTATTAATTTGCAGACCATTGTCCTTAAAATGTTAAGCTATTTAATTTTTTTTTTAAATGCTAAAGAAAGATAACAAATGATATGCCCCAGCACATGCACACAAAAACAAAAAACAACAGCAACAACAACAAACTAACAAAAAACCCAGCCTGTTTCAGTTGAACATTGATAATATAATTTACAAATGTTTATTCATGTAGGAATGTGCAAAAGGAACCCACATTTTAATTTTAATTAATACAGGTACCAGACCAATTATCTGTCATCCTGAAATCTGGAAAGACCAGAAAACAGGAAGTTTTTTTTCCCCGATGCTATTTTCATAGTTTGTGGGTGTGGATGTTGTCCTCACCAGACCGGAACTACTCTTTCAAGCCACATGGTGTTCATTCACTCGTTGCATTGTTTATGGGTTGAGTCACCTTAGTGGTGTATCATCAATTTTCTTGATGTTTTTAATTTTAAAATGTTTATTCCTAATTAGTTACATATTTAGATGCCTTGGTACCAGAAAACCAGAAAATCCAGAAATCTGGAATGCCCAAATGAGTCCAGATAATTGGTCCAGTACCAGTATTCATAAACAAAGATCTTTTTGTTTCAGTCCATTAATGAATCTGTGATAAAGAAGGCTTCCATTATTGGTGATATGTTTCTACGCAATCTTCGCCAGAAGGTGTTACTGAAACAGAGAACAGAAGAGGCCGTCAAAAAGTTACAGGTTTGTTAGATTACAATGGAAATAATATTTATTTTATTTTGTTTAACAATTTTTTAAATGATTTTATTTTGTTAACTTACCTTTATTATTATATTTGTAAAACATCTGTTATGTATTTATAATTTTTGTTTAATTGTTATTTCTTAACTTTTTTTGGACTAAGAAATTTTTTTTTTTGAATTTACATATATTTTTTGAACAGATTCATTATTTATTTTCTTTTCTTTTTTTTTATTTTCTTTTCTATTTCTTGTATATAATTATTATTAATGTTTTAAGAACTAAATGCCTAAAGTGTTTCTGCAAGTTTTTCAAATGTTACTGTTTTTATTACTATTATTATTATTAATTTGAAACTAAAGAGGGCTTAGATTTTCCTTTTGTAGTTTATTTTACCTAGTATTACAAGTCAAATAGAAAAAATAAAATCATAATAATCCTGCAATAAGGGTATCTAAGCCATAACTTTCCATGTATTGATGCACAGTCATTTCTTTATAAATTCCATACTTGTAAAATGTGCTATATATCCTAACAAATATTTCAGTCTTTTGTGTGAATGAGCACTTTCATCTTACATTCCTGAAACAGTTTTCTTTCCAAAAAAATGTAAAAAAGAGAGAGAGAGAGAATAAAAGCAAACTTGCAGAAGCAGAGATAATCATGCCACAGCCGCTGCTGATGTTAGTCACAGTGGCTGCGGCTTTTCTCCACGCTGCTACATGTTTTGCACTTGGCTCTCTGTCTTCTGTTGGAATTTCAGGGAGTTCATCTCTTTCAGAGTACGAAAATCCGCTCTGGTTACATGGAGGAGTTCACGGTTCGCGAGGACCTCATGGGTCTGGCTATAGGAACTCACGGTGCTAACATTCAGCAGGCTCGCAAGGTGGAGGGAATCACGGGAATCGAGCTGGATGAGTCGTCGTGTACATTCAAAGTGTATGGCGAGGTGCGTAGATACTGGGAGTTGTGTAGCCTTGGTAGTCTTCTGATGTCTTATTAAATTTTAATTTTTTTTGAAAAAGTTTTTTTTCTGTTTTCAATGTTCTTTTTTTATTATTATTTTTTTTTTATTTTATTTTTAAATGTTTTTTTTTTTTTTTATTTTTATTATTATATACAGTTATCTGGATATTGTTATTTCCATGCATGTGTGTTTGTGTGTGTGTGTGTGTGTGTGTGTGTGTGTGTGTGTGTGTGTGTGTGTGTGTGGTGTTGTGTTGTGTTGTGTTGTGTTGTGTTGTGTTTGTTTTGATTTTTTAAAGTAATTTTGTCTTGTGATTCTAAAATGTATATGGTATTTTCAGACAAAAGAAGCAGTGAGACAGGCACGCAACACGTTAGAATTTTCAGAAGAAACATTTCCTGTACCCAGGGATTTAGTAGGTCAGTACTGATCACAGCCACTTGGAAAAATTAAAAAGCTTTCCAAAAAGAACAAACCTAAAACCAAAGATAAAAACTGTAAATAACAAAATTCTTCTTAAAAATCTATTTAAAATGTGCATGGTAATGCCACTCATTTCCCAAAATGTTTAATTTGTTGAGTATTTTTATTTATTTATTTTTTTATTTTATTTTATATTTTATTTTATTTTATTTTATTTTTTAGTGAAGATTATGAACATTAATATAAATTTTAAGTCAGCCTTTTTATCTACAAATTATTTTTTTTTTCTTATTTCAGCCAAAGTTATTGGTAAGAATGGTCGGACAATCCAGGACATGGTGGACAAATCGGGTGTGGTCAGAGTGAAAATAGAGGGGGACAATGAAGCAGATGAAGCCAGGGATGAGACATGGTCAGAAAAAAGTGTAAGGAAGGTTATAAGCCTTTAATGTTTTATTTGAACATGCATTCATTCAGTGAATGAAAGAGATGTTAAAGGTGTTATTTTAATACAGGTTTATAAAATACTTCAATGGTTTTTATTTGAATATCAGTGGTGTTATTTTAATTTCACAAAAAACATCCATTTCAACATAGATCTGTGCAGATGTAATAAATTTTAATGGTCTTTGAATATAAATTTATGCAGTACTCATTAAATTTGAAAAAGATTATATAGTTTTAATTATATGGTAATAATGTTTTTTTGTATGTAAATTCAGATTATATATGTTAGCATATAATAATATGTCTGAATTTTTTAATTTTTTAATTTTAATTACCATTATTAAGATTTGAATGATGATTAATTATATATAGTATTATTACAGCCTTTAACAAATTTATCTTTAAACAGTACTGGTAAAAATCAGTATTCTTATATTTGTACAGATAAAGAGAAAGAAATATTTTAAGATAAAAATGTATTTATGAAAAATATTTTGTCTTTACAGGGAGATGTGCCTTTCATTTTTGTAGGAACTGTTGAAAGTATTGGAAATGCCAAATTGTTACTGGATTATCACTTGGCTCACTTAAAAGTGAGTTTTATTTCAATTTCAGTGTTCAGATTCTCTGTGTGCATGTGCGTGTGTGTGTGACTTCGAAAAAAAGAAGGATAAAGGACCTGTAGATGAATAAGCCATCCAATATTTAAATGTCATGAAAAAAAAAAAAAAAAAAAAAAAAAAAACTAACAACAAAAGCAAATATTCTCTTTCTTAATCAAATTCACAGGTTCCAAAACACACCTTCAACATCAACATCACCAGACTCGAGTTTAAATTAGTGTTTGCCGTGTGTTTTGTTTATTTCAACTTTGAAATTTATTATTTTCTGAATGAAGTGGCTGTTGAAGAACGGTGTTGTATATATATATATTTATATTTGGGTCACAGGAGGTTGAACAACTAAGACAAGCAAAACTGGAGATTGACAACCAGCTGAAGAGTTTGTCTGGTCCACAGAACAACCCCTATTACCCAGCTCCTCGAGAAAGAAGGTAAATGTTTAACTTGTTCTGACAAAGAGGACTAATAATAATTCCCACTGCAGGCTTTATAACTCACAACAGCTATTTTTAGCAGTTTTTTATTTTTCATTTCTGCATTTGTTTTAGCATCTAAAGAAAGGTGGCACTAGTTAATATTCTTAATTATAATTTTTTTTAAATTTAATTGTGTTACTGCTTTTAAGTCTTTGGTAATTAATGGTACATATTTAATTACTGTGGTGTGTATATTTTTTTGAAAAGATCTGACATAGTCTAGCATTTGATAACAAAAAAGAATATCTGTTTTTGTTCTTTGTAAATATTTGTTATTTTTTTCTTTAATTGTTTTAGTGTACATCTTTAATAAAATAAATTCTTAATTTCTTTTATTATTATTTAAAACCATTCAAAAAGTATTCTTCGTTATTTAAGTCAATAATGACATTTTTATCTCTATATCTGTTACCATTTTTGTGTCTTCCATAATAAAATGAACATTTCTTATAAACCTTGTTTTTGTGAGTTTTTTTTTTAATTATTATTATTATGTATCTGATGTAGTTTTGAAAATCTGTCCAGATTGAATTGTCTCCCTTTACATCTGAATTCTAAACTTTTTTCAGTTTTATATAACTGATCGATATTTTCTCCCTTTTTTCATATTTTGTTAATATTTTTGGCTTCTGGAATTATCTTTATTTAATAATACTTTGATGCATTTGTCTCTATCAGTTATCTGTTAATTTATATGTCTGCTGATTAGAAAATAGAGAACAAACGTTTTTAAAAAACATTATGAAATGCCTGTTTTATTTTTTCAGAAGTGGTACTGATCCATTTTATGATGACAGAGGGAGGCGGGGCAGAGGTGGGCGTGGACTTGGACGTGGTCGTAGGTGGGCGACAGACAGACATGGTATTTATTTACTTACTTATTTATTTATTTATTTATTTATACGATTTATGCTTATTTTTGCATGTTTTGACAAATCTAAAGATAAGCAAACAAATTTTTTATAACCCAGGCAATAAAAATTAGCAAACATTTACTTAATTTATTTAATGCTTAATTTTATTTTTTATTACTATTATCTTTTTTTAATTATAAAATAAAATAATTAATTATTTTCTAAAATATAACTGAAAGTACAAAAAAATATAATTTGATTAATTATTTTTAGGTTAATACCTATATAAAATATTTCTTTGTTCTGTTTATTTATTTTGCACACAGTTAATAAGTAACTGTCCATTTTAAATTAAAGACCAAAAAAACCTGAAAACAATTATACTTTTGAAATAAAGATAATTCAGTAATACTTAGCACGCAACATTAAGCTTGCATCTAAACGTACCTAAATTATGTTGCCGATACTGAACATTTCACTACATTAAGGTGTCAGCTAAACTGTCAGTCTGTGTGTATTGAATATTGACATACAATCAAGTGAGGGAAAATTGTCTTAATAAATTAGTTTAAAGAAAATAATAATAAATAAAATTTAAAAAATATATATATATCAATAATTTTATTATTTTTTTCAGGTGATGACAGTACAGGCCCAGAACCAGTTGGTGATTGGTCAGCAGAAGTGATGGCTGAGGAGAGACGGCAGTCAGGTTATTTGACTGACAGCGTCCTCAGTGGAAGAGGGAGGGGCTACAGAAGGGGGCGCGGCCGTGGGCGGTTCTCAGGCTATTCCTCTAGACGAGAATCCGGTAGGTGGAGTTTAATACTGCTCTAGATTGTAGTTGGCTGGAATTTAATAAACCTATGGGGGAAAATATTTTTTGTTTACTGCCACTAATAATTGTTTAAATTATTGAGTTTGGTTTTGATACATGTAACTAATACACTTGGTTGCAGAATGTTTTCAAAAGCACTGTTTAATGTTTATTAATTTATGTTTTGAGATATTGTTTTATTTGCAGCTTGAAATTATTATTATTATCATTATTATTATTATTATTATTATTATTATTATTATGATTATTATATTTTTGTTATTATAATAAAAGAAGAGGGTGCTTGCATGATTAAATTTGGCTTGAATATTTACTTTGAAAAATGCATGTATTCGTTTTTGAAGTAATAATAATACATATAAATATAAATACAAATAAATAATTGAGAATAATAAATATTTGTTATTTGAATGTTTTGAATCAAACTTGTAATTAATAATTAAGATAACAGAAGTTATTCACCTAGTGTTTTTCTGACAGTTATCTTCATTCTGTTTGGATTGTACTAATTTAGATTGGTGTATTATATATGTATACCAATATAAAAACAATCTGAGAACATAATAATAATGAAAATCTTTATTTGGATATATATATATGCACTTTAGAATACACAGTTGCAGGTCAACTGTCTTTTATCTGAAATTCTTGGAGACAAATATTTAATTATCTTTGTTATTTATGTATGAAGAAAAGTTTCATTAAAACCAATATGTTTTTATGCAAATTATTTTTTTTATGAAAAAACAATAAAAAGAAGAAAAATAAATCCACTTGTTTTCAAAGCATCGCAAATTTTAGATAACAGATATTTGACCTGTAACCTAACCTAACTTCCTTCTGCATTTAAAACAAAACCAAAATAAAGATCGAGATCTTGAGTAGAACTGTTACTAAAAACTGTTTTGATTGTGAATGCTGAATTGTGTTTTCCTTGCATGTTTTTGTTTGTGACAGATTACGAAGACAGTCGAAACCGTTATCCAGACAGCTTTAATTTCCGGGTCACCAAAAAATGTATGTTGTTCCCTTCAAGAGTTTGCTGATTTTTTAATTAATTTATTACACTGTTACTTGAATTAATTAATATTACTGGTATTAATTAATATTTACTGTTATTAGTATTAATATTTTTAGTTTTTATTAATATTACAGTACTTAATATTAATATCAATGTGTCTAGTATTAATGTTGCTTTGAGTTTTTATTGTATTAAAAAATGTGGTTATGTCAATGTGTTATTTAATATGAATTTGAATAATTAATATTTATTGAATAATTGGCACTCCAGATTCTTTACATGAAATCAGTTGATGAATTTAATTAAACCAAAATAAATAAATAAAATAAATAATAATAATTATAACAATAATAATAGTAATGAAAATAAGTCATTGGAAATCGTTCTAGAAACACATAATTGAGTAAGTATCCATCACAAAAAATCTAAAATTGTTGAAGTAGACATTGTTTACATTGCTCTGTTCATTGTCACAATATCTTTTTTATTTACAGTTCAGACTGGAAACATGTAAGGGATAGTATGTCTAAAAAAACAAAAACACATTTGTTCTGTCTGAATTTTTAGGAAAAATTATTACAGTTAGATACGGGACTAATTGAACTGATGTTGTTGTTGTTGTTTCAGTTAATATTGATGACGATGATCGGGACTCTCATTCACGGAGACGTATGACAGACGATGATGACACTGTGTTAGACAACGCCAGCGTCACCAGTCAGGATCAAGGTAAAATAAGTTAAACAGAAATACTGCTTGTTGTCAATGTTAAAATGATTTTTAAAGACTTCTCTTACTTGGTTTTGCTCACTGATTTTGTTCTGCTGCAGATTACGACCGAAGACGCAGAAGACGGCGCCGTCCTAACCGAGCACGTGGCAACATCGGCAGCGCAGCGTCAGGAACGGAAACCGACACCAGCGTGTCGAATTACCGAGGAGGGGGAAACCGCTACCAGAACGCCATGCCCCGCGGGCAGTCAGCTCGGGGTGGGGCGACCACGTCTACCACCACCGCCACGTCTACCACCACTGCCAACAACAACGTCAGCCAGCCAAACTTGTCAAAATCGGATCGAAACCAGACTGGGAGTCAGTTTGGTAGCAGTGGTTACAAGAACTCTCCACAGAACCAAGCAGGAGCTGCTGAGAAGGTGAACGGGACGGTGGACTCCGCACAGCCTCATCAGAGTCTGTCAGCTGATGCTGCTGCTGCTGCTGCTGCTGCCAAACCTCCACGCGATGTTCCAAAGGAGCAGCGGGAACAACGTCGCAACGTGGTGCATGGCAAAGCAGTGGGCAATGCCGCGAGTGGCAGTGATTCTGACACAAAGACTTCGAAAACTAAAGTGAGCAGCTCGGTCAGCAAGCAGAAGACAGAAGCAGTGGTGAACGGAGAATAACTGTCTGTGTCCTCTGTGCGTGCTGCGATTCAGTACTTAAACCCATCACAGTGAAGACTCACCCGACTGCACCAGATTACAACATAAACAAAAACAGAATTAATTTTTCAACAGTAACTCACTGTAACTCGAATGTTTTTGGAAACTTCGTTTTTTTTTTTTTTTTGGTGGGGTGGGTGGAATTTGAAACTTACGTTTTTGGGGAAATCTAAAACTCGGTTGTGTTTTTTTGTGTGTGTGGGGGGGATTTGAAACTCAGTATTTTGTGTTTGGAATCTCGGTTTCTATTTCTACTTTGAAACTCATGTTCTTGGAGTTTGAAATCTCAAGTTTGCAGTGACCTAAACACTAGCATTAGGTGCTGAAGTATTATTGACAAGTAGTGACCTGGCGCGACCTTTTCTTCTGAAAGAAAATAAGGTCCCTAGCCGTAGTTATTGAGAAGGAAGATTAATCAAGGCCCTGTTGATGATTTCAGTTAGATTTGTGAAAGCCTTGGCTTGTAGCTGCCATTAGTTGAGCGATTTTGAAAAATATAAACTGACATTACTTAGACGTTGGTGTTAGAAGAATCCCCACTGATCATCAAAGACTCCAGAAGCACCATGAATGATGCAAAAACAAGTCAAAAAAGAAAAAAAAAAAACAAAAATGAAGATGAAAACAGTAACACTGCAGCTTCATTTTAACACGAAATGCTCTTCATTACCGGATAATAACAATTTTATGTTTGTTTTTTTTTCTTTTGAGGGTTTTGTATTTTCTTTTTATTTAAAAATTGGAAATATGTATCCTGTCTTTCTGGTACATTGGACACTATAAAAATGATTAGTTTCTTAAAATGATCTTCTGTGACACCCTCCCCTACCCAAATCATTCATCTCCAGAAAAGTGTGACTATGTTAATTAGCACAAAAAGATTTATTTTGAGATAAACTGATCCTAGGTTCTCGACAACAACATTTCAGCACCTGTTTTCACTATCTTATTTTTAATTTTATTTTTCACTTTCCCACTTTCATCTGGAATTGAACATGAACTTGTTTTATTTATTAATTTATTTATATTTTTTTTAAGGCAAATTTTCATTTAAATAAAATATAGTTAATAGTAGAAATCTTCTAAACCATAATGGAAGAATTCCCTTTTTTTTTTGGGGGGGGATGGGGTGAAGGTGTTATTTCTGCCAAATGTAAACAAATTGAAAAAAAAAAATAAAACAATCTCAAAATATTTATAATATATTCATTTAAAAGTTCAATTATGTGAATAAAAAAAAAAAATTAACATTAAATAATTAACTCCCCCCAAGAAACCCCCCCAGACATTTCGTATGTTTGTCTTATGTTACACATCTTGCAAAGTTGCTATTTCTCTTCTTTTTTTAAACTGACACCTGTGTTTGGTTATTCAATGTCTATTCTACATTTGTGTGACGTACATATTTAAATATATAAAATACTTTCTCGTTACTGTTTAAAATTCATTAACAGTGTTGTTAAACAGATCTTGTAATGATTTTTGAAATCCACAAGTTGCGTTGATGATATTAATTTTTGTTTCATTTCTGTGTTAACACTGATCATTACATTTTTTAATTTTTAAAACATTTTTTTAATTGTTTCTTGCAAATGTTCATACAATGTTAGATGTTACGTGGAATGTTACAAACTTTTCATTTAATTTTTGCACAGAGAACTGGAATCTCGCATTATTGCTTTATAGTTTTCTTTTTCACTTAACTGTTAATTTGTTAGTCAAAAATTTGAAAAACATCAATCATTATTGAAATGATATAATCATTGTAATATAATAAAAATTGATCTGAAATTGAATAAGATGATGCAGTTCCCTTTTTTCCTTTTTTTGGGGGGTTTTTTGTTTTTATTTTTGTTTTATCTTTGTGTTTATTCTTTCCTTTGAAAAGAAATGTAATATTATAATAATGACATTTAATATAAACTGATTTTAAACTGAATAAAAATCTGTTTGAACTGTATATTTATCTTAAATATATTAATTTTCAGTAACAGTTAGATAGAACTAAGTAAGCCATGCACAGCAGCCTATTCAGTCTTTAACTTGTTAAAAATTACATTATTAATAAAAACATATAAAATAAATAAATAATAATAAAAAGAAAATTCTTATGGAGAGATTTGTTTTATAGTGTATCTCTTAAAGCCGATTTGCTTTGGAAAATTAAAAAGTACATAAGATGAAGAAATCAGTGTAAAACATTTGGAAGTAAATGAAGATATTTTTAGTTTTCACAAACAAAGAAAATTAATTTGTGTATTATCAGTTCTCTGTGTTTATTTCTGTGTTTTTCTCAAGTTCAACACTGTGGTTGCTGTTTTATTGTTCAAATGTTTTATCAATGCTTGAAATAAATAATTATTGCTGCATAATTAATAATAAATTTTATTATGATGATAAGCCTAAAATTATTAAAATGAGAAATTATTTGAATTTATTAATACAAATTTAGATTTTCTATAAAAAAAAAAAAAAAAGTGGTATTGAAATAAGAAATTACTATTGTAAGTCCATTGTTTTCTTGTTGCTAGTATTTCAGGTATTACTGAAAAATCTTGAATTTGTTTAAAATAAATTGGTTTATTGTAATGACCACATTAGTAGTGAGTTTCATGTAAACTAATCCTTGTTATTTTTTCCTGTATTTTGAAAAAACAAAACCAAATTTACAATTTTTTTTTTTTTTTTTTTTTTTTGACTTTTTTTTTTTTTATTGCTTTATACTATTATTTTATTTTTTATTACTTTTTCTTTAATGTGTGGTATAAAATCAGATAAAAACAAAAATAAAAATGAAGCATTACTTTCATGATTTCATTGCTTTATCATTAGATTCGATATGTTTTTGTTGAAAGTATATAAAAATTATAATATCCTGTAATTTCATTTTTATATCATGAAGTTTCTTCGGACAAGGATACAAAAATGTTTTGAAGTGTGTAAATGTTGGACCATCGTTTTCATTGAAAAGTCCAGTAGATTTGTCTCAGCATTTCCTTGTACTTGATGTAAAAATTCTGAGACCGATTTACTCGACTTCCAGTAAATGTAACCACATTTATTTTAGTTTGACCTTGACATTATTTGAAAAGAGTTGACGCTGTCAACATTTTCGTTCACTGACAAAATATTTCGACTTTTTCGTCCTGAGTCTCATACTTGTATGTGACTTTATTTGACTGAGACATCAAAGAGAGCAGACGCAGATGAACATACTTTATCAAGACCCTTTTACCTGGTAAGGAAAGAAAAAGAAATTACAGAAGAGAATTTTTTTCTTTCAGGAAAAGGGCAGTGAAGAAAATAAGAACATATCTGAATGCGAAGGAAGCAGTTCTGTAGAACCAAAATGGTTAAAACTGTTTTTAATGAATAAATAAAATTAATATTGATAGTGGGACTAATAATGATTAAAATGTATTTTCAACTAGAGTAAGGAAAGTGACTGGATTCAAAGATTTCTTAATTAAATATTTGTTTTTGCATTTCATTATTATTTTTTCTTTAACTGAAATTTTGGACAAAACTGCTTCCTGAGGTTCAAGATATTAATTCTGACAGAAAGAGAGAGAGAAAAAATTACATCAGTTGCACTGTGTTGCAACCAAGACTTACATTTGACAAAACTGCAAAGACTGATTTTCATTTCTTTCACAGATACTACTACTACCATTTGGCCAAGTCTTTAACTTTTTTTTTTTTTTTTTTTTTTTTTTTTTTTTTTTTTAATTACTAAAATACTTATAATCAGAACGTTTTAATATATTAACAAAATTTGTAGAACTTTTGACAGTAAGTTTGAAACAGGAAGATACTAGTAATAGTATCTGTAAGAGAAATGATTTCAGAAAGTCTTTGCTTACTAAACTGTATATTGTGTTTTCTTTGTTTTATGTATGTACATATTATTTACAAATAAACAGGTAGGAAAAAAAAAAAAAAAAAAAAAAATTGAAAAAAAAAGAAAAAAAAAGAAAAGTAAAAAGTATTAAATTTATACATTTTTTTTTCACAAAGTTTTTAATTTTCAGTGAAAAACATTAAATTTATAATGTTGTTATCAATAATATATTTACATTTTGTTTTCTTTCTTTATCTTTTGCTGAAGTAAAAGTAAATAAAAATAAAACATTTTTTGAACAATATTAACACAGTATCCAAATTTTGAAAATAAGTAAAACAATTTTGAAAATAAGTCATAACTTGATAAATGCCTTTTTAGGAAAAAACTGACACAGTAATATAGTTATTAGTTTATTTTCAATGGTTTTTGTTTTTTTAATTACATTTAATCTTTAAATAGGTTTTTGAAATTTAATGTTTTTCTTTGGAAATGTGGTTGTGTGTACACACATATAATTTGTAAATAGGTTGTGTTTTATGTCACCTAATTGTGAACCCTCTATTGATACAAGCACTGATCAGTCAGTAAGAGGTTTTTTGGGGTTTTTTTAAATAATTTTTCATGAATATTTGCAGTTAAAATGACACAGGCAGTAATAACAATGCGAAATAAAAACAAAAACAAATATAAAAAACCCCAGAAAAAAACAACATTTTGTGAATTTTAAATGTTTCCAATTTTTGCATTTGAACTGTTCAGTACAATTACTTTTGTATCCTGCTACTGTTCTTTTTCAGACAGTTTGATTTTAATTTTAAAATATAACTTTAAACTGAGGTCATCATTGCTTTGTAATTCACACTCATTGTTTATTATAATGTTTCTTTAATTCAGGCTTAAGTTTCAGTACAATAATAATAATAATAATAATAATAATAGTAACCTTAAAAGTATAAATTAATATAAAATTTAAATTTTGAGTATTTGAATGACTTAAGTTGTAAATTTTTAAGTTTCAGAACATTGATCCTTGTGAAGATGGCAACAAAGATAATGTTCTAGAAATAAAATTCTGATGAGCACTTTTTCAATTAGTTCTTACACTTTTACTGAAGAATAACAAGTCCAGAATTTACACTGTTGTAGCATTTTTGAGTTACGATTTTTGATTAGAAAATACTCAACAAAAGGCTTACTTACTGTCTGATCACTGCCTGATTGAGAAAACTGTTATAAAGAAATATAAATGTGTTTTTTTTAAACCATTTGTCATCAAGCCAGTCTTCAGTAAAACAAAAGTATTATTTAATTATAGTTTCTGCTAACAGAATGTTTCGAAAAAATGTCACTTGATCCAATGTTTTTTGTATAAAATAATAAAAGAAATTTTTGAAATATATTTATTACATTTTTTTTTTTTTAACTTTTTAATGCTGACTTGATGACAAATGTTTTGAATGCTAATTGCCAATTGCTGTTGATAGCTGTGCTTATCTGCTAAAGATACAATTTCTCCAGTTTATGTGACCAAAATAAGAGAATAAAACTTAACGAAAGTGGCAGAGATGGTTTCAGATCACCAAATGACAAAATCAGATAAAGTAAATAATAATAATAACTTCAACAACTCTGATAAATTTAACAAAAAAAAAAAAAAAAAAAAAAAAAATTGAAAATAATTCTTTATATTGATAAATGTAATGGATAAATTTATATTATTTTTATTGGTCTGTAACATGCATAAACTTTTATTTAGAAGATAAAGCCAATGGCAGGATTGAAAGCTAAAATTAGTTTGTTTGATGACTAAAGTAAATAAATAAAACTAAAATAAAAATATTCATCTTTTAATGACATGCCATTTAATGTAACTAAGACGTAATTGGTATAAGACATGTAGAAAATTCTGCTTTGAGAAACTGTAAACATACTGAAATGTTGCAGGTTGTGAGGTGTTTTCTGAAAACCATTCTCTGTCACTAAAAAACATTTGCGACACAGATTTGGCTACGTTTATGACTGATCCAAATAACATAAGAACAATGTCAGAAGAGCCAGAAAAAATGTGGAAACTGATAGATCATGTGAAAAGTGACAGAAAAGAAATACAACATGAAAAGTGATACAAAAGAGATGATATTTTGCCCAATAAGTATGTCGCGATTCTGCAAGTATGTTTTGAAAATAGTTTGATTTCACTCCATGAAATCTGGAAAGAGATATTTAAAATGAAAACAAGAAAGATTTTAGATTTGAATTTAGAAAAGATACGCTCTTTGTTTACAAGTATCACTTTTCTGAAGATGCTATGTTGAGATTAAATAACTTTGCTTTGTTCACATGTAAAGCGACAATGATCATCTTTTACTGTTTGCTGAATATTTTCATTTCAGTTAGTCAAAACACAATCTGAAGAACAGACTATGAAATGAAAGTATTGGCACATTTGATTGGCCAGTGTCTGTGAATTTGTCCAAAAGACTTTTGCCAAAGGTAAATTTTGATTGGTGCTTATGAATACATCAAAATATTTTAACAAAAATTCTTTTTCGTTCAGTTTCCAGACTTTAAATGTGGATTTTAAGACAAATACTTGCACATTTGAGGAAAAGTTAGACATCAAAAAGGAGACTGTTCACAAATTTATGATTTACAAAGATAAACCATAATGTGTGGCAACTCGGATTTGAATTTTAAATGATCTTTTCTCTCTTCTGCAAGGCATGAAAGAAATTATAAATATTTTGAACAAGACATCCAGTTTATTTATTTCTGTTCTGGTACACAGCATTGGTCATTTTGAAATTGAGCATCCAATCAAAATGTTTGCAGAAAAAAAGAAAAAAAAGAAAGAATGAATCCACATGAAAATTAAAAGAAATGAAAAAAAAAAAGAAAAGAAAAGAATGAAAAACAGAAAAAACCCAACAGAAAATAAAAACAAAAAATAAAAACGTGGAAGAATGATGCAAAGAATTTAATGCCTTCCATTGCTTAAAACTAAGTTGGACTGGTTTTAAGATAAAACAAACTCTTTGCCTGTTTATTGTGTATATATATAAATATATATGACACTCTTATGCTATTTGTGTGTTTGTGTGTGTGTGTAGTTGGCATTCTAGAAAGAAGGCCATGCATATTTATTTTCACTTTTGTTACCAAGTTGTACCAAGTTAGAAAATTTTGACCAGTTGTGCAGATGTGTTCTAAAATTAAAGTGATGCAATAATGGTTTTGGTGTCTGTCATTTATTTAATTTATACTTTTTAAATCTCAGAATTGTATGTATTTGCTGAATTGACAACCTGTATCATTACAAAATGCATGAGAGTACGTCACCAGCTGTCAAATTAGGATATCAAGGAAAATGGGAACCAAAGTGGTTGTTTAAAAATAATTTTTTTTTTTTTTTTTTGCATTATATTGTTATTTAGCTAATGCCAAGGGAATAGTTGGGGAGAAATCATTAGAGTTACAGTACCCATTACTGTATTTTTGGCCAGCCTTGTTCATATCTGTTGGTTCAGTACCAATGTATTTTTATTTTGAGATGTGAATTATTTTCTTCTTGTCAGTTATTTTGTATTCATGTTGGGAAAGAACATTAGGAGGAAAGTATCTTATACAAGAACATTCACATGAACAGGAAAACCCAGATTTGAATAAACTACTTGCAGAGCACTGTTGTAATTACACAAACAAAAACAACACAACAGAAATTTAATATTTATTATAAAATAAAACACACTGTGAACAGTTGAATGTAAATGCATATCAAAAGATAAAAATGTATACAAAAATGAAAAAATCTTGAAGAAAATTTTAAATAATGTAAAAATGAATACAGATTATTTGTATAGGGCAAGAAATAAAAGGAACTGATACTATTTACAATTAAGAAAGCCTCCACCTTATAAATAATTTAACAAATAAATAAATAATATATATATACACACACATTAAAACACAAGTTATAAAGAGATTATAAAATGTTTCTTATATAAAAGAAATTACTTTGTAGGGAGTTGTGCATTACAAAAAAAAAGTTAGTTTTGTGATCAGAGTGCTGGTTATCTACATCACTGACTGAATGACAGAAAAGTTGCTGTAGTTTTACATGAAATCTTTACACTACATCAACTACATCCTGTATTTGCACATTTTCATGCCTCTGTATATACAATGACATAAAACAAATCTTTTGTTAATAATTATGATTATAAATCATTTCATAAAATGGAATCATTACATAATTATGATATGGAAAAATTTGCTTAATAATTTTACATAATTACAATGTTGGTAAATTCATGTACTATATATATATATACATATATATATACACAGACATATATATATACATAATTATGATGCTGTTAAATTCACACAATGGACAGTTATTTAATTAGAAAATAAATAAACACAACAGACTGTTACATAATTAAGATATACTTATAAATTCAAATTATAACAGTCAAATGATTCTTGTAAATTACAATACAGATTTTTATATATTTAGTAAATTCTTACTGTATTTGCATACTTATGATACTTATAAATTCAAATAACAATGTTAAGTCATATAATATGCAAAAGATTGTTACATAACTATGGTAAATAGGTAATACTGATATACAGTTCTGTCCCAGTCATCAAAAATACACATAAGTAATTTCATCATTTCTGATGCATGTTAGGTTTTAAGACAATTTTGCATTTGTCAAATGCTTTTAGGAATTCATAAAAGATAACAAAATTTATTTAAATAACAGGTATAACAGAAATGTGTAAACTTTGATAGGTCCTGGATGAACAAGTAATAAGACATAAATAGCACTAACAACACAGTTCATATACAGTATGGCTGTTAAAAAAATATGTAAGCTTGGAAGAAAATCCAGATAAATATTATATTTTTTTAAATCACAAAATATTAACAAAGTCAAAGTGGTCTTTTTATAATTCCAGCTTACAAAATAGTTAAAAAAATAACTTTTACCTGTTTTTCACTGAATTTAAATAAATATTTAATGGTACTCCAGCACTATATCCCCACACACTATAAAAGGAAAATGTTAATCCACTGTGTGTGTGTACATCAAACGTATGGTGAGGTGCCATTCCAGTGAACTGATGCTCCACTCCACCTGAAACACACAAAAATGATAAAGAAACATTAGCTTCAAAGTGTTGTTTAGATCAGGTGTTTGGAAACTGGTTTGAGAATATATGTGTCCTGGTAGTGGTGTGTACTGTGTGAGTGTGTGTCAGTGTGTATGAGTGTGTGAATGTGTGTTTGTATATGTGTCTGTGTTTTTGTGGGTGTCAACGAAAGTGTCTGTGTATGTGAGTATCAGTGTATATATTTTTTGATGTGTATGTGTTTATGTATTTATATGTGAGCATGCCTCTGACATGTACATGTGTGATATTTGTAGTGAAGAGTAAAAGTTTACTTTGTCATGATGCACTGTTCTAGAGGTGGTATCTTCTGACTTGCTGTGTGTGTGTGTGTGTGTGTGTGTGTGTGTGTGTGTTTATGTATTTATCTGTGAGCATGCCTCTGACATGTACATGTGTGATATTTGCTGTGAAGAGTAAAAGTTTACTTTGTCATGATGCACTGTTCTAGAGGTGGTATCTTCTGACTCTCACTGCGACAGAACAAACTCGTCTTTGGTCTCACTCGGGTAAAACGAGTGTCTGAAAATAACAATTAAACCTTTACAAACTGTGAGACTCTGAATCATTATAAATAAATACTTAAATAAATAAATAAAAATAAATAAAAATAAATAAATGAATAAATAAATAAAATAATAAATAAATAAATGAATAAATAAATAAATAAATAAACAAGGACACTAGAACCAATGTGTTTGTTTCACTAAAACAATTATAAAGTAAACTAAAATATAATTTAACATTATCAGAATATTCTAACTGTGTGAAAGTATGTGAAAAGTGCTGCATGCTATTTGTCTGGTACACATTGCTGGTTCATCCTGACAAGTGAGAACATAAAAAAAAAAAAAAAAGAAAAAAAATAATGTTTTGACCATGTGAATATATCTCACTAAAGTTTATGGAAAGTTCATTGTTATTATATTATAATTATAAAACTAAAATATGTGAAAAGTATTGTACTGTTATTTACCTATGGTATGTACTGTACTGTTTTTTTTAACCTATGGAAAGCACTGTATTGTTATTTATCTATGGTATGTACTGAGTTGTTGTTTACCTATGGTATGTACTGTACTGTTGTTTACCTATAGTAGGCACTGTATTGTTATTTACCTATGGAAAGCACTGTATTGTTATTTACCTATGGAAAGCACTGTTGGTTTAGTTTGACTAGAGAGACCTGTGTAGTAGTTGAGCTGAAAGCGATGCTCCACTCTCCAGTGTCGTACAAGATCAACATTTGTGCTGAACAGCAAACCAAACTGGTTGTTAACTTTCGTCAGCCATATTGGATACTGTGGTGTTTTCAGCATGCTCCCTACCTGAAATCGAAATGATTTATCTCTAATTTAAAAAAATAAAAATAAAAATAATAAAAATAATGAAAATGAAAAATGGAAACAGAAAATAAACATTATTTTTATCATACTGAAATATTTATTTTCACTTTAAAAAAAAAAAAAGAAGAAAATAATTAGTTATTAATTTATTGATATTTGTTTTCACTGAACAAATGTATAACAATATTTGATAATGAGTAATAATAAAAATGAATGATAGCAAAAGAAGAAGATTATTATTACTTTGAGTATCAGAAACTGAAATAGCTCTTTGCTAATACAACATGCAAATTCATGTGGACACACATTTACTAATATGATACCCAGAAACAAAGACACATAAACAAACACATAGACACTCAACATATAGTTTTATTTAGACTGTCATTATATTAACTCA